>CM067311.1:40212832-40812832 GCA_034231615.1 Meghimatium bilineatum
GTCTTAATTTAATATCATAATTTAAACCAGTATCTGCAGCTTTCTCACCAGCCATCTTTTTTTTGTTTTGCTTGTTTGTTTGAGAACCCCAGGAATTACGAGCGATTAGCTCTTACTTCATATGTGCTGTGGGGAGGTTTATCAGCTTTCTTTCATACCAGGGTGGGTGGTTTCATACATTTGGGCTTGTTGCAATGCCTATTCGAGGAGCCTTCTACTCGGGGGGGGGGGGGGATATTATTTTGGTTATCCGACGAGGAGCTTAGATATATCGATGCCTAGATCTTCACAAACATTTTTAGCATTATCCAATGCGTCGTTGACCATAACATCACGGTTGTCGACTAGGAACAATTGTAATGCCTACATTTGTATAGCACATTGATGCGCATTTAGATCTTTCGTCTGGAGATACAATTGTGTATCGTTTATTTCACAAAGAAGTCGATTCCATAATCACAGGAAGGCCCAAAATCTTCTTCTTCGTCTTTCGTCCTGAAAAGGACGTTTGGCACGTTATGTCTTTTTTACAGCTTTGCTGCGAAACTGCACCTTTCGGTTGACATATCCGACTTCTCCACGGTTATTTTTGTGGATGGGTTGTCCTTCACTCTTCGATCCTTAGAGCTTGGCCAGACTACATTACTGTACTCCTTTTTCCAGACCCATTGCGTGTAGTGTCCTAGTGTCTTGGTCAACTGTGGTTCGCTGACCCTGATCCGCAGTCACTAGCTATGTATCGCTAGTTCCTTGCACTCTGGTGTGCTTGGCATCTTGGGTCTGGAAGGCCAAAAAGGACAACGATTGGAGAGCGGGAAGTAGGAGCCAAGCGTCTGATCTTGTCATTGTATTTTCTTGTATGTTCTGCGAAAGTGATTCCAGGACTTCAATAATGGGTCTTCATGATCGCTATGGCTTCGTATCTTGCACTCCAGAGTGTTTCAATAAGGCGTTTGACACCTTGACCTGCAATGTCGGTAATGATTTTCCAGCGGTGAGTGGAAGACGAAAAATAATTTAAACCTTTATCCATAGTACCAAAAAACGTAACTGAGTCCACAGCTACTGACGCTGCGTGTACTCCCACTAGATTCAAAGTATGGTTACTACACGCAACATACTGGGCATTTGAATTAATTGCCTTGATACGCGTTTGTACACCAGAATGTATTCCCGACATGCTGCATTTTCGTATGCTTGTCCGCGACAATTTTGAATGTCCATTCTATCGCTTTCAATTTTGTCCAGAATCATTTTCGATATATCCTAAGTCTTTTTACATACGGTTTCAAGAAAGTCGATGAATAATTCAATCACTTGCACCTTGGTGTCGTCGAGTTTTACATAACGCAGTATTTGGCTCGTTTTGTCTTTGTGTGGGAAATCTAGCATATGCCTACTATTGAGTACAGTTGTTAAGTACTTCATTTCATTTCAGCATTTTTTCGAACATGATTGCCTAGACAGCTTATTAATTCATTTTAAATTTCGGGTGATAGGTATTTTTGTGTGTGTGCAGCTTCACCTTTGTGAGATATTCACACAAAACTCGGTAGTACTTGGCAAGAAGATGAACAAGTGCTAGGAAGTTGTCTTTAATTCCAGTGTCCTTATCATCCACAATCTCCCTGTGACCTCGCAATGCCAGATTTTGTGTGGCAAGAAATCGAATAATATTATAGTATCCTGACCAACAACTGCCTCCACTTTTACTCTTATTTGACAGTCACATTCTCTGCTTCTTTGTCGGGGCAGTTATAGTCATCCCTTTAGTGTTTTAAAAAGAATCTTTTTAGGATTTCCTCAGACGCTAAAATCAGATCTGGTTTTTGTATTATCTAGGGTAGTAGGTGGATTTATAATGTTTCTCATGTTCTATATGTACACTCATATGCTTCTAGTGGACTGCTGTTATATATTTCTCTTCAATGTAAGCTTAATTGTCCAGTTTTATTTCTCATATAACTTATTAGTTGTACATTTTACAGCATATAAATTATTTTATATATAAACTTAATTAACACCAAAAACACCAACCATCTGGACTTTTCTGGGTCAATTTTATTGCTTTATCCTTTGAAGGTTATTATTGAGAAAGGTTCTGTTGTCGTAAGTATCATTGTCAAGTAAGGAATTGTTAATTAGTAGCTGGATATTTCGTTTTTGAAAATTTGCCGCCCTCTCGATAATACCGCTCGAGGCGGTCCGCACCTCCGCCCCTCGCTACGCCACTGCTACCAGGGTGCTTCTGAATCCTATTTCTGTCATTAATTTAATAGGAATCGACCATATGCTCTGATCTAACTGTGCACATGGTTGTTACCTGAGTATTCCACACTTTCTGGTTCGCCCCCAATGCCACATAACGTTTTGTTTCGGTTATTAAAAAAAAAATGATGATACATGCTGATAGTTGAGTTAGGACTTGCGCTGAATTTTGAAGTGTGCAAGAGTTGAGCGCTTCCAACGTGGTCCAGTATAATCTTGCCGATAAATCAAGGACTGAAGATGTAACAGGATAAAATGGATGACCAGACAAAGTTTTCAATGTGTCTCACAAAATCCTTGGTGTTCCAATGACGCTTTGCTGGAGTCTGTCTTCTAGACCGTTAAACATCAATCGTTTTATCCGCGCTGTCTACCATATCCAGCATTTGCACGTTTGAGCAGATATGCCCTGTTTGTCATTTGGTCTTAATACAAATTCTTCATTTATATATATTGGGATTTGAGCAAGGCCTTGTTGTGTTGTAATTAATGTTGTTTTGTCATTGCATTTCTTTTCACTCCTATTTCCTCATTGCCAATATATTTAATACAAGTTTCGACGATCAAGCGTTCGTCATTATTACCTTTGGTATCTGTTGTTAGATGTCTGCAGTCGAGTCCGTTTATATTATTATTTTTATTATTGATACTGTTTGTTCTATATTTCTCTTGATATAGTTATTGTGGCTGAAACGTTGATTTACTCTGTCTTGTATACTGTTACATGCATTTTTTTCCGTATCTGCTTAATAAGTAAAAACTGTAACACTGAAACTACCTTGTGTTTTGTCTAAGTACTATTCATAATACAACGCATATTAGCATATCGTAAATATGTCTCAGATTACAAGCAGAACGATAAACTGCAGCATCCACAGCAGCAACTTTGTAAGCTTTCAACATTCTCGTTTCCTGAATTCGTTAATTACCACAGATGTCAGTGAGAGGTGACTCGGGCATTGTCAGGTTCATATACGCATACGTTTATAACTAACAATAATTATAAGAACGATAGCAAAGAATGTTATTAGAGTGTGTCTAGTGTGACCGTTGTGACTACAGTACATTGTATAAAAATGTTTTCTTTATACACCCTTGCCTACGGTGTTAAATATTTTGTCTGGCCTATTTTCGTACTTCACTGAACCAAGACGGTCAAACTTCATACATATATAAATAGTCTACATCCTAGTTTCACCTAGGAAATGTTATAATTCATAAACATTGTTAGAAATAATACTTTTTTTTTACGAAGATTGCTATTAAAATTCTGTGCGTGTGATAATGTGAACGTGCATTTTCCCAGATTATTGGGTATGTTGTGTTTGTGTTTTAATGCTTCGAGTATTATGGTCTTGAGTATGTCTGTTTCTGTCATCTGAGCCAAAATTGTAAGTTATTGTAAACTATAATGTAATTGTAAAGTATATGTTATATAATTGTAAACATACTACCGATGACTGCACTAACAGTATAAAATGTCACCAAAACATTATGATAATTTGATGGAAATCTGAAACAATGTAACATTAATATGGCTGCGTAACCCATGTTTTAACATACATATGGCTGCATAAATCATGTTGTAACAAAATATAGCTGCGTAAACCATATTTTAACATAAATGTGGCTGCGTAAACCATATTGTAATATAAATATGGCTGTGTAAACCATATTCTAACATAAATATGGCTGCGCAAACCATATTCTAACATAAATATGGCTGCGTAAACCATATTGTAATAATATAAATATGGCTGCGCAACCATGTTGTAAGATATAAATATGGCTGCGTCTGTAAATGAGAAAAACTATTCAGAAGAGAGGGATTAGGGATCGAATTATTGACGTTAGATGATTGTTGACTTTTTTTAAATATAGAAATTGACAGTCTTTAAGTGATAATGGGCTAAGGGAAATACATCACTAAAGAGTTTTGATATAATCAAGTACAAGTTATCTGCGCCATGGAGGAAAAACATTGAGAGTTGAACGGGAATCATGCAAACTGGTTAAGAAGTACTTTGAGAAGATTTGATTCTAAACGAAGAAATTCCTGAGTTGAGTGAGGATAAATATGTTTTGACACAGAAGATGAATTTAAATAGACGAATTTGAACCTGGTAAAATAAATATTGGAGACAAACATAGTGAGCAAGTTTGGAGGTCAGTAGAAAATTTACGGGAAATTTGATTAGTGCCGTGTGAAAAAGACAGTTTGTATAGGAAATTAATACTGAACGATAATCAGTTTGTCCGAAGTACCTTCAGCTGACAGGAGCTCAAAACTGAGAGTCCAAAAATGTAGAAGGGAGAATTGTAACGGACTGACTTTGAGTCTAGGTCTGTTTAGTTTTACTGGGAAATAGAAGTTGTGTAATGTTGTTACAGGAACAAAAGTTTGTTTTCATAGACCTATATAGCCTTTGATAGCCTTTGACATAAACTATAATACATTAGAAGATTCTACACGAAACAGAGATATACGGGGGAACTATGCAATAAAGCAAAACGGCTCAACATCATGGGGGAAAAGTGCGGCATCATGACAGCGGAAACACAGTTGATAAATTTGCTTCTTTTCAGTCGCCCCATTGCTAGGTTTTGAAATATTTTCTTCATTGGATGGCTTGGCATACACTGAAACTTTTCTGCGTGAATTAGCACTTTTGTGTCTTTACTGTCACTCACTGTTTGCATCCTCACACTTTTCTACGTGTATTAGCACCCGTGTGTCTCTGCGGTCACTCACTGATTGTATTGCATGGACCACTGGGTCAACTACCAAGCAACCATTGCATTGCCCTCTTGTTGATGCTAAGCTCATTGTTGTGTACCGTATTTATCAATATGTAATGTGATGTGTAACATTTGCTCTTCAAATGGTTTCATTTAGTTTTCTCAGGATGTATAAATTCATCCTGGTATTTGCTGCTCCTTTGTTAATGTACTGCTTCGATTTCAGCATATCGTCAAATGTGACTCCGAGATCAGAGAGTTGTTAGTCTTCTTACAGGAGCTTTTCATTTATGTTGATGATACCGTTTGATTTGGTGAAGAAAGTAGTGAGTAGTGCTGAACTCATTTTCATGTGCGTTGACAAAGTTTGGTCACGAGCAGAAACTTTTTTTTGTTCGTATAATAATGACTAACTCTTTACTTTGTTTTGAAATATATAGTTAAATATTAACAAATTATTTACTATTTCTAATAAGTTCAAAATATAAAGATTTATTTGTATTTATGCAAGAAGAAATGTCTGACAAATGTAGGATGAGAGTGAATGCAAGATCATGGCAGTGGAGATATGATGGTTTTGAGATCAAGTATAGCCCACCACTGATGTGGAGATATGATGGGTTTTAAGATCAAGTATAGCCCACCACTGATGTGGAGATATGATGGGTTTTAAGATCAAGTATAGCCCACCACTGATGTGGAGATATGATGGGTTTTAAGATCAAGTATAACCCACCAGTGATATGGAGTTATTATTTGATTGAATGTCCGCTAAACGAATTTAGCAGATGAAAGTAGCTGTTGTACGTATCTGTCTTGTCTAGTTGTGCTAGCTGCTCGCTCAAATCTTGTTGAAACAGCTATAGTTAGATCAAAACACGTTGAATGCATTGGTTTGCTTTCATACCGTTTTCGTGACAAGGCCTCAAATATCCTCTTTTTGCAGTTTTCTTTATCACTGGAACCAACACAAGACGATTTTCTATCCTAATGTGATTGTAATTTAATACTTAGTTTGTGACAAATACATTTTCATAAATCATAAAGTTCCATCAACTAGTACAAGTTCTGAATGTACTGCATACTAGTTCTTAGTATGCAGTAAAGACTAGTGCACATATTTCTATTGTGCTACTGATTGACTAGAGTACGGAAACGTATAGACTTATATTTCTATTGTGCTACTGATTGACTAGGGTATGGAAATGTATAGACTGTTATATTTCTATTGTGCTACTGATTGACTAGGGTATGGAAATGTATAGACTGTTATATTTCTATTGTGCTACTGATTGACTGGAGTATAGAAACATATATACTGTTATATTTCTATTGTGCTAGTGATTGACTAGAGTATAGAAACGTATAGACTGTTATATTTCTATTGTGCTACTGATTTACTAGAGTATATAAACGTATAGACTGTTATATTTCTATTGTGCTACTGATTGACTGGAGTATAGAAACGTATATATTGTTCCAAGTATTTCCTGCGCTCACATAAACATGAACAACATGGCAACAAATGTCCAAGACTCGGTTATAGATCTTATTCAGAGCAACAGTACAAACGATGCCTTACGAACTCCTCTTAGACGCGCAAATAGTAGCAGGCAGCCTAGTGCCCAGAATTTTGATGTACCAAGCAGAAATACAGTACGGAGAGCAAACAGGTAAACACTAAATTGTATGTTTCATGTCCAAAAAATGTGCACATGTTATATTCTCTGTATAGTGTGTATTTATGTCTCCTTAATTGATTGAACTTGTCTTTGAACCCCTTTCAACCCCGGCCAGAAGGGTCTATGTTATATCTGGGCGTTGTTTTATTTTATATTTTTATGTTTATTCTTGCTAAAAATTGTCATTTTTCATGTTCAACTGTAGACCCTAACATGTTTACTAAATTAACGTGAATCTGATAGTTCTTAAAATGGTTTATAATTCCCCTTTTTATTTATTGTATGTTTCCCATTCAATAAACGTGAGTTCAATATGTTTTCCTGATTGCACTGGCACACACTGGTTCATGGCATGTACATTTGGCTATTCCTAATTTGAGTAAATAATTTTTTTTTCTAAATAGTGGGATTTTAAAATCATGTTTAATTTGATTACGTCTGCTTGGAATGTTAAACAGCTTATGAATTTGTCTAGTTTTATTATTATTATTTCATACATTAACCCACTCTTTATTTATTTATCTTTTATTAATAGTCTTTTATTAGAGTTAGTATTTCTTGTATATTCAATTTTAATGAGATTTTTATTTATATTTTTTCTCCATCATTAGCTTTTCTATCTTCTAACTCATTCTCTTCTATTCCTAAAATGTACCGGGACCTATGCTTCACATTTCCCGTAGTTGCCTATCCCTACATCCACCACATTTAATAACATATTTCCCAAACTACAGTCTAAGTATGTCTTAAGTTCCGTGCCTACATTCACCAAAGGACGCTAAGCAGCCTTATTATTCTAACTTTATTCATTGTGCCATAGCCATAAACCTGCGTGCTCTCTAGTCAACTTTCTAGCCATACATACGGGTATATCTTCTCTCCCAATACAGCCAGTACCAGAAGGTCCAGCTAAGTATATCCATGTAATGTTCAGAAGATTGAAAGCGGATTTGCAAATGTTATCCACTTATATTGTTACACGAATTGTTGGAACCACGCCTGTTGTCAACTTTATGCAACATCATAGACTAAAATGGTTAATCCATTTGACGAGAATTAACCTCCATTTGCTAGCATTAAGATCATGTAACATAATCAAGGAAACACTAAAGGAAGGGGAAAATCAAGAATAATGTGGATAGAAGGTGCCACCGACGTACGGCGATTTCATAAAATCGCTGTATATCAAATACGAAATCATCTGCCAAAACACGATCGTCATGAAGACATGAGATGTCTAAGAGTAAAATCAGATATAAAGGCAAACGAAGAAAAAGAAAGAAAACCCACTTACATTGACACTGATTGTTTGAATCTGTCAACCTATTGTCAGTCACACCGTGGCTCTGGACAATACAGGCCTCCTAGCTGAATTAATTAGGACCCAGTTCTTTACGTGCTTTGGCATGCCAAAAATAGCCAGGGCGATTCCAAGTATATAAATAACAACCAACTGAAAAGCAAACAATAATCAAAACACGTAACGAACTGGGCCCAACTGAATTTAGCGAACAGGTCTTCTACCAGAGCCCGGTCATGAGTCAGACACAATTGCTGCTTGTATGTATGCAGCCTCAGCGGCACTGGAGGGTGACCGTAACGGTTGCAATCTGTATTCTTTTAACTTAAGTGAAGTGCAATTGCTCGTATGTGAATCACATAACTAGAATGGTGTTGATGTTGTTCCTCCTTCGCAAGCGAAGTTGAGCATAACATGAAAAACAATAAAACTGAAGAACATATATATATTTTTTTAAAAATCCTTTGATTTTCTTGAGCCTCTTTCTGTAGCTGAAATACAGCAAATATATGTACACTGTACCACTACAGACATGAAATCCCACAACAAATTTCATGTATATTGTACCGCGACCGACATGAAATCCCACAACAAATATCATATACACTGTACCGTGACCGGCATGAAATCCAAAACAAATATCATATACACTGTACCGTGACCGGCATGAAATCCAAAACAAATAGCATATACACTGTACCGCGACCGGCATGAAATCCGCACAGATTTTCAGATATAAAAATTCTCTATGTCTTGTAAGTTGAACCACTATTTTCCATTTATGGATAACTGATATATTCCTCTGTGGTTATTACGAGACATCATACTTCACTGTTTGTGAATAGGGAAATGTACGTAAGAAATAAAATAGAGATATTTACAGGACCACAAGAACCATTTCTTTCAATAGTGAAACGACGAAAACGTGCATGGTTTGGACATGTATGTCGACACGATTCCTTGTCAAAAACAATTTTGCAGGGAACCGTCGAAGGTTGAAGAGAGCACTGGAACTGTCAGTTGTCAAGTAATGGTCAAAAGACTGGACACACACGTGGATATGTCCGTAGTGCAATGATGATGATCTGAGAACTCACTAACTAACCTACTACTAACCTACTAGGCAGGAGTTTGTGAACTAATGAAGAATAAAAATAAACATAATCTGGTATTACTCGTATTTACAATAGACCCATATGTTTCCCAGCAAAAACACAAGAGAAAACAGAAACATATAAACGTATAATGACAACATTTAACATCGTATGCCCACAGATAATAATAAGTATTTATTTCTCATACAACTGTACAGTTAGATAATGATGCAAGTATGCAAGCATATTAATAACAGATAAATCTCCGTGAAATAAAGGATGAAGACGCAGAATATTTTACCTTTAAAAATGTAACATTATGTGTTGCAAATTGTGTAATTATCTTTTTTTATAAGATTCATATATTTGTATTGATGGTTTATTATTTCATCAACAGCATTGCAGCGTTGCCAGCATTAGTGGACATGCCAACGTTCACAGAAAGGCAAGGTACCAGAAGGGATGCTCTAGGGCAAATTCTAAAAGTCCGGTTTTTTGAAGACGCTAAAGAAAATTCAAGTAGTGTCGAATGTCAAGAAAATGGAAAGGCTGCGAAAATATTGAGTTCAGAAGATGATGCACACAGTATTAATACTAGATCTAGACGCTCAAGCTTTCGAGATTTGTTTCGAATAAGTTCTAAAAGAAACAATAATAATCACAGAGTAATTACAGAACGAAATGGCATTGATACCCGAGATGAAGACATTCATTATACTCACAGAGAATTGGATAAAACTGCGTCGAAAGTTGAACTTGTTAACTCATCCATTCGTGAGAATTCAAATGTTAATGTGGAGGTATGTGGGCGCAATTGTGTTGACGAAATCTCAGAGTGGGGAAAGTTTAACATGAAAGAACTCCCCCATCGTTTCCATCGCTCGCAAAGTACAAAGTCTCGAATGAAGCCTCTGATAGAGGAGGATGTAGTGATTGACGATATCGCCCACAGTGCCACTGAAGATAGTTTTCTTTATCGAAATTCCTCTTTCATGTTAAGACATCTACAACTTCGAGCTGTGAATAATAACTGGTTGACTGGTCTGAGATACAATGTGGTTTGTACCGAATGTGTCAGTGAAGCTGGTCAGGAACATGGACACTACCACCGAAGTCGCAGGGATAATTACGATAATTGCAACCATAATAATTGTGACAGCAAGCCGCGTAATTATGTCACAACTGAAGAGGACACAAAACACAATAGCATTTTTAGCAAGCATATTACAGAGATAAAGGCAAGTTTTCATGGACATAGTCGACACCAAAATTCCCCGCACAGATCCACTTCTACAGACAGAGAAGCTCGCCGAAAGATAATAGGGTATATCTGATGTTGTCTGTAATTATAACGATTTGTATGATAATCATGAATGGGCTATTTTTTAAATCCGAAGCTGTGTTCTTGCATATTGTGGCGCTAGTTAATGCAGTGCTATAGTGTGTTTCAAAATAGTTGTCCACACATTCCTTTTAATATCTCAATACCCAGTAAGCGGAATTTAATGATATTTTGCATAGCAGTTGAAATATTGAACGACATAAGGAATTTATAAATTTTATTTCACCAGATGTTGCCATTTGTGAGTGGTTGCATATTTCTTTGATGTTTATGAATTTGTGACAGAAGAAATTAATTGTACAGTAATTTTTCAAAATAGATTATGATACTTATATTTATCATTGGCGTGACGCAAATTTTTTTGATTTGCTATAGAATTGTTTACAACTAAATAACTGTATTGGTAAATGCACGAGGAACTGGTATTTGAAGATCAATTTTGTACTTGTTTCACAAGAGTGCTTACCTTTAATAAACTTGATTCGTGATCAGAAACAAGCATCAGGACACGGAGAGAGCTCTGCTCCCCATCCCCTCAGCCATCGCAAGATGAATAAACTCAGTGTCCCAGTCAGCCGTTGGTTAGAAGTTCTTCGAGCTCTTCCAGAAAATGACGAGAGCTTCCCCTCTCCCTTGGCTACGTCCATGACCTACCTCTATTGATGCAATTTCCTTTACTACATTTTAATGTTTGGTGTAAAAGATGGTGTATGTTGTTGGTGACTTAGAGATATTCCTTGACGTGCCATTTTGTGTCTTATTTTGATATTAGGTGGATTTAACAGAAACCTTATGGTTAATATATTTAATGAATTCAGAAATTAAACATAGCCTCTTCTACACAGAAATGGAGATACGTTTGATACATCATGTAGGGGTCCAGTTCACTTTCAGACTCTGAGATACGTTTAATACATCAAGTAGGGGTCCAGTTTACTTTCAGACTCTGAGTTCGGTGAAATATATATTATTATTTTGGGTTGAGTAAATGACAAGCTATCGTTTTCCAATACTCCTCTTGTTCTTTATAATAATGATCTATAATCTTTATATATAATTGACATGGCAACATACGCAAGTTCTTTTACATCGCATAACTTGAAGGTTAGATTTTCCTCACCGATCTGGTCTTTGATTGTTGCCCAAATAAGTTCTATTGGGTTCAAATGGAAGTGATATGGTGTCAATTTTAAATACATGTGATCATATTGATGTACTAGTTTAGGGATATGAATTGTATGTCCCTTCTGTGCCTGCTTAACAAGTGATAGCAACTCTGGTTTAAGAGACATATCATTATATGGTATGATTTTCTTTGTGCGCCGCGTTTTAATTATGTCTTTAGTACTGGAAGGTGATAGTACTTTATCCTCTTGTGACACGCATTATGATAAGATGCGTTGTCCATTACGATACAAGACCGTCTAATACAGAAAACAGTTTTCTCAATCCAATTTCGGAATATAGGGGCGTTCATTTCTGTGTGGTAATCCCTAATGTCGGTTACATGTAAGTAAAAACTAGTTCCGCATTTATCAATAAAACCATTGCTTCTGCTACCAGAGTGTGCAATTATCAAACGCTGTCCTTTGATTATATGCACATATCACTTGATTGCTCCATCAGAAGAGTGTCAGACGCTTTCATTTGTATGGTGTATTAAGTATTAGTTTTGTTGATTATTCTCGAACACTAGACATGTCCATAGGTTCTCATATCTCCACTTCAGCAAATCTCTCAGTGTATAACGGCTGATGGTTCCAGTTCTATGTTGGTTCACTTCTCTTTTTGAAATCTTTGTCATATGTTCTCTACGGGCTACGCCCATCTTCACTCCAAATTCGCGCATTCTTGATATTAAGTCATGTTCATTCATCTCAATATCCTCTGATCGTGAGGATTCACGAAGAGCACTGAGTATGTCCGCTCGGTCCATAGGCTGACCATCTGTTATGGTGGCGAGGATAGCTAACTGGTCGGCCCGTTCGTTTCCTCCACACCCGCGTGTCCGGAGACAAAGATAAGGGTTAGTTTCCGTAGTGATGCCCGAATTTTAGCGCTCTCTAATGACTCCACCCATTCCATACCTACATAACTTGTTTTTATTTCTGAATCGTGTTCATTGAGTCACTTAGTATGCACTCATGGAAATAGGCTTGCGATTCCAGCCGGTTAAGTGCTCCGCTCCTCTCCTGCTGTCCTCTCTCGTTCTCCATATCGGCCACAGTTGCGGTTTCTCTAGGATGCGTGCTGTTCTTGCCTGTCACACTCGCCTCATTCTATACCTGTCGTGCTCTATATCATCTGTCCGCCATCTTCTTTTGTCCCTCACATTTCCTCACTTTCATGTCTACTACACTATTCGCAACATCATACATTCTCATAATCGCCATCTTTATTAGTTCCTCTGCTCCGCCAACTCTCGCAAGTTCTCTTCTCTCCGCCCCTCCTCTTTCACCTCACGGACTCCCTACTTCTACCTCCTCACATCTATCTACGCCTTTGGTCTGCTGCATACCTTCGGACCTTCCACTGTGAACGATTTTCTCTGACGTACTCTTTTTTCCGATCAAAGACCCGGCCTCATGTGTTGCTCTCTCATTCGTATCTACATCACCTGTTGTTTCATTCTTGTTTCATCTATGAATTACAGCGACACACACAGCAGCTCCTTACAACTAGCGAACAATACAATATGAAAATAAACACATCTAAAATAGAGACAATGAATTTAAACAGAACACCAGGCCAGTTAAATATATATATATCAATAATACAAAACTAAAACAGTTGTTGTAAAGGTACTAAAGTAAAGGTACTCTCACATTAATATAACTGTTTGTTAACACATTTGTATATGTGGTTGTTTTTGATGTTTTTATAGACTTGCTGCAGGTTGTGTTTGCATTATTTTAAACACTGTGTCTGTATTTTTTGTCTGATAATAAGTTTCAGTATTTTCTTGTAAGAATATTTATTTGTTTATTATTGCGTGTGTTGGCGTTTGTTTATTTCTCTCTGATTTATATGAGTGTTGGTTTGTTGTTTTTGCAAATGTTTTTTTTTCGCTTGAATTATTTTTGGCTCCTATACAGCTAGCTTCTTTTACTATTCAATGCCGGTGCAGACTCGATATTTTGGATTATTGTTAGTTGGTATTGAATCTATAACCATTTATATTCTTTTACATACTAAATTAATATATTAAATTATTATAGTATATCTCATTGCATGTTTTATTGCATTGTTTTTTTTCTGAGGAAGGTCTTGTGTCTGAAACGACATAAAATGTGTTTATTGTATATTTTATTCATATCTTTATTTTTAATATTTTCTATTAGTAAAAATCAATATGTATTTATAAGGTATGGCTCTCCCACATATCGCGTGCACATCTTCTTATTTTTCTTTTGATTATTTCCCTTGCCTATGTTTATCAGACACTGGTATTTATTTATTACTTAACGTTAACCTAACTGCAGTCTGTTCCCACCCACACATCTCTACTAACACTAAATAAATTAATATTTTAATTAATTAATAAATACCCGTTGTCTGATAAACGTAGCCAAGGGAAATAATCAATAGAAAATGAAGGTAAACACGCGATATGTGACAGAACCTAATGTATTATATAATTGATCTCACTCTCTGTCTCTCTCTCTGTCTCTCTCTCTGTCTCTCTCTTTTGTTCGAACTATCTCATGCTTCCCTCATTCTCATTTCAATGTTCTTCCCATGTTTCTCATTATTATTATTACAAAATACAATATTTTGTTCTTGCATGCAATGTCAGTAACGGATGAAAACTATTCATAATATGTTTTCAGCGGTTCAAACCAGATAAACGGGTCTTCGTTTTTATTTTGCGAAAAGCAAAACAAAATACATTTTCCGCGATTATTTCACTTGGATATAATTACCCATAAATGTTTGGAGGTCGAGATATTACATTTAGGAGGGATGTATAAATGGTGGAGTTCTCAGTGGGTGGCGCTTACATGGGGGGGGGGGGCTTTCAGTGGGATGCGCTCACATCTTTGCATCCGGCAGCCGTCCACGAGACTGTAAGTGACTTTTTACATCTCTAACACACGATCACTTGAGCAATTTTGTATCTTGGACTCGGCTGGCAGTCAGTGACGTCAAAAATCTTTTTACATCTCTAACACACTTACGATTACATTAGCAATTTTGTATCTTGGACTCGTCTGGCAGTCAGTGACGTCAAAAAATTACACAAAATTTCTTATCGGCGCAGAATTTATTAAAAAAATTGGATAATAGATTCGCTTGCCAGGATAGTACTGTTTCAAATATTGCCTTTAGTATAAGGTAAGTGGCTAAAAAAACATGCATGCTAATCTGATAGATTAGACGACACAAACTTCAGGGTGTTGCTATCATTGAAGTAGAAATGTTGTTAAGAGACTCAACAACCATACACAACATTACCACCTCCCCTTGTTTTTTCCATCCACGTCAATATTTGGGTTTGGCAACTGTGAAAATGTTATCATGGTTCCGAATTTATACAAAAAGGACTATCGTGCATTTCACCCACAATCCATAAAACTAATGCATGAAGCAATACTTATATACATAGCTTTTTCTCTGTGGGCCCCCCCCCCCTAACAATGAAGGATATTGACTCACGGCATATGCCTACCATGATCAAATACGGATTTTTGGCTTTATAGATAACCACACCTACTTTCCCCTGGTAGTAAATTTAGTAACAAAGATAGTTACCCATTTATAAATATCTTTGATAAAAGCTGGACTATTAAGCATTCTCGTTATTTATACCGTACTGCTTGCTAATAGGAATTCATTCTTCTACAGGGACGCATTTGACTTTTCCCGTGAATTTCATTGATGACTTTGTCTTCTTCTTCTGCGTTCGTTCTCAAACTCCTGCAGATTAGCAGGATGTAGTCTGGAGAACGGAATGCGTTGTGTCATGGTTTACAACATTGCTGCGATATCTGCGCCTTTCGGCTGACACATCCGACTTAAGCATGGCTTTGGGTCACTGACCCTATATGGGATGGGACAGCCAACTCCATCCCATAACCTCCTTAGTCACCTTTTACGACATGCGTGGAAGGTAAACAGTGTTGCTATTCTTTGCTCCCCTTTCGAGCCCCGGCAACACCCAGGCGACTATATATCTACTTTGTGTAAACAGCCGAAGAAAAAAATTACAATAAAATAAAGGTCAAAAGTTAGAAGTATGAAGTTAGAAGGATGAATAAGATTTAGCACACGTGTATTGTGTTGTCCATATTGACCAACAAAGGAATACCACGCTGTCAGTAGAAATTAAGTGTAACGATCTCAGGCTGACTTCTGGCAATAACATTTTTGAACAAACCAGTATCTAGTTTCGGCGTCGACGTTTACTGAAGTCATTGTCCAGAATAATTCTTCTCTCGGATCCCAAACGTTATTTATCTTTGCTGAAGCCAACCTTTCCCGTGCTTTTAAATTTCCGGGGACTCAAAGTATAGTTAATGTGACCACTGATCAGAGACATCAGCCAAGGTAAGTGACGCTGTGTAGATCAGCGTTCATTTTTAATTAGAAGACGGCAAGACCTTATCTAAAAAAAAAATAGTAGTTTATCCTATACAGGATGTAGCTAACAACCCAGCATGTTCTGTCTGTAATGATTTTCTTGGCAGTATTTACGTTCAGTAGTTTCCTATTGCTTTCTGAACGGGTCGGGTGTACAATTTCCTGAGGCGGGTTTCGAAATCGGTACCTTGACTGTCACTGACGCGCTCCGTACTATGCAACCACATGGACATGTAGAATCTAGATTCATGATAAATCAATTCAGAACTGTGTCTACACAGATGAGTAAAAGGAGAAAAAAGTTATTTCCAGCCAAATATCGAACTTTTTAATGGTATGTTTCATATTTCAACATTTTTATAAATAATTCCGAAGTAATTAATTGTGTGTGTGTGTTATATCAGGGTTGGGGGGGGAGGTGTTACCATTAAAAATATAGGCAGGATTTTTTAAACAAAACCCACCTTTTTTCCTAGGAAAAAAAGCACAGCCTATATCTAAGCATGCATATTTTACGTATGTACAATTGGTCAAACAACAGGCTAGTACATCATTTGTATGTGGACTACGATGCCTCTACGATGATGGACTACTATGTAAACCTCTCTCGTGACTTATTTTCTCAATTTTAGATATCCAGGGAGAAGAGCAGTACATACAACAAATATAATTTGAATCGTGCAAAACAGGCGCCTTACACATTTGTATTCTAACTTCTCCATCATGGTCACCTCATACTCATGGTCACCTCATACTCATGGTCACCTCATACTCATGGTCACCTCATACTCACGGTCACCTCATACTCATGTATCAAAATCATATGTATGTATTGTTAAGCATGAAATGGCAACTATCACGCTAACATACGCGTTACGTCGTACGGATCAAATCTTCATGTTTATGTATCATGCGCAACTTATCTATCTATAAATCCAATGATATGATAAGTCAATATGTAAATTAAACTATGAATAAACGAACCAGCGAGAGGAAAAAAATGAATGTACCAGGTATTAACGACCCGGGGTGTGCGTTTGAATTTGGATGGAGGGTGTGATACGCAGATTACTTTGAAAAGGATTAAAGATCCGATGTGTGATATAGCTTTCATAAGCCATGTTGTGTTCAGACATATCGGGTTACGTTGATTCACAGTTCTCTAGAAATGATGTTTTAAGAAACATATCTTATGTAATGCAGACATTGACACAACATTCGTCTTGTCGCTGTGTTTAGAAAATGTTTCATTCGTGAAAATTGGAGAATAATTTTAGTTTTGTGTGTTATTTACAATATCATAATTTCGGTGTTGTTCCACAACTTCTATAATGAGATAAAGATGGGGGTAGATTCAATCTGTAAGTTATCATATTTAACACTGTGGATATTTTTCTTCTTCTTCTTCTTTCGTTCACTTGAAACATGTCTATATCTGTAATTCTGTCTCCTTAATAAAACTCACTGTCTTTTGTAGTTCATACAGTGTCCCATAGAGTTTTGATTCCAGTGTTGTTTCCTCTGGCCAATATGTCTGCCTCAGCGTTTCATGCTCAGAACACTCTTGAAGTATATGTTTGGCACTCTGTGCTGCCTGTCCACATGTACACATGGCAGTGTTGCCAATCTTGAACTTTGTATACATGTGACTACTGTGGATATAAATATATTCTTATTAGTCTCCATATAAATAGGTATACACACGTGCTGCAGACAAACCTAATGCAATCTAAAAAAAAAATACGGCGCTATGTTGACTGATTACATACTCCTTTGTCTTTAGTTGATGTGATTAGTGTTGTCACACATGATGTTGATAAAAACCGTAAGCTGCATTGGTATGTTCTCTGATACGGCTGTTGGCGCAGGCAATGTTATTTGCAAAACCGACTCCACAAACATTAGTCTTAAGTCATTGTTAGAGAAATTTATCTTGTTTTTCCTTTGCTTGACAGCAATAAGGAAGACGAATCTCCTAGAAGGTAGTAATGTATATTTGCAGCCTTCTGAGTTTCCTGTCTATTATGTTTTTCTGATGTTTTGTGTGTTGTCTCCAGTAATGCTAAGTCCGAAACATATTGTTATTACGTTCGTCTCGAGTGAGATAGGCTGAAATCACGTCTTCTTTTTCGAATATTTCCCCTTATTTAGCCATTCATTATTTACATTATTATTCATTATATTTTTAAAATATATAACCATATGTTTGTGTAGACTGTCTTTCCTGGTTTCCTATCTTCTTTTGCTAATTTGCAACCTCATTTCCTGCCATTCTTTGTGTGATGGAACCCACATAAAAGTAGGGTTACCATACGTCCGGGTTTTCCCGAACACGTCCTCTTTTAATGCCCCTGTCCGGGCGGCTTTCCAGAAAAATGGCTTTTGTCCGGGTTTTTCAACGTCCCCGACCGTCCGTCCGTCCCCGATCGATCGATATTTTCTTACTTTTATGTGCTATAGACTTTAATCTATTATGTATCGTGAAATAAACACACGCGTAGCTATATTTAGCTCAATATTTCCATTAGCCATCAGAACTTCTGGTTCTGTTAGCCATTTTCATTTTTCGTAAACATAACGCATTTTGCATAGCAGACGGTAACGCGAGTTCGTTAGTTATAATTATTATTTAATAAATTTTTGAATTGAAGATTTAACTTAAATTTAAAAAATAAGATTTTAAAATGCCGAAACTCAGTTAACACTCAGTTAATACAAAGTTATAATTAAATAAGAACAATATTTTATGTAGTTTAACTTTAATTTTATTTGTGCAATACTTAATATTGGTCATATTGGATGCAAATTTGGCGTATCCTCTTTTTCCATCTGACAATTATGGTAACCCTACATTAAGGGTGCACTGGATTTAAAGGCGCACGTCGAAACGTCCTCTTTTTCCATCTGACAATTATGGTAACCCTACATAAAAGTAATTCCGTGTCTGTAATATTGTAAAATAGAAACTTGATGGTGAATTTCTTCAACTAGATCTGGTCTTTGAGATGTATTAAGACTTGACATGACCTGCAAATAAGATAAAGAATATGTTATTATAGTGGAGCTCTGAGGAGAATTTGCAGAATTATTTTGTCAATTACCCTACTTATTTCCATCACATCAGTTGTACATATTGAGAATTGTGTATTTATTTTCCAATTAAAGATTTTATCAGTACGTTATGTATACACCTGCTCCAATGTCGCCATCCTCTCCTCGTGTACCATCTGTAAATATCTGCATGCTATTTAAAGTGTGGTTAACACGCACGCACGCACGCACGCAAGCACGCACGCACGCACGCACACACGCACATATACACACACACACATACATATATATATATTTGAATTCCTCTATAGCACATCCGGTTATAACTCGTTTCCCTATTTAACAACACTTTTAAAGATCCTAATTATATTTATTCTACATTTGTGTACCGTATATAGCGTATTTCAGTTATTACATGC
This sequence comes from Meghimatium bilineatum, assembly GCA_034231615.1. NCBI lineage: Eukaryota > Metazoa > Mollusca > Gastropoda > Stylommatophora > Philomycidae > Meghimatium > Meghimatium bilineatum. Next base: position 40,232,308 of record CM067311.1, read on the forward strand.
ATATTTGTTGGTCCTAACCAAGTTGTTATAACGGAATTTCATTGTGTGTGTGTATATATATATATATATATATATATATATATATATATATATATATATATATATATATATATATATATATATATATATATATATATATATATATATATATATATATATATATATATATATTGTCAGCATGTGTTACTAATTATATGTTCGTTGTATCTATATTTGGAGCGCGCAATTCCCATGGAAAAATGATAGGTTTATGTTTTAATGTTGTAAAGGTTTTTATTTTTGTTTTCTTACTTTGTAGTTATAATTGTGTTCTCCATCCTGTTGGTTTATACATTTTAATTAATTTGTATGTCTATTTTGTTCATTTATGCCTATTCTGAAGGATCTATATGCTTGATTAAATGTGTATGAGTTGATTGTAGACCAATAACTTAATCTTAATGCTCTTCTTTTAAGTTCTAATGGCATGACTGGAAGTGCTACTTCCAGGTTTTCAGCAGAGTTACTTATACTTGTCCCTGATATTGCGTTAAGAACTTTGTGTTGGACATAATTTTTTTTAAATATTTGTACGTGAGTTTTATTTATATATTTTTCTGGCATAATATAGTTTTTTCCTTTTATGAAGATTTGTATATGTTTAGCATTGTTTTATTTTTTCTCCCCATCCATTGCTGGTAACGGTATATCATTTAGTTTAAAAGTTGACGGCTTTTTGTCACTAAATGATCAATATGTTTGTCCATTTTAGGTTTTGATCAATTATACAACCCTAGAAAGTGAACAGTCTCCGATAAATTTATTTTTTAATTATTTATTGTTAAATTTATGGATTTTTTTTGTGTTAGTGACTTCTACTGAATATTATCCTTATTGCTTTATTTACATTAATTTAGAATCTTCATTTATTCAGATATTATATTTCATTATCTTTGTATAGATAACTAAATAATTTCTATACAGTTGATTCAACCATTACAGTAAATATAGTAGAAGAAATAACTGACCCTGGGAAATCTCACTTTCCTGTTCAAATAAACCAGCATTTTTGTTTATTAAATCTAAATTCTTCTTCTTCTTCAGCGTTCATTCTCAAACTCCCGCTGGATCTCCCTTACAGCAGGATCACAGTCCTAACTAGATTTCCAGCAGGATCAATCATCAATAAACCCATAACCCTTCAGGGTCGTAGGGGTACCACATTGGATGCTTCAGCACACAGAGTCCTCCAGCGAATTCTATCCTCAGCGATGCAGATGAGTGTGGAAATATCTTGCCCTGTCCATTCCTTGATGTTATCTGTCCATGTCTTTATTTGTCCTCCTCTGCTTCTTCCACCCTCGACAGGTCCCTGCAGTATTGTTTTTGACAAGGAATCGTGTCTGCATACATGTCCGAACCATGCTAGTTTTCGTCGTTTCACTATTGAAAGAAATGGCTCCTGAACACCTGCACACATCTCCAGCAGGATGCATCCCAGAGAATGGAAATGCGTTGTGTCACCGTTTTATTTACGACAATGGCCCGACACATCCGTCTTCGGCTGGTTAATTCTACCTTAAAAGTATCTATTTTTAAGAAAGTTTTGAATACAATATTAAATCCTAACTTTTAGTCCATTTTAAAAATGTTAGTTAAAGCACCTTACCTGCAGCAATGAGGGTGGGTTTTAATTCATTTTTTTTAAGTAACCGGTTTTAATTTCATGTACCATATTTTTGATAATTTATCAATTGTAGAATAGTTTTTTTTTCTAAAACCTGATTGGTTTTGCTATATAGATTATTCTTATTTTGATAATAAAGTATTCTTCTATTGATTATTGTCTCTATTATCTTTCATAAATGACAAGAGAGATTCGTCTATAGAAATTACACATACAAGCATTACACTGAATGCAAGTATATTCATTTTTTTTCAATTACATTTTTCTGTAATCTACACTTTTTACAACCGACTTCCCACAAAGACTAGAACCTAAGGGACCAGACTAAGCTTGTCCGAATCATTCCGTTGTAGTGTACATCGATGCAGTTTCTGTAAACTTTTGCCAGCATCTAGATAAGTGATGACTCTAGAGTTCTCTCCTTACCGACACATTATTTCATTTCCCTCTTACTCTTCTTATTTTTCCTCTTCATCTCGTCCTCTTCTCCTTTACACTTTCTCCAAAATACTCAATTAAGACATTGATGTCCGCTGTATCTGTTTCATTTTGCAGGTCATGGCCTATAATGTACATCAACAACAATCGGCAGCAATGAAGTTGATGAAAGTTGCTTCATTTATATACTTTAGTTAATTCTTCAGGTTATTCTCATTTTCAACACAAGCAGTAACTTTACCTTCATGTAATCATGAGCCTAACGAATCCATCTTTTGATGACTCGGCGGACTAAATAGCATTTTCTTTTTCTTGTTAGCTTAAGGCACAGACAGGTGTAACAAAACCCTACTCTCTTCTTTTTCTTGTTAGCTTAAGGCACAGACAGGTGTAACAAAACCCTACTCTCTTCTTTTTCTTGTTAGCTTAAGGCACAGACAGGTGTAACAAAACCCTACTCTCTTCTTTTTCTTGTTAGCTTAAGGCACAGACAGGTGTAACAAAACCCTACTCTCTTCGTTTTCTTCAGCTTTTGCTATATGAAAGTCAACAGGATTTTCCGTCATTTCCACTCGAGAGCGTCTTATCTTATTATTCTAGCCGGTAGAATTATTTGATCTATTTGTAAAAAGACTGCGTTGTTATGCCGAAGATACTTGATAATTTCTAAATTTGCCTTGACTTGTTGGTAGAATGTTCATTGTAAAAGCTGACAGATATACACCAATTCTTACACAGAATGTTCATTGTGAAAGTTGACAGAGATGACACCAATATAGAGAATGTTCATTGTGAAAGCTGACTGAGAGGACACCAATATACAGAATGTTCATTGTGAAAGTTGACAGAGATGACACCAATATAGAGAATGTTCATTGTGAAAGCTGACTGAGATGACACCAATATAGAGGATGTTCATTGTGAAAGTTGACAGAGATGACACCAATATAGAGAATATTCATTGTGAAAGCTGACTGAGATGACACCAATATACAGAATGTTCATTGTGAAAGCCTACATAGATGCACACCAATTCTTACACACAATGTTCATTGTGAAAGTTGACAAAGATGACACCAATATAGAGAATGTTCATTGTGAAAGTTGACAGAGATGACACCAATATACAGAATGTTCATTGTGAAAGTTGACAGAGATGCACACTAATATACAGAATGTTCATTGTGAAAGCTGACAGAGATGCACACCAATATACAGAATGTTCATTGTGAAAGCTGACAGAGATGACACCAATATAGAGAATGTTCATTGTGAAAGTTGACAAAGATGACACCAATATAGAGAATGTTCATTGTGAAAGTTGACAGAGATGACACCAATATACAGAATGTTCATTGTGAAAGTTGACAGAGATGCACACTAATATACAGAATGTTCATTGTGAAAGCTGACAGAGATGCACACCAATATACAGAATGTTCATTGTGAAAGCTGACAGAGATGCACACCAATATAGAGAATGTTCATTGTGAAAGTTGACATACCCACTAATTCTTTTCTGTGACTATTTCCATGTAACATAAACCATGACGGTGTTTCAGTATAGACCTCTGAACAAAAAATAAACAAGCATTCATTTGTGACATTTAAAAAAATTATATTCGAGATTTTAGTTGATCACTATTTATGTACTTAGTGACATGCGAAAAAAAAAAAAAAAAAAAAAAGAGCGACCATCGAAATTCACGGAGGTAATAAAAAATCAGCCTTTCAGGTTGTTTACTTTCTGTACAAGGGGTCTTCACTGTCGACGGTTGCGCATAAAAAACCTTTCGTTACCGCTATGCCAATTTTTAAGTGATCTTAGTTACTGCCATGTATTTGTAGGAAGTATCTGTTATGCATTGTAACGATGATACAACTTTAGGGTCATTATAACAAGAATGTCTTCAGTATTCAGTCTGCATGTTATATGAAAGAATTTGTCCAGATTTTGGTTGCAGTTTTATGTCAGTTGGGCATACTGGGATATTCGCATCTACATTTCAATATAATTCCATCTCATATGTGTCAGTTATATTGTTGACATCACCTCGAATAGTTGTTGTCGTCTGAACTGGTGTGTATATACAAGTATTCGGTTTCATTCCTTTATATGTGTATGTAATTGTTCGGCTCCATTGCGTAGTGGTACAATGCGCGTCTGTGACGGCTAAGGTACTGGGTTCATTTTCGCCACAGGTAATTGTGCAATTGGATCGTCCAGAAAGCAATGTCATCCTACTGAATGTTAAATATTGTATAGAAAAACACTACAGCCAAAAAATATATGTTTATCGTTACGTTCTTAATATACATATACTGCCGAAGACGGATGTGTTGGGCCATTGGCGCAAATAAAACGGCAACACAACGCATTTCCATTCTCTGGACTACATTCAACTGGAAATCTTGTAGGATCATTGTCCTGTTACAAGAGAAATCCAGTGGGAGTTTGAGAATGAACTCTGAAGAAGAAGAATATACATATAAACACTACTAAATATAAATGATTCCTACTTTTTGAGGAAATACATTTTAATATTTAATCATAATACAATCAGGCAGATCTCTAGCGATAATAAATTCTTACTAGCGACAATGGTTCTTTAAGATGTTACGTTATACCTACGTGTTGTGTGTCTCGGAAACCAATTAACAGAATGACTACAGTTTGCTTCTAGACATCTCGACTGACCACCATCTTGCCATCTAACATCTTTTGATGATTATGAAGCAAATGGAAAATTTTGGTTTTGAGAAATCGCTTTGTTTGAGCAACAGACCCGCCAGTCACATAAAAGGGTTCTATAAGTAAGTACGCATTCATGCTATTTTGTTTCATAAAACATGTCTACATGTATATATAATCATCACTAAAGATGTGCTCAGTTACAGAAGCATTGTTACTAACTGACGCAATGAAACATAATCTGCTGCCATGATCATTGCAGCCAAGAATTGTTGCGGAGACAGCACTGGATGATGATGAGGATGACACTATGTGATGTCACCCCATTGTTTTCTAGATATAGCGCACACGTGTGCTACGATTTTACGTAGAACAGGCAACACATGACATGAACGTGTCTACGCAAGATAAGCAACATATGACATGAACGTGTCAACGCAGGATAGGCAACACATGACATGAACGTGTCTATGTAGGATTGACAACGCATGAATATGTCTACCACGGATAGGCGACACATACCATGAACGTGTCTACGCAGGATAAGCAACACATAACATGAACGTGTCCCGACGAAGACGGATGTGTCTGGTCATTGGCGCAAATAAAACAGCGACACAACGCATTTCCATTCTCTGGACTACATCCTGCTGGAAATCTAGAATGGATCATGGTCCTGCTAATAGAGAGATCCAGCAGGAGTTTGGGAATGAACGCTGAAGAAGAAGAAGATGAACGTGTCTACGCAGGATTCATAATCATCAAGTGCCGTCTCCGCAACGAAGGTTGGCGGAAACGTATCTCCAACATCTCCTGTCTCTTGTCTTGGTGGTGCACTCTGCTAGACGCAGGATTGGCAGCGCATAAACATGTCTACCAAGGAGAGGCAACACATTAGCGTGTCTACGCAGGATTAGGCAACGCATGTTTACCAAGGAGAGGCAACACATGAACGTGTCTACGCAGGATAGGCAACACATGAACATGTTTACCAAGGAGAGGCAACACATGAACATGTTTACCAAGGAGAGGCAACACATGAACATGTTTACCAAGGAGAGGCAACACATGAACGTGTCTACGCAGGATTAGGCAACGCATGTTTACCAAGGAGAGGCAACACATGAACGTGTCTACGCAGGATAGGCAACACATGAACATGTTTACCAAGGAGAGGCAACACATGAACATGCTTACCAAGGAGAGGCAACACATGAACGTGTCTACGCAGGATTAGGCAACACATGAACGTGTCTACGCAGGATAGGCAACACATGAACATGTTTACCAAGGAGAGGCAACACATGAACATGTTTACCAAGGAGAGGCAACACATGAACATGTTTACCAAGGAGAGGCAACACATGAACGTGTCTACGCAGGATAGGCAACACATGAACATGTTTACCAAGGAGAGGCAACACATGAACGTGTCTACGCAGGAGAGGCAACACATGAACATGTTTACCAAGGAGAGGCAACACATGAACATGTTTACCAAGGAGAGGCAACACATGAACATTTCTACAAAAGATATGCAACACATGAACTTGTCCAATCATAATCTATTTAATTCAAAACTGAATTCTTTAAAAAAAAATGGTTGGAGATGGGACTGAGCTGCTATGTCAAAACTAAATGTAATATGGAAAAATGTCGAGACACAAATTTATAACCCACTAGTGCTTTATATTATGCCGTACGGTTGTGAGAGTTGAAACACACTAGTAGCATATTAGGGTGTTTTCCCTACACATTTGGGAGATATGAAATGAATATATAGTAAATAATTGATATATAACAGCATCTAAGGAAACATAACAAATCGTTTAGCGAATGTGGATTTCGTAAGAGGGGAGATAATATACTGTTATGTGTGTAAGGTCAGTAATGATCTAGTGTTGTAGAATTTGTAAATAGATAAGAATATTATTATAGACCTGAAGTCTGATGTGATGCGTGTTAGATGTGTCGTCTTGTATAATGAGTTTGGACAGTAAGAGTGTGTAGACACAATCATTATTATATACTGTTAAAAAAAAGGAAAATTTTTGGGAGTTAGTTTTATAAAAAAATATTCGCTGATGGACATCATTCAACACATCACATATTAGGGATCTTTATGACTTCTAATACTTTTTGGCTGTGCGTCCTGATATAGTCTACTTAGACATTCTCCGTTGGTTGAAAGAGCACACCTCTCCAAATGAGAGGTAAACTCATCACCCAACTGCCTACTCACCTACTTTCGACTGTGTTCACCTGGTTATTAACGTCTTGTGGTTACCTGAATTGTACTCACCTCATGATTTCTGAGGTCGTGAAAGAGGTCGAGGTCACAACAACATATTTGACAATAACTCGTGATAGGTTCATGAGAATTCCGTGAAACTTTCTGAACACACAACACTCTGACCATATTATTGCATATAAAATGCATATAAAAGATTGACGGTCCTCGAATAAATGTTGTTGAGAATTCAATGCACAAATATGGTTCATCTCACTACAGAACAACGATATAATTGGACGCTTACATACTGGACGATTACACAGTGTAATGGCCAGATAATATAATGTTGTTAGAAGCACCATTAGTCGCATTTGGAGGTGATTTCAACAAAATGACTTAGTGGTAGACCGACCGAACAGTGGAAGATCCAGATTCAGAACTCCTGCCTCAGACCAGGTCATACGGCTGCGTCACCCCAGGAATCGATTTGCATTTGCGTCCTCCACATTTCACGCAGTGCTAGCAGATCGTTGAATTTCAGATCAAACGATCAAAAGAAAGAAAGAAAGAATAAGTCAGAACTAAAGCTGAAATATTTCCATACTTTCTGGTGTACATGAACATATTTCTCAGTGCAATCATTAGTTGAATGTATAACTAGTGAAACAGCACTTTCTGGGCATTTTAAAACTTTCACAAAATACACACAATATACAAATACATGTACATTGAATACATTCAAATTGTGAGTCTGAAATCGTAACCCGGTTGACATTTCACGTGATTTTGTTCGGACTGTACATGGTGTGCCGTGTTATGATACAGAAAGGCGGCCGCATCAGGCGGCACCGTAAGGATACTGTATAAACAGCGAAATCACAATACAATTTGAACCGCTCAATACTTTAATAATCATGTAATGGGCGGCATTTGGAAGACGCATCATACTGAGAAAATTTACCTCACGCCCTTGGGACTATATCTGGAGATAGATCTGACTTAGCAGTGTGTTTGTATGAAGTGCATCTTTTCCTCAAATTTGCTGGACAATTTCTGGTTTATTAATTTATCATGCATACTAAGCAATGTACATTTAGCAGAGGACACAAGCACATACATCGCAATAACACTAATATAAAAGAATGATGAAGAGATTATAGATCTGAATTTATAATTTAGAGATTATACTAAGACATATGATAAGGATAAACACGAAGTAACAATTGTTTAGTTGGAAAATTGAAATATTCGCGATAAAGAATTGCGAAGAATGATCAACATGTCAACAACGCGAAACAGTCATACAAGCAGATAACGAAACTGTGTCTCTTAAAACATTTCACACAGATTAGATAGGTTTGAGTGATGTCCCCAGAACTGTTCAATTTGTAGAGTGAAATTAATAATGAACTTCGTGCACGAAATGCAAGCAATATTAGTTGAAAGGCACCCTACAACAATCTGCGATATGCAAGTAATACTAGTTGAAAGGCACGCTACAACAATCTGCGTTATGAAGGTAATATCAGTTGAAAGGCACGCTACAACAATCTGCGTTATGAAGGTAATATCAGTTGAAAGGCACGCTACAACAATCTGCGTTATGAAGGTAATATCAGTTGAAAGGCACGCTACAAACAATCTGCGTTATGAAGGTAATATCAGTTGAGAGGCACGTTACAACAATCAGCGATATGCAAGTAATATCAGTTGGACGGCATGCCACAACAAAACCAAAATGCGATATGCAAATAATATTAGTTGGACGGCATGCTACATCAATCTGCGATATGAAATTAATATCACTTGGAAGGCTTGCTACACTAATTTGCAATATGCAAGGAATATCATTTGAAAGGGATGCAACAACAATCTGCGACATGCTAGTAATATAAGCTAGAAAGCATGCTACAACAATCTGCGACAATCTGATGAAATGATTTTAATAGCTAAATTTAAGCAGATGCAAAAAACAAAAAGATAAATATCATTTAAAAAAGTTAAAATAAAACAAAGAGCTTTATCTGAATAGCAGAGCAACTTAAGTAGATCTAATAGTAATAACAAATGGACCCAATAATGCAACTTCAAAGTAGAAGGGACCAGTCTGAAGCAAGACCATTTTGGAAAAGAAAGATTTTATTCTGTTCGTTCTGAAAATCTCACAGGATATTTCGTACAGAAGAACAATGGTCCTGCTAGATTTCTGGCAGGACGTCTAGTCAACGGACATGAATTTATCGCTGTTTTACTTGCCCCAATTGCCCGAAACATCAGACTTTGGCGATGCTATATAATGTTTGTGTTTTTACTACGTCCACTGAATGGTGGATGTTAGTTGGGTCGTCAGATCATCGTCATGTCACTCTGGACATATCTATAGGTGCCCTGTCTCATATTCAGCATCTGGTAACCGTCAGCATGTGATAACCTTCAGCATGTGGTAACCTTCAGCACGTGGTAACCTCAAGCATGTGATAACCTTCAGCATGTGATAACCTTCAGCATGTGGTAACCGACTGTTCTTTTTCTGTGTTAACTGAATAAAAATTAATATATGCTGCTAACTTCTTGCACCACCACACTTCTTGCAACACCACACTTCTTGTAACACCACACTTCTTGCAACACCACACTTCTTGTAACACCACACTTCTTGCAACCCCCACACTTCTTGCAACACCACACTTCTTGCAACCCCCACACTTCTTGTAACACCACGCTTCTTGTAACACCACGCTTCTTGCAACACCACGCTTCTTGTAACACCACACTTCTTGTAACACCACGCCTTTTGCAACACCTCACTTCTTGCAACACCACATTTCTTGCAACACTAGATTTCTTGCAACACCACACTTCTTGTAACACCACACTTCATGCAACCCCCACACTTCTTGCAACCCCCACACCTCTTGTAACACCACACTTCTTGAAACACCACACTTCTTGCAACCCCACAATTCTAGTAACATATTTCTAGTAATACCACACTTCTTGCAACACACACTTCTTGCAACCCTCACACTTCTTGCAACACCACAATTCTTGCAACACCACAATTCTAGTAACACAACACTTCTTGCAGCACCATACATCTTGCAACACCACACTTCAAACACAGGCTCTGCATTTTATGTTTATACACATGGAATACCAATTACATCTTACATTTTATGTCTATACACACGGAAGAACAATTACATTTTATGTCTATATACACGAAAGAACAATTACATCCTACATCTTCCAACTGTTCTAACTCCTTGATTGCACTCAAAGATATCAACACGGGTCATTGATCGACTGACTAACTACCAGTCATTGCGGTGAAACTGGCAAGTCTGTCGAATCTTTGATTTCACCTAACACACACGTGTCCAAGTAAAAAAGATATTACGCTAACTCTCTTTAACGCATACTTCATCATGATTCTACCAATTATACCAACATTTAGATGGGTCAAGGGCACAATGGAAAACGAATCAAGCGTGGCAGACCATGGATGGCAGAGACTGAAGACACACTGCGTAGAGTATGTGAATTTGAAGAAATAGTAGAGAGTAGTGAATGGGTGGAGATAGACATTGGGAAGAAATCACTGACTAATTTAATAATATAACTAGAAAAAGTGTGTCGAAAATGGACGGGTGTTTGGGTCCAGGATACAAGAACATGAACTCGCCCAACTACACTCGAAGCCACAAGACATAATTATATATACAGATGGCTCAGTTAACAGAAATACAAATAAAAGCGATTGAGGTTTTGTTGTCTACAGAAACGGTGTGAGGTTGGTTGAGAAATCTTCTGCATATTCCACTCACATCGAGCATGATGATGGAGATAGAGGGAGTTACAGCAGCACTTAATTGGTTGATAACTGATACATCAATACAATCGGAAATACTCACATACTCTCAAAGCGTGCTATGCAAGGTAGCAAAGTATATGCTGAGAAAGGAATGGTAGAACTTATTGAATAACTCAATTGTCCAGAGAATTATATGGATATACTGACCTGGTCATGCTGGGGTCAGAGGAAACGAGAGAAAGCCATTGGCAGACAATGCGACGATAGACTGCACAATGCTGAGAAGAGATAAAGCAGACTTAATGAAGGTAGTAATAAATTCATTTCAAGATGAAGATGATGCCAATGAGGCTGAGAACGTACACATATAGAGAATGTTAGAAATGTGAGTATCTAGAGGTGAGGGAAGGAAAAGTATTTTTTTTTAAGATCACGCAAACAACAACTGAACGGGACTCTTAAGTCTAAAAAAAATGGGATGGCTGCTGGAACGGAAAGCAGAGCACTTTTGGGAGTGCCCTACGTGCTGTGATGCTAGTTTCTAATCAATAATCAAGAAGAATTTAACCACATACGGTGTAAATTGCACGATTGAGTCTTTCCAAGCATACGCATACCATCACTAAGAAAACATACATCTGTAGCACTTTGGGACTCCAGCCATATAATTTCCTTCGTCATTGCCATCACCTCCATCGTCATACTAATAGTGGATGTACAAATAGCAATACTTTCATTTCTAATACACTTCTTTCTGCATTGAGCCTTGATTGTCCAAGCACTACACTCGTGCCGGACCACAGACCATCAGTGTAGACAACAATATCTCCGTCCTAGTAATCATCACTGATTAGAACTTGGACTTCTGAATCTATATGCACTAAAATGTCATTGTTACGTGTCCTGGAAAATGTGATTACCACTTCAATGGAAGTTGTAAACATGACAGGTTTGCTTCTCTCTCTTTCCATCTTCTGTGTATGCTAATATGCATATCTGTTTAATAACCTCACTTGCCCTGCCAAAACATAATTGTCACCTTTTCAATCCGTTTCCTGTGACCTTTTCAGTATCATCATAGGCCTATAATGGATGTGAAAGTTGGAAAGCAACATCAAAATTAGAGCAAAGACTAAACACATTTGAAAATAAAAGTCTTAGAAGGCTAATGAACATACGTTGGTCAGACTTCAAATCAAACACAGTCAGACAAGAATCAAAACAAGAATATGTATCCACCTATATTAGAAAGCGTCGCTGGAATTACATCGGACACGCGCTACAAATGGATACTGAAAGACTCCCTTATCAAGCTTTGACGTGGTCACCAAAAGACAAGAGAAAACGAGGAAGACCAAAAGAAACTTTACGTAGAACTATTACAAGGGAACGTTTCACCATCGGTATCAGAAACAATGAAGATCTAAAGCAAATTGCAATGCAACGAAAGACATGGAAATCTATGACATCCGCCCTATGTGCCGTCTTTGGCCCTAGAGGAATAACTAACTATAGTGGATGTATAATTCACGTTTGCATTGATGAACAAGTATGAACGAGAGCGGCAAACCTTCGCTCTATGCAGCATAGTATGATAATCCAGCAAGAAACGCGTCATCACTTTAAAAAAAAAATATTTAGGGCACCCAAGAATGAAATGCATAGCTTGATGGTGCATCTTATCAATTCTATCAATCTAGGTTGGGGCTAAGGGTCTGGATCGTCAAGGCAATACTTTACTAATGACATAACTAGCCCTTGATATAGCCATGTTCTTGAACCATTTCGCAAGTAGTTCAGCTGTGTGACAGAGTTGGCTCCAGTACTTACACTCTGGTAACCAATCTCAAAACTAACCGGGGTCAAACATGTTTGACCGTGCGTACTATCGACATGGCAACAGACGCCCACTTTATTTCGGTTACTGTTTTGATCTAATATCTAGCAAATGAATTCATTAGAAATGTATTTATTTGTATTATAAAAACAGGAAAATGTATGTTATTTTATGTTAGAATATGTAGTATAATCGTTATATTATACATTATAAAAATGCGTCCTCTTTTTGTCTTCGTTTTCTGTGAAATTTCGTTTAGTTCTCTTTTTACTTCAGGAAATATAGTAATCTTACATTTACTGTCAAGTCACACATTAGACTAACGAATTGAGAATGAAGAGACACGAGTATAACCAGATGTGATTTCTGTTTCCACAGGCACAGTCTAGCAAGTGTTGAGCTTTACAGTTGGGCAGCAAGGGGTTCCAGACGAGGCTCTGTTCTACAACCATTGTTCACCCACTTCACCTCGTTGTCTCCCATCGAGGCTTCCTCCCGCAGCGAAATCTTACAGACGTAAGGCTCTGATGTTATTTGTTAGCAGCGATATGTGTACTGTCACTACTCTATTGGTACAAATGTTGAGATTCTTACTTTCACTTCAATATTAGTTCTAATGTTGAGAGTGTTTCTATCACGTCTCTATCGGTACTAATGTTGAGAGTGTTACAATCACATCTCTATAGGTACTAATTTTGAGATTCTTACTGTCACTTATCTATTAGTTCCAATGTTTATATTCTTACTATCATTTCTCTATCGGTATTAATGTTGAGACTTTTACTGTTACTTCTCTATTGGTAATGTTGAGCCAATGATGATTGATGACAATGTCATTTATCAAGGAAGTTACATTAAGGAATATATTATGTTTTATTATATATATATATATATATATATATATATATATATATATATATATATATATATATATATATATATATATATATATATATATATATATATATATATATATATATATATATATATATATATATATTCGTCTTGCCACTGGTTTTAAAAGAGGTCCGACAAGAGAGTGAGGGTAACGCAGCAGCGAGAAATGCAGCAGCTCAACAGCTAAAAGCAGCTAGAAACGGATAGACCAAGATCCGTCTACAGTCGTCGCTCCATGTCCGATCTGTCCAAGGACATTTACAGCTCAAATAGGGCTCATTAGCCGTCTACGAACGGATAATCAAGGACATCATCATCATCATGATCATCAAGTGCCGTCTTCGCAACGAAGGTTGGCTGCAACGTATCTCCAACATCTCCTGTCTCTTGTCTTGGTGGTGCACTCTGCTAGACTGTAACCTGTCCATCGTGTAATGTTACTCTCCCACTTGTATCTCTGCCTACCTCTTGCTCGCTTCCCTTTGACTTTACCCTCAAGTAAGGTCTTCAATAGAGTGTCATGTCTTTTAATGTGTCCAAAGTATTTTATTTGCCTGATCTTTATTTCTCTTAGTAGTTCTTTCTTCATATTAAGTGTTTTTAGCACCTCTTTATTTGTTTTCTTCTCTTTCCATGATGTTCTCCCTATTCTTCTATATACCCACATCTCAAAGGCATCAATTTTGTCTTCTAATTGTTTATTTAGTGTCCATGTTTCTGAGCCATACATTAATATGGAATAGATGTAGCATTTTATAATTCTCATTTTTAACTTGTTTGTAATTTGTTTAGATATTAATAATTTCCTCATGTCATTGAAGGTACTTTTAGCCATTCCTATTCTCCTTTTAACTTCTGTTTCACATCTGCATATCAAGGACATAACTCTAATTGAATTTTCAAAAGTGGATTTAACAAATGGTCATGATCACTTGTGATGGACGAACAACATATATATATAATCTTACTCTGAAAGGTTCTTGATCCTAGTTGAATGGTGTATGTGAAGCATTCAATCATTTATGTCTATGTTCTTGATCATAGTGAATTGTGCGGTAGGACTCAGTCACTGATCAACATAACTGACTATGTTCTTGTTCCTAGTAAGTGGTGTATTGAGCACTCAATCATTAATGAATATAACTGACTTGGAATTTGCTTTAATACTAAGTGCTGATGAAAGATCGGTGTATATACTGCCCCGAATGTCTGTATTTTGCAAATCATCTGCCAAAAATCAAACTGTCCAGATTTATAACATATTAAATGAGATTAGTTGACTGGAGTGTATAACTCTAGATCATGATTCCCAATGTGAGTGGTACCACATCCCCGTCCCCCAGTAGGTGCTGAAGCTGTCCAGGGGTAATAATGGGTTCAGAAGAAATTCGGTGTTGTTCAAGGGGTATAGGAAGACGGTGGCACCTCGGTAAAATATCTCCTCATGCAGATGTATCACATCCACCCTTTTTAAATGAACGAGGTATTCTAACTTCTGAAATAGTTATGTTATGCTGTTTCAGATGTGTTGACAGCTCCTGTATAAGCGACCAGCATTAAACTAATCCAAGTTTCTTTAATTTTTTTTCTAATTGAGCTGATTACATCCATAAATATAATTGTTACTGCAATCTTCTGTCTTTGAACGAGTTACAATTAATCCCATTATGACAACTTGGTCCATACCGACAAAATATGTATGCATTAACATAAATTCGCTATATATATTATAAACAATTAAGAATTAATATAATTGGAGATTTGGAAAGTTTTGTTGTATAAGGAAATTTGTTACAAAAGGATGCAGTATAGAATGCACTGCATAAATAAGAACAATAGATTGTTTCACAGTGTATTCAGAAGCAGTTTGACTTGTCATCGTTTCTCAGAAATAAACAACAAATTTTAGAGAAAAAACAACAATCAGTTTTAAAGACAAACGACGTTTGTTTTTGTGAAAATAGAAAGGAATCTCGAATGCAGCAGTAAAGTCTTTGGTTTACATAAAAATATAAATTAGCGTTATATAAAAATATCTTGAAATAGCCCATATAGCGGCGGATGGTTGGAAAGAGTTTTAACTTCATTTTTTAATGCTAAAAAAATATTACGATGATATCGCAAACAAGTCAATGTATGCAAATCGATTCGGGCAGGATTTCAAATCTATAAATACCAGTTGTTTAGGAACAATATTCATTATTTGTGTGTGTTTTTCCAACAACCATCCGCCGAAAGTGTGATACATAAGTAGAGTCATACAAAGTGTAAATTAAATCTTTTATTTTATGAATATTGTTGCAAATTGTATTACTTCATTATGTCTCAATCTCAGAAAACATGTCGACAGTGCAGTATTGAGTAATTGAAATATGGATTCATACAATTATAAAACAGGTTTAATTTTCTTCCATTACAATCACTGTACATCTTTTCATCAATACAACAGCATGTGCAACAAGTGTAAGCATAGGCCCCCGATATAAGCCCCTTCACGTTGTGTTTGATCGTATGTCCTCTCGATAATAAGGTAGGACTTACTTCTTTAGGCTCCAATTATTACTTCCTGTTGATTGACTCAAGGGTGACTAAGTTACACCAACGTTATCTAATTTATCAACTTAACACGTTCTAACAAATATAGTACTAAATAATCAAGGCTATGTCTGACCAGGTTCAATATGTTTACTATGTCATGCTCCTTAGGTATGTTACATCTAACTATCTAATTATCTATACGCTGTGTCCCTTGTTTGCCTTGTGGTCTCATTCTCATACGTGGAAATTATTCAGCATCAAATAGTAGAAGCACATCTCTATCGTTCCTCTCCTAACACAGGAAGAACTAATTTCATACATCTAAAATCCATGAAGATAAGCACCTTAAATTTCTCGAATACAAGCTAGCTGGTATGGATCAAATCACTGGGTTATTGACCATTTCCGTCAATCTGACACTTCTGATTCTATTTGACGTCTGCAGATTAAGATTTGCATACTTGACCGGTTGATTGCGTCCAAAACTGAACACTGGTATAACATACAGTTATTGAACAAGATACTACAAACATATATTCACATTTTGAACAGAACATGCCCAGAACATATCGCAATTGTCCCTCTCGCCGTGATGGCGATATTCCAACTTCTACATCATTGAACCTCCTCGTTCAACGCTCCGGACAATACTATTTTACTATTTTCCTAGGATCTCTGGGTTGCAATCCCCCCTCCCTGTGTTCTACATGTAAACAAAAATGTTCACTCACACGTTTTCTTCTAATACTTTTAAAAGTCGTTTTAATCACTATCAGTGATCCTAAGACTATGGGACCAGTTGCTCCTTGAAATTAATAAAGTAAACGGTTCCCGTTTACACAATCTCCTATGAACCAATTATTACCTATACGCTTGATTTGTCAAAAAGTACTCTCAAATATAACAATGAAGCCTTCTTTAACAATTCTATAACAAGAGCATTTGACTAAAATTCATTCTAACAAAAAGGATAAAGATTTTTCCTATTTTCAAGTACTAGAAGAAAAACGTTTTAAGCGTCCAACTATATCAAAACATTGTGCGGCGTGCACTAAACAAGATACTGGCGAATCTCAAGCTTCTTATATTAGTGCATTATTAATCGCTATTATTAATCGCAAAAGCTGGAAAACCACATAGAATTGGTTAGGAATTAATCTTGCCAGCAGTAAAAGAAGTCACCAGCAAAATTCCTTTCAACTACAATTCAGTGCAAAGATGAATCGATGTAATGGATTTAAATGGCTTCGAACTGGAGAAAATTTAAATTCTTTAAGTTAAAGCTAATATGGTAACCCTAAATATCGTGACCGACCGGCCGTATATGAACTTGTTTCTGATTTGCACGCAATCTGTTGGTTAGCCTTGGCTATTCTTGGAATGCGACTCCAAGTATGTAAATAGTGGCCTATCAAAAGTCTAAAAATAATCAAAAATGTAACGAACCGGGTCCAAATTAATTCAGTTAGAAGGCCTGTAACACAGTCGATAGCCACAGTCTTAACATCGCGGCTGATGTACGGACATCCGTGATCAAGTCTTTATCTAATCAGTGACGAGTGCACTATTAAACAATGGGCGTGTTCCTGAAAAATTAGTGTAAGTTTATTATTTTGTTTTAAGTTTACACTTTTTATTGAAGTGATAGTGTCTTTCGCGGATGTGCAGTAATATTTCAATAGAATGTTGAATGGACATGAGGACTTAGTTGGTTATCAATGGAAAAGGTGCTGTGTAGTATTTTGCGTTTCATCCTTTATTTCTGTTGACGTAGTTGCTATTTGATTTGTTGTTATATTATTGTTTTTGTTTTCATTTTGAAAGTAGCCAGCATTTCTTTTGAACCGCACCAGATATACACTTGATGTATATACTTATTTTGAGATCTCATCTACCAACCTGATATAAAAGTTGCATACTAATTATGTAGTAACTGTAACAGCTACTAACTAATGGCATACGTAATAATGTTTATAATCAGTTATACTGGAACACTATATATATATATATATATATATATACACTACGTGCGTGCCGCCACATCACACACCTATAGAATGAACGATTGTAAATATCCACAATCACTTTTTGATATTTTTATAATTTCATGATTTTAAAAATTGTATAAACTTCCATTTAGTGTTTAAAATGTAAAGACATTTTATTTGACTTTCTTTTGCAATAATATTCATATTTCAGTATTCATATAACCTGGAGAATTTTGTATTTATGAATATTTATAAATATGTTACAATGAATGAGGATAAACAATGTGACTAGTGTATAACCAATCCATTCTTCTTCTTCAGCGTTCATTCTCAAACCTCCGATGGATCTTCAGATTTCCAGCAGGATGTAGTCCAGAGAATGGAGATTACATAGATCACATTGATTTGAATACAATTATTGAACACATTTATCAGAGGGATTTGAATACAATTAGTGCATTTTTTTTGCGTTTGCTCCATAATAATCAACACGAAGATTCGTGCACACAAGATAATCATTAAACAAATATCGGGGAGCGCATTGTTCAAATGTCTGGCCGAAGCAGTGTTGAGACTCGGAATCTGGTCACCGGGGCAACGTAGAGGATGCGCAAATCTATAACGACACTGTAAACTCGACTAAACTCTAGCCCAACTCGACTGTCAGCCGTTGGCCAACACAGATCATACAGAGGGAATTGGATGCAGTACCCAAGGGCCCACTGCGAAGTTCCTCGTCCGAGAAATGCACAGTTCAAATCTCAGATCCCTGCGTGTTTGGCAAATCAGCACCTCGTCCAGTAAGGTGTATCAACCCTGAGTCTAATTCAATGACACTTTTGACCAACACGGCTTATACGGAAGAAATTATGTCTGGGACCTAGGGACACAAAGGATGGTAATGGAATGGTCTTCCTACACGAGAAATAGCTCACTGGCTGCGAAGCGCCTCGTCAGAGGATAGACAAATAATGGGTGAACCAAGAAAGCTAACAGGGGTACATCGTATCGTCTCATGTACCCTTCCCCTCGCTCTGAGTAGAAGGTTCCTCCAATAGGCATTGCACCAAACCGAAAGATGAATCCTGGGTATAAAAGAAAGTTCACAATCCCCCCCCCCCCAACAAAAAAATTGCACATAGGACGTAAGAGTTAATCTCTTATAATTCCTGGGGTTATCAAACAAACAAACCAGTCAGATGACACATCAACATTCTACTCCAGATCATAGAGAGAAAAAATCGAGCTCACAAGACCGTGCAATGGCAACAGATGACATAGTCAGAGACATTACAAGAACAGTAGAAAGTCAACTGGGAGGAAATTACCATGTACTCTAGTAATTCAGAAAATCTCCGACAGGAAGTACATGACAACATAGCACGTCCCCAAGTTCAAACTTCAAAAATAAAAACTGAACCCTCTTCGTAGAACAAACAGACCAGCTCTGTCAGAATATCACCATCACCAACAACATAATCCACAACATCTCACTAATAAATAAAGCGATACTCCAAGCCGCCCAAAAGGCAATCCCAATGGCAGACGAAGAGAATAGAAGCCTTATTTGAGTGACCCTAGAAAAATTGCATAATGACCTGAATGAAAGAAGGCATACGATGGAGAAAATCCTACAGTACAAAACACAAAGTTAAATACAAAACACGTTCAATGAGTAAAAGAGAACAGCCATCCAAAAGAGAAAGAAAAATACATTTTATCGATTTGAATACAATTAGTTCAGACATTTTATCACGTAGATTTGAATACAATTAGTGCATACATTTTATCACATAGATTTGTATATTATTAGTGCATACATTTTATCGATCCAAATCAGGGCCGCAAATACGTCTTTAGTAAGATGTGTGGGGGGGGGGGGGGTTACCTAATTAAAATTATGGTTCGCTCACTTGCATGTGTTATTCCTTCTTTTTCATTAAAGAAGTTGCTGACGTTTTTGCAAATTAATCGTTAAAACTAGGTGGGGGAGTGGTGGGGGTTATCCTCCTTTTTTGCTAAATTCGTAATACGAAAATTCACATCCTGGCTTCTTAAGGATTGTCGGGTTTAAATACCCCAACCCGTTCCCCTTCGCTTATCTACCGGCTTGAGTTTAGGAAATCAAGCTAGAGTTGTCTTTGTAACAATTATCTCTCTGTTGCAATATTTCAAGTACCATTATTGTGACAATTATCTCTTTGTTGCAATATTTCAAGTTCCATTATTGTGACAATTGTCTCTTTGTTGCAATATTTCAAGTTCCATTATTGTGACAATTGTCTCTTTGTTGCAATATTTCAAGTTCCATTATTGTGACAATTGTCTCTTTGTTGCAATATTTCAAGTTCCATTATTGTGACAATTGTCTCTTTGTTGCAATATTTCAAGTACCATTATTGTGACAATTGTCTCTTTATTGTAGTGTTTCAAGTACCATTAGTATGACAATTGTCTCTTTATTGTAGTGTTTCAAGTACCATTATTGTGAGCACAAGTAAATTTAAGTAGGAAGCCAGAGGACAATTTAAAAATTCTTGAGACTAACGGGAATTGAACCAGTCCGTTCAACGGCACCAAATCGCCTAGCAACTATTGCACACGCGTTCATCCGTACGTGACTAACCGCATCTCCATAAAAAGATGCGATTTTGTCAAGACATTTAAACCGTGCACTCAAAGTCACCAGAACGGACCAATCGAGACAAGGACTATTACAACAACAACAAACATCCCGTACAGGTATTGAAATATCCTCAGTAACAACAAACATTGTATTCTGGTGACTTTGAGTGCACGGTTTGAATGTCTTGACAAAATCGCATCTTTTTATGGAGATGCGGTTAGTCAAGTACGGAAGAACGCATGTGCAATAGTTGCTAGGCGATTTGGTGCCGTTGAACGGACTGGTTCAATTCCCGTTAGTTTCAAGAACCATTATTGTGACAATTATCTCTTTGTTGCAGTATTTCAAGTATCATTAGTGTGACAATTATCTCTTTTTTTTTTTTGCAGTGTTTCAGGTGCCATCATTCATCTGTTCCAAAGAAAGCCTCTCAAAAACAATGAATTGGGATTGTTACAAGAACATGTCAGGTTTGTTTAACAATGTCTCTTGAGGTTCTAAATTTCCTTGTTATTACAGATAACAATAATGTCTAGGAGATTGGAGATTATGGTGTCAGAAATACTTGAACATCTACCTCCATTTTATGCTTTTGGACATGCAATTTAATATAGCCAAAATGTACTCACGTTCGCCATTAAAAATGGTCAACGTTTTATTTTTTTAAATGTGTTTATTAAATTTCTACCTAATGTCAACTCCAGTATTTCTACCTGGTAGTAGTAAGTAGGTAGTTAATGAGTTTACCTATGTTTTGAAGTGGAGCGCCGCTTTCACCAGCGGACAACAAAGTCCAATTATGTTATATCAGGACGCACTACCATAAAATATTAGAGGTAAATAAGACCCCAAGATTTTTTAGTCCATATCTGAACAAGCAGTATTTCTACCTAATGTCAGCTACAGTATTTTTACCTAATATCAACTCTATTATTTCTACCTGATGTCAACTCCCCTGTCAAGCTTTGATGTGGTCACCAAATGGCAAGAGGACACGAGGATGATCAAAAGAAACTTTACGTAGAACTATTACAAGGGAACGTTTCACCATCGGTATCAGAAACAATGAACAATGCAAATTGCAATGAAACTAGAGACATGGAAATATATGGCATCTGCCATATGTGCGGTCTTAGGCCCTAGAGGAATAACTAACTAATGTCAACCCCAGTATTTCTACACTTGGTATTCATTCAAATATTTCCCATTCAGTAATGTATGATCCCAACGTTATTTTATGAAACATTTTTGAATGTACAAACGATTATAGCACGATTACAAGCAGTAGAACTTATGCAAGTGGATATATACACAGTATACATTGCAGCTAATATTCTTCTATGACAGGTTCGTATGTATATTGTTCGTGAAATTGAAGTCGTTATCTAATGGCTAGAACGCCAATCTCAGGAGCATAATAATGATCTCTGGCTCATAACACAGATTATACATGGATTAATTTTTTTTTGGGGGGGGGGGGGTGAGAGGGTAAAATAAAAAGTCATTCAAATACATCGTGGCAACTTCAAAATGACTAAGCGGCCATTATTTTCATTGTCTGAAAAGTTTCCCTGCACACCTTAACATAAAAACATGTCGTAACGAACGTGCTTAATTTTAGTGTTTGTGAAAACGCACACTGTAATTTAGTTTTCTAAACACACGAATGATTGAAATTAAGTCCAAAAGACTTAAAGGTACCACACTCAAAACTAAACAGATTTCAAGAGCGTAACTAGATCTATTTTCAGTGGTGCAGGATCTGAAGGCAGTGACCTTTATATCAAATGTACCACATTGACCATCAGCATTGATATGTTTGGCGACAGGAGTAGGTTTTCTGTGTTTAATGGCATGAAGATGCTTACAGACGCGGTCACTCAATCTTGAACCCGTTTCACATATATGCCTGTCAAGAGGTTACTTACATATGCTAACGTAAATGACATAAAGTCACATAATCAGAATACTAGATGCAGAACGTACATGTAAAAGTATCATTGATAGTGAAAGTGGCCTTAGGAAATGAAACAGAGCGGATCTGAACTACATAAGAACATATGTAGTAACGGCCGCGTTTGCAACGAACCGTGCCAAAATGATCAGGAACAAAAGACCTAAGGTGAATGTGGATTTTTGTCACGCCTATAGGCAATCAGAGCAAAGTCATGGCAAACGGCATGAGTTTGAGGATCAGTCTGGCGAAGGTAAAAAATGCTTGAACAAGATTCGACGAACAGTAGAGTAATGAGGATGAAAAAGTAAGATAGATTTAACTCTCTATCATCGGAGGAGGAAATACCTTGAGTCAAGTTTACAAGGCGAAATAACGTACGGACACGAAGCCAAGCCGATGAAAAGACACTGTCAGGGAGCGAGCGTCTACGAAATAAATCAGTCACCTTAGAGGATTTATCAAGAAAGCCATCATCTTCACTACGTACACAACGAAGGCGAAGAAGTTGAGAGATTGGCAGAGTTGAGCAAGCCGGATAATGAGATGTGGAATGCCGAAATACATGTGCATCAGTGGGTTTGTGGTAAGCAGATGTGTGTTTACTACAAACAGTGGGTTTGTAGTGTCTGCGTTATTGCCTCTGTGATAGTAACATTGTTTTTTACTGATTTTATCGGTTGTACACAGTTTGTTTTGTATATTCGTGACAGAGAACTAACGGTTGAAACGTTGAAAATGCCTTGTATACTATTATTGGTATGTTTTCGTGTTAAAAAAACATCAAAATTCGATAGTAGTAGTCTGTTAGTCGTCATCAAGTAAAACTACAAAACCTGTACTCTACGTAAGTACTACTAAATCTACACATTCATACACTTTTAGACTATACACTTCCAATTAATACATTCACACACATTCAGTCAATACATTCACATATATTCAGTCTACACACTCACACACATTCAGTCTAAACATACACAATCAATACATTCACACGCACTTATTCAGCACATTTATAAACATTGAATTAACACATTTAGTTACAATATTTACACAACGTAAGCTGCAACAATTTGTTCTAATCTTGAAATGTATTTTCTTGCCCTATTTATCCTCATTTGTGTCTCTTCATTTATGTTCTCCAACATGATTTCACTGTCTCTCTCCCTCCCTCCCCCCTCTCTCTCCCCTCCCTCCCCCCTCTCTCCCCTCCCCCCCCCCTCTCTCTCTCCCCTCCCCCCCCCCCCTCTCTCTCCCCTCTCTGCTATGTTTACTTAACGTCTTGTGAATGTCTGATGCCGGCTATAAAAAATGTGCTAAACTCAGCCATAACACTAATCACTGGTGTGACCCTAATTATTTGACGGTCACATATTTTGACATTGTCTTCTCCTTAAATTCACAGGGTTTTCTTTAGATTTATTATGTTTTGTTTCTTGCTTTTTTATTTTAGATTTCTGATCAATTCGGAAGCGGGTGGACTTGTTCATGAATATTACAAAGTAAGTAACATTCACATATTTGCCAAAACATTTCTTCATGTTCTAATATTGAAAAGTATACCTGTATAAGTAAGAAAACACCGCTGTACCATCCCTAGAGTATTATGTTTAAAGGCTACATAAATTGCTTTTCTGTCACTGTATGTATGAATCCCAACACGGTAGAAATATGGAAATGTCATATATATAAATATATATAATCATCATACAAACAGCAGGAAACATATATATGGATATAAAAACCATAAAGGCACGAAACTAAAAATAACAGCTTGGTGGACAGAAGAGGTAAAGAACGCAACGAAAGATATAAAACAAAATTACAAGAAATGGGAAACGAGCACAATGCATGAAGATTACTTAGCATACAAGACAGCAAAGATTAACATCAAGAAAATCATAAAATCTGCAAAAATTAAGTCATGGAAAGAATATGGAGAAATGCTTAACAAGGATAGACAAAGCCACCAAAGATGTTCTAAAAGAAAGTACAAAGCATGAGAAGTAAAAAAGACACAAACCAACAGAAATAATCAAAGATGAACACGGCAACATACTAAATAGGCCCACGAAATCATGGAAAGATGGTAAAATTACTTCCATCAACTGTTAAACTTAAAGTAAGGAAAAATTATTACAACAATAAATCAATAGAAGAAGACCTAGAACCATACATCCTGAAATTGAAGACGAAGTTAAAAATTCACCAAATTAACAAAGAACCAGGAATAGACTGCATACCTATGAAACTAATAAAAATTCTAACAGGGACAGGTATAAAGTGGCTGCACAGAATTTTCAATGTGATATGGAAGACACAAAAGACACCACAGGAGTGGAATACAGCGGTGATTGTTCCCATCTGGAAGAAAAAAGGCATTAAGAGGGACTGCACTAGGTATAGAGAGAGGCATATCACTCTTAAGCAACATAGGAAAAATCTTTAGCAAGATACTTGAGAGAAGGATGCGCGCATATATAGAACCGTAGATCAACAACATAATACAGTTGGGCTTTCGGAAAAATTAAAGTTGTACAGATGCAGTCATGAAACGTTGTGCTGTTAATGTTGTGTATGGTGTTAATGTTGTGTATGGTGTTAATGTTGTGTATGGTGTTAATGTTGTGTATGGTGTTAATGTTGTGTATGGTGTTAATGTTGTGTATGGTCTTAATGTTGTGTATGGTCTTAATGTTGTGTATGGTGTCAATGTTGGGTATACTGTGAATGTTGTGTATCTTCTTTTTCTTCTGCGTTCGTTCTCAAACTCCTGCAGATCAGCAAGATGTAGCCCGGAGAACGGAGTGTTGTGTCATGGTTTACAGCATTGCTGTAATATCTGCGTCTTTTGGCCTGACACATCCGACTTCAGCATGGCTTTGGGTCCCTGACCCTATATGGGATGGCGCAGCAAACTCCATCCCATAACCTCCTTAGTCGCCTCGTACGACATGCATAGAAGGTAAACAGTGTTGCTATTCTTTACTCCTCTTTCGGGCCCCGACAACACACGGGCGAATGTTGTGTATGATGTCACTGTTGTGTATGATGTTAATGTTGTGTATGATGTTAATGTTGTGTATGATGTCAATGTTGTGTATGATGTTAATGTTGTGTATGATGTCACTGTTGTGTATGATGTCACTGTTGTGTATGATGTCACTGTTGTGTATGATGTCACTGTTGTGTATGATGTTAATGTTGTGTATGATGTTAATGTTGTGTATGATGTCACTGTTGTGTATGATGTTAATGTTGTGTATGATGTCACTGTTGTGTATGATGTCACTGTTGTGTATGATGTTAATGTTGTGTATGATGTTAATGTTGTGTATGATGTTAATGTTGTGTATGTTGATAATGTTGGGTATACTGTTAATATTGTGCATGATGTCAATGTTGTGTATGATGTTATGTTGTGTATGATGTTATGTTGTGTATGATGTTAATGTTGTGTATGATGTTAATGTTGTGTATGATGTTATGTTGTGTATGATGTTATGTTGTGTATGATGTTATGTTGTGTATGATGTTATGTTGTGTATGATGTTAATGTTGTGTATGATGTCAATGTTGTGTATGATGTTAATGTTGTGTATGCTGATAATTGTTCAGATATTATTATTTTGTAAATTATATAATTGATAAACACAGTCTATATTTAATATTCAGGATCAACTGTTGAGAAAAGGTATGATCATTCTACGGGAAAAAATAAAAAACGATCAAGGTTAGTAGTTCAATAAGTGGTAACATTTCTAATATTTCCATGTGTAATATTGATTAGTCCTGAAGTCATAAGACATTGAGATTATTGGTTTTCCTCTTATCACCGACGGCAAGCAATGTCTGGCTAGTTTAGTACTTAGGTCATGACTTAGAAACACGTGTAGACATTGTAAGGAGAGGGGTTGGATGTTAAGAAAGTTTTGCACTACGCTCGTTGGATTCCACAAGGCAACAAAATAAAACTTTTTTTAATCATCTGAAACCAAAATACACTTTTCTAAAGGATTTTTTGGCGCTGATTTCAGATCTGGTATCAGTTTTTTTCTATCACGTCAAGTTTTAAAGTTATGAGTGATGTTAGTTTTCACTGAACTTGGCTGTATTTTTTCGAGAATCGCAAACATCAATTAAGCAAATGATTCACATCTTCTAGACTAAATCAAATATACTCACATCACAGCATAGATATGTAGAATGTTTCTTCAAAAATGCTTGGAATATGATTTTCTGTTATATTCTTCGCCTGGATTATCACGGAATAGCATCCAGCAGAAGTCGGCCATCATACTCTCATTCCACAAACCTTGATAACGGCGCTCCATTAACTGAATGTCCTGGTGAAAACGTTCTCCTTGCTCTTCACTCACCATACCAAGATTTTCTGGGAAGAAATCTACATGGGAGTGCAAGAAGTGCACTTTTAATGACATGCGACAGCCAAGGTTCTGGTAAGAATCTATTAGACGCTGAACTCCTTCCCTGTACGTAGGGGACTTATGATTACCAAGAAAGTTTTCACAGACCCACTTGAATGCCTCCCAGGCTTCTAGCTCAGCTCCTGACAGAGACTGTTTGAAACCTTCATCTTGTAAAACAGATCTGATTTGTGGACCTATAAATATCCCTTCCTTCATTTTTGCAGCAGTGATGTTTGGGAATTTATTAACAAGGTACTGAAAACCTTCTGAGTTTGTCTTACCCATGGTCTTCACAAGGGTTTTCATCAGTCCTAGCTTAATATGGAGAGGTGGCAGAAATATTTTCTGTGGATCAACAAGGGGCATATTTTGGACACTGCTTGCTCCTGGCGTATAGATATGCCTGGGCTCCCAGACACGTTTGACATAATGTTCCGCTGTTGCTCGACTATCCCATAGGCATAGGAAACAGCAGTATTTAGTGAATCCTCCTTGCATGCCCATCAACATGCCAATGACCTTTAGATCACCACAGATGTTCACCTCATAATATACTTGTCGTAATTACTTTAAGCAAACACCACACGTGTATAAATGGATTTACTATCCTATCGAATACACAAAAATGGTAGCATCGATACTAAATCACGTGACCCGAAACTGAACAAAATTGTAACAGCCAGTAATAAAGTATCGATACCAATCTAAATAAAACATTGTACTCGATTTGTGGTCATAACCACTGTTGAAAGATATTATAATTAGCTATTACAAAAAAATGTTACGTGGTAGAAAAAAAACTAAAGACAGATTTGAAATCAGCTAACCAAATACTACAAAACCCATATAAAATTATCTGTGATGATTTTTGTGTGTTGCCTTGTGTCTCAGAGCTAACCCTACAAACACATAAAAAAGTTTTGCATAACCCTCGTTTGAGGGTATTACCATAAGTGACCCAATGTTCCAACAGCCATCCACGATTTGCAGACTCTAAGTCCCTGGTCAGATGTTGATGTTTACATAGTTCTCGCGGTACATGTCAACTAGCATAGTTTCTTCTTCATTTCGCTGTATACCCCTTTATGCCTTGCAGCGTTAGGGGTAGAAGAATTCTCTGGAGATGGCATTTTTGTATGCCTCCTTATGTTTTCGCTGATTCTTTTATTTCTGTAATCAATCTTTTTCATGGTCTGCCCCTGGCTTAGTAATGCTTTTTGAAGGACACTTCTGATGGAACTCTGGAAGCGTGTGAAAACCACTTAATCTGCTGTCTTCTGATGTACTCCAGGATTGGTATTGTGTTTGTTAGTCGTCTGATGTTTTCATTTCTGATTCTGTCTCTTATTGTTACTCGAAGAATTCTACGTCGACGGATAATTTCTGTTATAATAAGTTTTCTTTTTTCTTTTGTTGTTTGTGTCCACGTTTGACATTTGGAGCATAGTTACGGTATGATGATGTTTTATATAGTGCAGATTTAGTATTTATGTTCACATGCTTGTTTACTCTGCTTCTAACTGCACATTTACTTCCTGTGTAATTTACCTCTGCAGAGGTTGATTAGGTGTTGTGGGACTCCATATTTTGATAGTATTTTCCATAAGATGTTGTCTGTCTACTCTGACGAATGCTTTTTCTTGGTCGATAAACGCGATAAACAGTTCCTGGTTGTTTTCCGTTGTTGTTTTTTTTTGCCAGTTGTCTGAGAGTTAAAATTGCATCTGTACAACTCTTGTTCTTACGAAATATCATTTGAGTGTTGTTGAGTTGTGGTTCGATAAATGCTCGTAATCTTCTTTCTAGAATTCTATTGAAAATGTTTCCAGTGTTGCTTAGACGTGAGATACCTTTATATTTTGTATAATCTATTTGTTGCCTTTTTTCTTCCAAATAGGTAGTATTGCAGCGTTTTTCCAGTCTTTTTGGTGTTTTGTGTGTATTCCATATTCTGTTAAATAGCCTATACAGCCATTGTATCCCTGTATCTGCTGTTGCTTTGATTAATCCGACGAAAATGAATGTGTTTTCCTTACGGCTTCAAATTAACGGATTTTATTCCCGAAAGAAACGGCAACCTACGAGAGTAAAATGCCTATAAATTCAGAATGGATAAATTGAACAGTGATGTAACTAATCTACGAAATGCTGATGGTGAAGTTTAAAGTAAAAATAAATAAAATCAAGAACACCCATACCATTAGATATGACACATCAGACATACCAAGCGAATACAACATCGAGATTTTTTTTAAACAGATTTACCACACTTCTAGATATACAAGAAGAATATACAAGACTAATAGGTATAATACCTTGCACAGATTACATAGAAAGGCAGCAGAACAAGTGGTTTGACCACATTGTGAGAAAACATCACACCATGTTGCCCGTACAGGCATATAACCAAATGAGATCAGGGTACAAAGTCAGACGAAGTCCACGGAAAAGATTGATATAAAACGCCAGGGACGTCCTGAACAGACACGGTCATTGCACAGCCGAGGCCATACATCTTGCTTTAGAACACAGGCTCGAGCTTCAATCACCCGTACTCTTAACGGAAAAACTGGATAACAAACCACCTGTGGAAAGACAATAGACAATATACAAGACTTAGACGTAAAAATATCAATCAGAATTGAGATTAGCGATGTTATTCGATGAAAGCTGATGTTATTCCTTTACTGTTATGAGTCGGGTGTCCTTCATGAGAAATATATGAGAAACTGTGTCTAGTGTCCTTCATGAGAAATATATGAGAAACTGTGTCTAGTGTCCTTCAGGAGAAAGATATGTCGATACATGTGTAGTCCAGCGTAAACATTATGAAAGAGAAAACTTGCAAGTGCGAAGTGAATTTTCGTATTGTAGAACGAAACTCGATACGCCAAATATATTTTCGAGACACTCTATAATAGATTGAGACACAGATGCCACGCACGTATGTTTGCTGTTCAGTCACATATGCGATATTAATGATAAATGTGACTTGATGACAGTGAGTGAATTTTTACTGCCAGCTGTCAGTTGCATGGGCTCATTCATTGAAAGAGAACAGGACCTTATATATATTGGGATAATCTTTGATAGAAATCTATCATTCAACAAACACCTCACAAATATGATTCAGAAGGCTAAAAGAAGGATCAGTGCTATCAAGGTTGTGGCAACCTTCGACATGCAGAAATGGGTACTTTTTCTGCTTCTGCAAGTGATGTCATAGATTATGGCCTCGGCCTACTAACACTGTCACTGACACAAGTCGATAGATTGGAAAAGTCCAAAATGAGGATTGGAAAAGTTCAAAATGAGGCAATGAGAGCGGTACTTGGGTGTACTAAAGATACGCCCATCTCTGCTATGAGATTTCTGCTTGATCTCCCCAGCATTAGAATGCTACAGAAGGTAGCACAAGTTAGGTCGTACCTTAAAGTGACAGAATACAACCACCACCCATTACACCAACGTCTAGATGAGTCAAAGGGAAAACAAATCAAGCGTGGTAGATCATGGATGGCAGAGGCTGAAGACACACTGCGAAGAGTATGTGATTTTGAAGTAATAGGAAATGGCAATGAATAGATGGAGGTAGACACAGAAGAAATCACTGACTAAAGTAATAATACAACTAGATAAAGCGTGTCGAAAATGGACGGGTGTCAGGGTCCAGGATACAGTGCATGAACTCGCCCAACTACAAGCGAAACCACAAGACATAATTATTTACACAGATGGCCCCGTTAACAGAAACACAAATAAAAGCATTTGGGGTTTTGTTGCCTACAGAAACGGTGAGATGTTGGTTGAGAAATTTTCAGCATATTTCACTGTCACATCGAGCGTGAGGATGGAGATAGAGAGAGTTACAGCATCACTTAATTGGTTGATCATCAACACACTCGGTAATATTCACAGACTCACAAAGCATGCTGCGCAAGATAGAAAAACTCATGTTAAGAAAAGAATGGTGGGACTTACTGAGGGACTAATGGTCCAGAGCATTACATGGATATACTGCCCTGGTCATGCTGGGGTCAGCGGAAACGAGAGAGCCGATTTATTGGCAGGCAATGCGGCGATAGACAGCACACTGCTGAGAAGAGATAAAGCAGACTTAATGAAGGCAGTAATAAATTCATTTCAAGATGAAGATGTCAAAGAGGCTGTGAACGCACACATACAGAGAATGTTAGAAATGGGAGTATCTAGAGGTGAGAGAAGGAAATTTTTTTTTTTGGAAAGTCCCGAAGATCACACAATCAACATTTGACCGGGACTCTGAGTCTACATACACTAGGATGGCTGCTGGAACAGAGGGCGTATCACTTATGGGAATGCCCCGTGTGCTGTTAAGTTAGTTTCTTACCAGGAAGAGAATCAAGAATCATGAGTGGATTTTTTTACGTCACGATCTAATACCTGCTCAGTAGCCGACTCTGACTTGGTTCATGAATACTGAAAATTGTACTCACTAACTGAATCATGTAAGTAGTTTCAGATATTTTTAATTCAACGCATCCTGTGAAAACATGATGTTACGTTTTTAATGTTTGTTAGTATATGTATGTATGTGTAGGCCTATATATGTATGCATGTGTATATTTGTATGTATTGTATAGACTCACATATGTATACACATACAGTTTAAAACTCACAAGTATATCTTTAGAAAATGTTCATGTAAATTATCGACGAATATCATTTATGCTTCAATTGCAGGTCTTGAACTTCTGAAGCAGTTAAGTGAAACTTGGGAGTACTTTTTTAAAGAGATTCTCCCAACTTTGCAGGCAATCCTGTACCCTCTCATTGGTTTACTGGTATGTTCTTAATGACAAACGTCCATACCTTCCTTAAGTCCAAACATTAATGCTTTCTAAACATATTATAATTTTAAAAATAAAATACAACAGGTAGAGAGATATATTAATGCAGAGGTATGTTGGCTACTTGAGTTGGAGACCGCATTGTACTATAATAATGATGGCTGGGCGGACAACGAAATTGTTAATTTTTTTATAAAGTATATATTTTTTAGTCCTTTGATATTAATAGAACGTCAAAATAGTTGTAGCCAAAATTCAAAAACATTAAAATATTCTGGTCACTGAAAGCCTTGCTACTGTTTTAAAGTCTCCGGTATCGAAAATCAAATGAAAGCTTGCAGAAGGCAACATTATTTTAGCATGTAACATTAGTCATATTAGTTTAGTTATAATATAGTATATATTATAGAGTATATAAGAAAATAAAAATGTGTTTCTGGGGTGATCAAAATATTGGGGGTGGGGGGCTACCTACCTACTAATAAAAAAGATCTCTCGGCGTTCTCTCTCTAAAAACTCACGCTACGCCACTGATAAGTGTATCATTCTTTTCACCTTTTCTTTAAGCTTCCAAAAGCCAAATGTGCCTTTAGCTCTGCATTCCATGTCTTCTTTCACTACATACCTTAGCATTCAGGTCGCCTCTTATTAACTTGGTGTCTTGCTTATAGTATGTATTATTATTGTATTAAAAAAGCAGTTTACCATTAAAAAAAAGTCACTAACCCTTGCTCTTCGGCCGTGGATAATTTCGTTATTATTATTATTCAATTATGTATACTTTTCCAGTACAATTTATCATTTGTGTGGGTAACACTCATATTTATAATTGTATAAATTGTAGTTATAATTACTAATGTGTAAGCATTCATAAATCAATTGGAAAATAACAATTAGCCAGTTGGTATAAATATATATTTCCGCAGTGCATTATTTTGTTAATATATTGTTCACCATATTCATTTTCTATTGTTGTATTCAGGCAAATGATGAAACGGTGCGGTCCTTGTCTCTACTTGCTTTCAGAAATATAGTTGTCCTTAAAGTTAACATTAAAGGTTTGTAATTTTGCCAATATCTGTGTTTGGATAATAATGTTCATAGGAAAGATATTTAGATTTATAGAATTATAAGGTTGCACTCTAGACTTGAACCTCTTGGGAGAATCTCTTTAAAAAAGTACTCCCAAGTTTCACGTAACTGCTTCAGAAGTTCAAGACCTGCAATTGAAGCATAAATGATATTCGTCGATAATTTACATGAACATTTTCTAAAGATATACTTCTACTTGTAACCAACCAGCTAACACTGTGACACAAAGTATTTATACTAGGGGTCATCCATGGAGTAGTTAAGCAGTTCACTCAAGAGGTCACAAGTTCGAATACGGCTCACGCCGTCTTGTTTATAAAGTGGATGATTTTGTAACATTTTCAAATTGGTGTTGTTGTTTCTTTCTGCCATGTGTAGAGATGACTAAACAGCACAAGTGTGAAATAGAATCTCCATTTTGGACATGTACAGTCAAAGTTGAACATCTATGTGTTTGTTGTTTTGTCCTTTCGGACAGCGCATGTTCTCTTTCCCTTTTTAATGTCATGCTTCTTAGCGACGCTTGCACTTTTGCTGATAGTTGCGCCACATTGGGCAACTCTGAAGGACAGATTACCAGGATCTCGATATTGAAGCTCTTGAGTGACACTTTTAGAGAGCAATTTAACGTTTTTTTCTATCCACCGGCCAAACGTTTTCCCTTAAAGAGCTAACCATACATCAACTGTTTTGTGATGCGCATGTCAGGCAATGCAGCACAATATTCCCTTTAATATGCAAATTCATATACAGCTCTCCGTGACTCATGTGGTAGAGAGTACACCATAAACAATCTTCGATAATGCTAAAACGCATTTTTGATTGCTGAAATTGGATTAAATTAACCAATTATGTTCAAAGTAGCAGTAAAATAAAATTAATAAAAAGGACTCAGACTAAATAAAATGAGAAAGAAATGATGACAGCAAATCATCTCTCTCCCAAGCCTGCAAGATAAAAGGGTATGGCTCTACACTATAAGAGCTCCACTAATTTCAATACCTGGCAACACTGATGACATCTTATGGAATATAGGTCATCATCATCAGGTGCCATGCCGACTGGCGTAGGCGATCATGGCTCTCCACAGCTCTCTGACTCCAGTATTATGTATCAAGATCGCTGTTGTTTCCCTGTCGTGCCAGGTTGTCAAACTAATATTTTCTCACTTTGTCGCGCTCTCTCCATTGCCTTCAATCTTGCTTGTTGTGACTATGTTCCCCAAACGTCCCTGTCTCATGAAGTGGTCAATAATGAAGATTGTCTTTTTCTTATATTATTGATTAAGGTCCGTTTCGCATTTGACTCTTTCAACACCTTCACATTAGTTTTCCTGGCAGTCCATGGTATTCTTAGCATTGTTCTATAGAACCACATCTCTGTTGCCTCCAATTCCCCACTTACAAGTTCGTTTATTGTCCAAGACTCGCTTCCATATGTTAGTATAGAAGTTAAAATTGCACTGCAGAACTCCCTTTTACACCTCTAATGACAAGGTCATATTACAGAATATATTTTTCATTTTTCTCTGAATGTTATTTAGTCGTCGGATCAGCATCACTGTAAACTGGACACGTCCATAGTTGCTCCGATCTCTTCTTGAGTGTATCCGCCATTACACTTCTGCTGACAGTACCGGACCTATGCTGGTTGACCATCATTCTTCTGCGCCCTCCAAAATGTTCACTTCTAGCACCACCGCATTTAAAACCCTGATATTTAATCTTGGCCATTGAAAAGGGATCATCATCCACACTAGTCTCACTCTCGCGTTCTATATCTCTTAGGAGTTCAAAACGTCAGCGCGATCCATTGCCCCATCGCTCTGTGTCACAATCGCGCATGATGCCAGTTGATCCGCTCTTTCATTGTCTCGAACACCCACAAGTCCCGGCACGAAAATAAATACATTTTATAAAATTGTGTCATTGCCTGCCCTATTCTGCTTCTGTTTTTTGTTGAACTTCTTCCATCTGCTGTAATCGTTGTACCTAAATATTTGAATTGGTGTACCTGTTTTAATACTATATCATTCACTTTTATCTTGCAAGGCGTGGTATTTTGTGTCTTCGAAATAACCATTACTTCTATTTTCTTTATATTTTAGAATATAGAACAGAGGTACAACTTAAAAAACATAAATAGCACAAACATATGCAGATTTTCATAAAGTAAATAACTTCTTGCAAAATAAATATGTATCAATGAAAGTCACGAATGGAATCATTCAATGCTACGTTATAGTCATTTCTTTCATATAGAAGAGAATTGTTAATATATGAAACGAGGTCACTGGCACGTATTTCATTTATACAGAATAATCATGAGAATCCCCCTATTATTAATGAGCAGAAAATGGAATATCTAATTATTCTCTATGACCAACATAATGATCACTCAATCTTACAACAAGAAAACTGCTATTCATATTATTACATCTTACATATAATACTTTTTTCCCCCAGAGGCATTAGATTCTGTTGAGAAGCATACATATCCTGCTAACATACAGCAAATGCTATTAGTTTTGCAGGTAAACATTATGTGGTTGTTTGTTTGCTGCTGTTTGGTTTTACAAACAAGAGAATTAGATGTATAGCTATAATCTGTGGAAATTCAATTATCTTTAAGATGATTTGCAGGAATAGCTTCAACCTACTTTAGCTTTTTATGCTGATCTCCAGTAAATTAATATAAATTTATTTAAAGCCATGCTTTCAGATTTTCTTCTGCGTGGTCCCCTGCTCCATTTCTTTGATTTTATATTTTTGTCTTTTCCTCAAATCCAACCACTGTTTAAAGTGTCTGGAATAGTTCTAGGAGCCAGTACTTCGATAAAAGGAATATAATGGTAGCAGTATATTTCAGGGAAACTTACTGTTCGTAATTTGCTGCAAGAGATGAAATTACTAGAAGAATGTTTGGAGATGAAATTACTATAGTAGTGTATGGGGATGAAATTACTATATGTCATGTGACGTATTCCTTTCAGAACGTTGTCTTCCCAATGAACTCTTTGAACCTCTCTCTGTCTTGGGCGATGTGGCTTAAATTTTCTAGCGATGTATTCATGTTATCTTTAATGTCGTCAGTCCATCGTCTTCTTGGTCTGCCCTTTCTCCTCTTTCCAGGTACTCTTCCCTCCATTATTTGTCTTTCTAAACAGTTGTGTCTTTTTATATGATCAAACAGGCACAGTTTTCTTTTTGTTATTGTGTTTAGTAACCAACATTCTGGAATCTTCAATGTGTTTATAATATCTGAGTTTCTGTTTTTTTTTCTTTCCATGATATTCTAAGTATCTTTCTGTAGCATTTCAGCTCGAATGCGTTGATCTTTGCCGCTGTTTTACTTAGGGTCCATATTTCACAGCCGTATGTTGCAACCGGAAAAATAAAAGTTCGCAACATTTGCACTTTCGTTTCTATTTTGTTGCTTCTCCATATTTTTTTCAACCATTTTATTTTGCAATATGCCATTGCCAATCTCTTCCTTATTTCTATCATGCAGTCTCCTGCACCGTTGATAGGAGTATAAGGAATATAAAGGCAGCAGTATATTTCAGCATACATAGGGTCTACTGTTCGTCATCTGCTGTAGGAGATGAAATTACTATAGGAATATATGGAGTTGAAATTACTATAGAGATGCATGGAGTTTAGCGATATTGGTTTTGATAAATTTCTAATCACTAATGTTCTTACTATATTACCTATGGTCCATCATCTACTGACAGTACCAGAGAAAGATTACAATCTTAGTTCCAGCGATAACTTGGTGAGGTAGAGGTTATCCATAAATACCACAACACAATAGAAGAAGAGAGGTTCTGAAAAGGTTCACGAAGAGTTAACAATTATTTATTTTATACAAAAATTATTCTTTTCTTCTGCATTCGCTCTCTGATAATAAATATGAAAGTTCGTGTGATTTCTTCAGGGCAGAAACGTTGTACTGCCAGTTTACAACATAGCTGCGTTATTTGCACATCGGAAGGTCGAGCACATCCGATTTTGGCATGCCTTCGTTTGGGTGCGCTTGCTTAGCCTATGACAGCCTTCCTATCTGTCGCCATGCAACGGATGTGTATCGACTCTTCGCTGTGACAGTTTATCACCCACTGTCCAGGGCCGGCCCTTACAATTCAGGGGCCCAGTCTGGGTAGGGAAGAGGATAATAAAATAAATTCTAATATGAATTTATGGGCCTATGAAGTGCGGGTCCCACTGCGGCCGCATAGGTTGCAATGGCCTAAGACCGGCCCTGCCACTGTCCCCATGGACTTTTCAGGCCAAACATGTCCCAGGGTGGCAGTCTCCGAGAAATAGGTAACAGGGATTTAGGCTTCGATCGACTATGTCTATCTCGCACGAGGTGTTCCGCTGGCAATGAACATGTCTGCTTAATTAGACGTATTGTTCCTGTGCCCATCCAGTACTGAACCTTTTCTCATCCACGAGTATGATTCCGGTGTAGGAAAAACTCGACAGGAGTTAGGCCTGGGTTCGTTCGCCCTTTTAGCCGAGGTGTTATTTATCGATTTCGTGAACCCCTCGTCCAAGTTTTAGTCTGTACACATGTTTAGGAGCACCGGGTACTAAATGCTTGTTCTCGAGCTGAACAGTATTTTAGTTCCGATTTCAATTTTGCGTTTTCTCGCCCTATTTGCCTTGGCGCTGGTCTGCCCTCTCATTGTACGCAATATGTTATCCGTACGAAGACCATCTACCCATTTCGAGACACTTGCATTGTTCGCCCCTCCAGTGCATCTGCGTTTCTGCTGCCCGAGTCAGAATGTATTGCGTCACAGTGTCTCAGCAGTGTCGCTGTATGTGTCGGTGCCAGCCGGAGACTTGCTTGTCTTTTTGCAGTCGATTCACATTCTTGTCCGCAGCCTCCACATTTACGGACACGATACGATCCCTAAATGTGTTAGCCAGAAACAGCTCGAGTTGTTATATTTATGTTTCCAGAGTGCACCACGAGGAGGTAGTTTTATGATCTTGGTTATTTGCTAAACCTGGGTCAGCACGAAAGCAATGCAGTACCCTTAACACTCCATACAATAATTCAACTGTTTTAAAATATATAGTATTTTCTTAGTTCGCTGTCAGATTTCCAGATTCATCAGTCATAAAATGTAACATCAAGCTCCGAGTGTAAAAGTTTTTCAACAAAATATTATTGATTCTTCATTGCGGGTTAGAAATCAGTATCATGACACGCGAAACATTCACATTAAGTGTTTCGCTCTCTACTCCAGCAGCCATTCAAGAGTATGTAGCCTAATGTCCAAGCCGTATGTTGATTATGTGATCTTCAAATCTTTCTAGAGAGGGCACACTTTCTCTCCACACAGCTAGTCATCCCAATTTCATACATTCTTTGTATGCCCTCGTCATCATATCCAGTATAGCGTTCTTCACTCTGTAGTAAATCAATCACTGCACTTATTAGGTAGGCCCATCCTTCTCAGTACTATGCCATCAACTACAGCATAACACGCCATCTCTTCTCGGTACTATACCATCAACTACAGCATACCCCGCCAATGAGTCTGCTATTTCGTTTCTTCTGACCCCTGCATGACTAGCGCAGTACATCCATAAAGTAAAGTAACCCATAACATGTATTAATGCCGTAGGGGTGCGAGATGTTAGCGATCTCACATTTCAGAGGCTCTGCAAATGAGGGATGTAGTCATCTCCTCTCCCTCGCAGTCTTTACTTCCCGGATTAATCCGGTACCCATTTAAGGCTGGGTCGACCTGGGAGCCGTTGCGTTCTGAAAGACATTTCCACCTCAACTGGGGAATGAATCCAGGACCACTCATATGCGAAGCCAGTGCGAGTACATCCATGTAATACTTTGAACAACCGAATTGATCACTGACCCAATCAATTCATAACATGTACCCTTCTTATCTTAGACAGCATGCTTTGGAAATCTGAGAATATCACCGTGTGTATTCGTATTTCAGTCATCAACAAACTGAGTGCCAAGGTCGTTCCTTATATTTCCTTGTTCATGCAACGTGTTGTAGTAGAGTATGCAAACAATTTCTAAGCACCTTCATGCTATTCTTGTAGACAACAAAACCCCATCCGCACTTATTCATTTTTCTGTTGACTGAGTCATCTGTGTATATGATTGCGTCTTGTGTGCAACTGGAAAACTTCCTGCATCGTTACCACTGTTATTACACTAGTCCATTTCCGACACGCTTTCCTCAGTTATATTGCTACATTTGTCAGATAATTGTTCTCTTTATCCACCACCACACATTAACTAGCTTTACCTACTTCTAATTCACATACTCTGAGCAATGTCATCTGCTTCTGACTGTTGTTCTTCTCTGGATTGGTGGTAATTATACAACTGTAATTGCATACGCTTTAACATTAATCAAGTTAGGGTTTTTTTCCATTTGTTCTCAAACTCCTGCAGATTAGCAGGATGTAGTCCAGAAAACGATATACTTTGTGTCATCATTTACACATTGGCTAAGATATATCTGCGCCTTATGGTCTGACATACCCGACTTCAGCATGGTTTTTGTGTAACTTTTACCCTCTATGGAATGTGACAACTGACTCCACCCCAAAACGTCCTTAGTCGCCTCTTACGACTTGCATGGCAGGTAACAAGGCTGATATTCTTTGCTCCTCATTGTCGCAAGGTAATACATTATCACAGTTAGCGTTAAGTTCTCTATATAACACTTAATTAAATACGTTTCTATAAAAATAATCATATTGCACTTGAGTCCACGCAGAAGTGCTGCTTATTGGCCACAATTTGATAGAATTGTTTACATATATTTTATATTTTATATACATTCATCAGAGCATTCAAGACAATGTTTTCCTCTCAGAAAACCAATTTCTTCTTGAGAAACTTGTAGCTCGAGTAGTCTGCCCATACCTGGGTCAAAGAGGCGTATATGAAGGCAGTCCTGATCCAGTGATCAAAGTCAAACTTAAACCCATACCTATCATTATTCCAACACTTGTTATGGCAGGTAAGTAAGGACACTATATCACATTATATAAAAAGTTTATCACATTTCAATCTTCTCATAAATCCCTCACTTGATTTTTTTTCCGACCTTTTTCGTACTTACAACATAATAATCTTTCGTTCTCAAAATAATAAATGCTAAATGATGTTTCATCATAATAATCAATGTTACATACCGTTTCATCATATTAATCAATGTTACATGATGTTTCATCATAATAATCAATGTTACATGATGTTTCATCATAATAATCAATGTTACACGATGTGTCATCATAATAATCAATGTTACATGATGTTTCATCATGTCCTCTTCGTTAATAAGTACATTTAAAAAATGTTTCAATGATATACTAATCAACGTTTCTCTTTTTTGATGATATAATAGTAGGAAATATGGGCCTATCTCGTGTGCAGGCCCGAAAGGGGAGCAAAATATAGCATATAGACACTGTTACCTGTCATGCATGTTGCAAGAGGAGATTAAGTAGGATTAGGGTAGAAGTTAGCTGTCCCATCAAGCCAACTCAGAAGAGGTGTTAAGTCGGATGTATCCGACCAAACGACAGATATCTTTGCCAAGCTGCAAAACATGGCACAAAGCATTCGGTTATCTGGACTATATCCTGATGATCAGCAATATTTTGAGAATGAACGTTTAAGAAGATGGGCTAAGTAATATACACATACAGGGCCGCAGTAAGAAATTGGGGAGCCTCCCACCCGTAGCAAATCGTAACATAACTTTCAGTACTGGGAACTTCCCCCCCCCCCCCCCACACACTTTTGTTTTGTCTC
The DNA here is from genome assembly GCA_034231615.1 of Meghimatium bilineatum. NCBI lineage: Eukaryota > Metazoa > Mollusca > Gastropoda > Stylommatophora > Philomycidae > Meghimatium > Meghimatium bilineatum. Next base: position 40,273,163 of record CM067311.1, read on the forward strand.
CCTCCTCCCCACCATGGCCCTTTCGCAACAGAGAAGTCACATTTTGTTCATCAAAAAGAGGATACGACATACAACATACGAAAACACTCTAACGATCTGTTTACGGTAACCTCCCCCTCTACCGTGAGAACATATCTAGACCTCTGCACATATGATGTACATGTATACAGTTTTGCTCTTCTTCTAGTTCGCAGTTTAACATGTCTACACAGTAAGTCCGATTTTCGTAATAATTACTGCTCTATTTAATAAAAGCTTCTCAATGAGCCCCCATACATCTTTATGTAGGTATCCGTCTCTGTGGGCCAGTCTTCCTCCCTCAACTGGTTACGTGAAATGCAGGATATATTCTGTGGTCGCGTTGCTTGCTCACATGGACATAGAGGTGATGAAAACCAGTCTTAGTCTCTGTTTCTGGTGTGTTTGTTCTAATGCAGAAGATGATAACCTGCTCAGCTCTGTCAAGATAGTGCTAGTTGTATTTTGGGTGGTCAACTTTTCTAATAGCCTTGATTAGGCTCCTCATTTTTTGGTAGGTGATATTTTGTCTGTTTGTTCCTGTGTTGCTTCGTCTTTTGCTAGCATATCTGCCTGGTATGTCACAGTGGCGTGGTATCCGCTGTAATATTACCTTCGTTGGATACTCACTTCTCATATAACTTCAGTCAGGTCTGGAAGTGTATGGGCCTCCATGTCAATCTATTATCTAGTGTGGTGCCCAAGTACACCAACTCCTTTTCTATTTGGATAGGTACATTTTCAAGCTTGATCTCTCCTGCTTTGTTCTTATTTGAGAACGTGAAGAGTGTTGTTGATGGCTTTCCAGCATTGATCTTTGCCATCCATTCCTCTACCCATGTTACAATATGTTTGCTGCTTTTTGTATTTTCTTGTTGGTCGACCTTTAGATGTCCCTCTATATACCACGCCACCAAGTCATCAGTATACATGGCAGCTCTTACACCTTGTGGCAGTTCGCAGATTAGATCGTTTATGAACACAGTTAACATGAGTTGGAGACAGTACTGAGCCTTGAAGAACTCCATGTTTTAGGATACCTTTGTGCTGCTGTTGTGACCTTCGAAAGTGACTCATGCTTTTCGATTGTGTAGGAAGGATCATACCCACTTCCTACTTCAAAAGTGTTTTGAAAATCTATCCATAGTTTTGTTAAACATATGCTTAAATTGCTCTTGAAATAAATGTGAATGTCATCTAGATTAGTACATACATGTTAACATTCAAAAAGATGATTCTGTATTTTTGATGAAAATAATATCTATATGATGTATTTTGGAGCACAAATTCCGTAAAAAGAACGCAAAAGTCAATGTAAATACTTAAAATAAATATCTATGTACCCAGTGAAACTTGAGTGTGTTTTGTAAACAATGTTGAAAATGTAAAAATGACTATAGTTATGACAGAATATAGCTGACATGAAACGTATAACTGTGTCTTCACAGACAACAGATCCTCTGCTAGAACTTACCAGAATCATGACAGTCAATCATCTATGTCACAGCGGAAGGGAGAAATATATGACAGCAGAAACAGCATTAAAAAACTCAAGCCTGTTTTGGAACATGTCTATGATGTTGGTAATGTTAGCAGACGGCATAGTATAATTTCTTGATAATTCTTTCTTATTTATTACTTGCACAGTGCTCTACATTTATTTATTTATTTTTCAATTGTTATGAAATATACAAAGTAATATATTGATAATTGAATGAATGACATTTGTATAAGAATGAAATGCTACTATTCAAGATTATATCAGTTAACATACATTCGTCTGTAGCTGTACAACATGTGTACACAAATGTAAATAAGTCTGGCATGTACATATATACAGTTTAAGTGACATATTTTTGTTTTGTGTTGTGCTTCCATATCACTTGATTTTGCATTAAGTATTACAATGTGTACTGCATTGTAGCAGAGAGGTGTAGAAGAACTTCTGGTCAAAAGTGATTTTGTGTGTTCCTTTAAGAGATTTGCACTGTTACCTGCAATCCCAGGGTTAGCAGAAAAGCAATATCCTATAAGCACCTCTTCATGGTGCATCATGAAAATAGATTTATTTGAAGCTAGACGCCAACTCGATAAATTATGAACTTAACCAATCTTTAAATACACATCTATCTCGATGGAAACCAAAAGGCAAATCATAAATTAAATCTTCGTAGCAACATTGTATTATCAATGTAAGATGTGGACACTAACTAATTAACAAGAGAAAAATTTTACAACGTGTTAAATGATATGTCTAAAAAAAGCAGCAAACAGAACCAAAAGATACGTGAGGAATGAAGAAATTACAAGAACTTTTAGAATAACGTCTATGGTTAAATATATTGAATCTATGGACTCATTACCCCGTTCCAAGTTTTACCATTTGAATTTCAGTTTTGCTGCAGTGAGTACATACTACTGATAAATCATAGGGAACTCAGAAATAGGCCAACTATTTCTCACGAGAAGAAAGACATACTGTGAAACAAGAGTAATTCTCTAACTACACTAAACAGTTGAATGAACAAAACTAACACGTTTTAGATCAATTTTTAACACAAGCCTACTTGGCATCTGCACTCAAAATTTTAAAAAACAAAAATCACCTGGTCCAGAGGGCCTCACAACTGAGTTTTATTTAACGTTTTTTTCACATTTTATGTTCAGTGTTATTTAATGAAGCATTTCAACGAAGTTACCTCCCACACAGTTTATATATAAATGATTGGTCCCTTTAATTCCTAAATACAACACAGACAAGACATAAGTGAAAAAACAATGTGTTTGTCAACTAGTGTTTATAAAATAGTAGCAAAAGCTTTAATTTTAAAACTTAAACCTTTTATGCAAAATAAAATTTAATGCATGCAGACCAACAATGTAGTGTCCAAAACAGATACATCAGTAAACACACATATACGCACTTTATAAGAGACATCATACACACACATGACAAAATGACACATTTAGCAATACTATCTATTGATCCAGAGAAAGCTTTTGATAAGAGTAGTTCATGAATTTTTACACAAAATAATACACACTAGTAATATAGGTCAGTATTTTGCATATTGGTTATAAATATGAAATGCCAAACCAGAAAGTAGATTATTAATATATTATTCTATAGCATTTCCTATTTTCTTAACTAAATCAGTAAGACAAGGATTCCATTATCTCCCTATTTATATGTTTTAGTACCTGAGTCAGTTTTATAGAAAATAAGACTGGGCCAAAACATTAAAGGAATATTTATTCTTGACTTGGGAGACATCAAATCAATAGCCTATGCTGGTGACACTATATTTTATCCCTCTAGTTTTTCATCAATATAAAATATCTTTAAAACTCTCACAGGTTATGGTATTGGCAGTGCGTCAAAATTAAACATAAAATATCATAAATTATGGGAATATGTAAAAAGAAAAAGAAATCAGACTTCCCTTTCATCTTTAATACATGTAAATGAGATTAAAATTTATGGCATAATGTATCAATGTACGCCTTTAAATAGAAATAAATAAATGTTAGAAAACTTAGCAAAACACACTAAAGAACTTTTAGAAAAATAAAATTACAAAACGGTTTTCCTTGAACAATCATATGGTAAAGACACACATTCCGCATGTTCCGTTGTCCAGGAAAAGTTTAGAAAGAACCAGCACGATGCGATATCTCAGTGTGTTTTTGCAGGAGTCTGAGTTTCAGGGAGCATGTTGACCACGTTATCATAAGGGCAGGCAAAGCCTTAGCAGCAATGAAGGTTATGGCTGTTGCGCAGTGGGAGCAGAGGTTGTTATTTCTATTGTACCAGGGTTTGATGGTGGCTGTTGTGGAATATACACTGGCAATTCTGAATCTTAGCCAAACTCAGATCGAAAGATTGGATAGAATCCAGAATGCAGCAAAGCGTATCATACTTGGGTGCACAAGAGACACATCATCGACAAGAGCTATGCGGTACCTACTTGACTGTCCAACAACAGAGCACAGATTACAGTATTGCCGTGCACGGGCGTACCTTCAAATACATGCAGATAAGGAACACCCGTTGCATTCCGAAATACAGAAAGTTAAAGGTAGCAGACTTAAGAGAAGAGGGAAGTCGTGGATAGGATGTGCTGAGGATGTCATACAAAGCGTGTGCAGATTGCAGGATGTGGCAGCAGGTGCGGAATTGATAAATCTATCCACAGATTTCGAAACTTGTTTGAGAGTAGTAATATCACTTAGCAGGGAGTGCAGAGAATGGTGTTCCACAGCTGTGGAGAAAGAGGTGCAGGCTGTGGTCAGTGAGAATGCCAAAGAGGGGGATGTGATTATATACACCGGTGGATCAGTGTTAGACATGTTCGCAGTGCTTGGGCCTTCACCGCTCCGTGCACAGGTAAAACGATCATGGAGAAGAGTTTTGCCTTTGCGGTTACTACGAGTAGCATGACCATGGAGACTGGCGGTGACCAGGACAGTTTAGTGGTTATGCACACAGAAGGTACCGCACGTCTGCATCTTGAGTGACTCTATGAGTATGATTAGGAAGGTACAAGTGAGTCTCGTTCGCGAACTGTCTTTGAGAAAGGCGAAGTTGAAAGTGGTTACATTTATTTTCGTGTCAGGACATGTGGGTGTTCGAGACTATGAAAGAGCAGATCCACTGCCACCATGCGTGATTGTGGCACAGGGCGATGGGGCAATGGATCGACCTGGCGCTTTAAAGTCCTTACGAGATATAGCACGTGAGAGTGAGACTAGTGTGGATGATGATTCATTTTCAATGGCCGGGATTAAAGACCAGTGTTGCTAGAAGTAAACATTTTGGAGTGCGCAGATGAATGATGATCAACCAGCATAGGACAGGTACTGTCATCAGAAGTGTAAATGCGGATACACTCAGGGAGAGATCGGAGCAACTGTGGACGTGTCTAGTTTGCACTGATGATGAGCCGACACCCAACGAACTAAATTACAAAACAATCACAATTTTGGTATAAGTATTAGAGTTAACACTTTCATAATACCAAAAGTAATATATATTTCAAATATGTTTTACCCAGAACAGTACACACTTATTGAGATCTACTCATGCATTATACCATTTGCTTGTGGATATACCACGTATGTCATTCAGTTGAAAACTTTAATACAGAAGAAGAAGAGAGGTGGTATTTCGATACATGATATTAAAACTTAATTTCACACACACTGAGAATCAAATTTGTGGGAGAAATAACCCAACACCAAGACAGCTCTACACATGAGCACATTACTATATAGGACTTAGAATATCAAAACTCTTGACTGTTAGAAACAATATGTCTCATTATCTTTGAACTTTACCACCTTTTTTACCAAGAGTGCACTAAATACTTAAAAGGAAACGAACAATCACTTCAACAACCAAAATATATAAACATTTAATAGTAACACAGGGACCACCAATACACACTATGATTAAAATATATAAAACTGTTGTTGTTTTTTCAAGTTTTATTTATTAATCTGTTAATAAATGTATATAAATAGTGCAACATGAGTTTCCAGTGGCGAGTAAGTGGGAGTACGATCACGGGCTTAGCGTGTCAGTATAAACATACTTTCTTTCTGTGTGAACAAGTTGTAGAACATTTTCTTGTGTAACACTTTCATCCTTCAAATTTCATCAAATGTGCAAACCACACCATTTGACATGTTTCTGTTGATATATTTGTTGTCCCCCTATTATTAAAGAACACGAAAAAAAATTACAAAAAATAAAAGAACTCCCTAAAAATGTTCCCACGCATTGGTGGATTCGCTGATAAAAGTGCTTTAAAATATGTGTGCGTTTTTGGTGAAAACTGAGTAAGTAAATGCTGTATCAGTGTGTGAAGATTTCAACAGAAGTGGTAAGAATATTGTATCAGAACACTTCCATCTTCAAATTTCATGAGACTTGTACCATGTTTCACAATACAGCATGCATGTATTATGTAACTGTATTATAAACTTGTAATATTGACAAGAACAAATTTTAAAAAATTAAATCATCAGAACGTAAGCTCCACTATTTTTGATGGTTGCAGAGTTGATATAACCAAATTGAGCAAACGTCTGCAGTTGGAGGTATTCTTGAGTTTAACGGGAATTGAACCAGTCCGTTCAACGAGAAGGAAACCAGAAGAAAATGAAAAAATTCTTGAGTCTAAAGGGAATTGACTTCAAGAATTTTCCCGTTAGACTCAATAATTTTTCATTTATCCTCTGGCTTACTTCTTGAATTTACTTGTGTGAGCAGTTGGAAGTAGCGTACCTCACCGTAAGTCGTACATTCTACTTAACATGAGATCTGGTGACTTTCATGTAAAATTATTTTAGGCGTAGAAAATTGAAAACAAAACCATGTCAAAATTATCCTTGTTATTTGAATTGATTATTGATCAACGTCACAGCACTTCAGGCAAATTCAAAGGTGCTCAGTCTCTTCAAGCAAATATTGAAGTTTATACATAGGTTTATTGATTGTTTGCCGGGGGGGGGGCGTAACGCAGTGGTTAGTGCACGGGCCTCGCATACGAGCCACTGAAATGTAAGATCGCTAACATCTCATATCCCTACGACAATAATAAATGATATGGGTTATCTTTAATTTTACTATATTGATTGTTCTCGAGACTCAATGGTTGAAAACATTCCTCATTCTGCTGCTCAGATGTCCATTCTTAGTGGGATCACACTGAATACCAAATTGTCACATCCTAGCTGCATCATCCATAAAAGTGTCCGCATTCAAAATTCACGTGCCAAGCAAATGCAAAATGTTTAGGTATTAAGTACGTTGATTATCTTCTTCGCACACCGGACAAGGTGCTCAGATCTCCGCTTCATTAAATCTCAGGGTATAACGGCTGATGGTTCTATGTTGGTTCACTGCTCTTTTTGAAATCTATGTCAAGGGTTCTCTACGGGCCACACCTATCCTCACTCCCAATTCGCGCATTCTCGATATTGACTCATGCTCATTTATCTATAAATCCTCTGATCGTGAGGATTCACAAAAAATATCGTATACATTTGCAATTCACCGACTACGTGTTAACTCTACGCAAACTAATCTGCACTCTTGTTTCTGTCAACACCAGCTTGTCTTGGGAAATAAATATATGTGGCACTCAGAAGTTGGAACAGACTATCGACTTACTCATTCCGAAACTGACCATTTTGGATCGTTCAAAGCATGAACTGAGAATCATACACAATAACTGCCCTAGTAAAGTGATTCTCAGCGAGACATTGGAGAGTTGCAGTAACAGACTCGTACCAGAAGTAGTCGTTCTATATGATTAGTTATGTTATAGCCATAAAACCCCATCCAGATTTCTCACCATGGCGGACAGAGCTATCTTTGAACATCGACATCATCTCATGAGTTATCAGCTGATTATTTCAAGGTCTGCTATTCCTCTGCCCCACTCTCTACATCAGTGTTTTCCAACATTTTTCTTATCATGCCCCACAAGTTTTTTTCTAAAATTCTGATGCCCCCTATGTAACACAGACATTTTATATATTCAAAAATTGAATTATTCCCTAATTGAAGCCTAATTACAAAAGTTAGAATTGCCCACTCCCCCCCCCCCTTTGGACCATAAAATTGACCCCCCTTCCTTGTGGAAAGTGGGCCCCACGTTTGGAAACACTGCTCTACATTGTTCCGAAGTGGTCGATAGTTAGAATTGCAGAAATGACAGCGAAACGTTCTAGGGGTGGAGAGCCAAGGTAAATGCGTAGGTGTAAGGAAACATGGTCAATAGTTACGTGTTTAGATTTTAAACAAACGACGACCAGAGTTAGACAAGCATGTTTACATCGCGGAATTTAGGTGTTAGCCGTGTAATCATGATTGCTGGATCTCAAAGTTTTTACAATAGTACAGTATATTGGGTGTTTATTCAATTATGAGACGGCAATGACACGTTCGAGATGGATATTTCCAGGTGGAATTACCATGCCAAACAACAACTGCAAGCAGTGAAAGTTCAGAGCTTTGCAACATTATTTTGTGTTAATTAACGTTTATGCAACATCATTTTGTGTTACTTAACGGCTATGCCTGTAACTATGTGCTCGCCAAGTTGGAAATGTCTTGGGGAGATACTAGAGCATGAAAAGCAGGCACATTTATGTGGTGATTTAATGCAAAAGGAATATCAAGAAAAACACATAGCAGACAAGAGATCTGGATATGCTTGTGTTGATGTAATCCTAGTAGGCTTTATTAATCTGGCGTTGGTTTCTTCTGATATATCCTCAATTTGCACATGTGAATTCTTACACACATGACAGCGTCCACAGCCCATGTTTTGTATTATATTGTTGTATTAACGCATACAACACGGGCCTAAAGTCAGGCTATTCCATTAGAATCGCTCAGAGGATAATATTGTAAACAAAATTGAGCAACAACAAAAATCTCAAGACAGTGTGAGGGGATAATTGATAACAGCATTCTTGATAGAATAATGAGGTACAAAGAAAAATACAATTCGGCCTATTCTCATCTTACAATTCAAACGTTCTTTGTAATGTTTTTTACTACTGTACTTTTCATTGAGAACTTGTGTTAGGAATGTATATGTATAGCCTACCAGAGGTCGCATGTAAACTGTAAGTGGCTCTGGTATAAACTGTATTGTTGTATTTTAAGTTTGCATGAAGTGTTCGAATTCATGCAGCGCTGATTTTGACTGTGTAATACATATGATTAATATCAGGTAGTGCTCGTAAGTAGTCTTAATAACAAATGCAGATGGTCTAAAGCAATTAATCTCTGTGGATTATCACTTGAAGCTACGGAGTTACGTGATATGAGTGGCACTCTCGGAAGGTGACGTGCCACTTCGTTGAGAATTATGGAGTACATATGAGAAACCGAGTACAGTGTAGTGAATCCTCTACGACTTTTGAATTCTTTTTTGAAATGTTACTATCAACAACAAAATACAGTGAAGCTAACCTACCAGTTCTTAAATACAAAGAAAACAAAAATTATGACAACGGATAAAGTGAAATTACAACCAAAGATAATAATTTACAATTTTGAACTAGGGGACGTAACAAATTTTGAGTATTAAGGCACAAACATAAATAGGTCAGGAGACTGGGCTTTTGAAATCAAGGTAATAATTGCAATGACGACTTCGAAACTTGCTGAAATGAAAAATCTTTGGCACTGTACCAGCAGCTTAGCCAAACTGTGTATGATAGGAACATGCGTACTTCCAGTGGCAACATATGGTTGTGAAGTATGGACATTAAATAAAACAGTAGCAAAAAGAATTGTTGCTTTCGAAATGAGATGCTATAGCAGAATTTTACGTATACCATGGACAGCTAATACGACAAATCAAGAAGTGCTAAGCTCAATAAACGTCGAAGAGTGCTGGCTCCTTAACAATATACAAGAAAGTTGAGTTTTTTTTTGTTGTCATATAAAGATAGATAACAGCATGGGAAGATTAATAGCTGAAGGCAGAGTTAACGGCAACAGGGGAGGAGGGTGTCCACGACGACGATTGTGCCGTGATATAACAGATTGTTTAAACATGTCTCGAGCTGCGGCTGGTCAACTCGCCCAAAATCGCGAAGTGTTAAGATAATCCATAAACAACGTTCTGGAAAGAATACGTCACATGATTATGATCGCTTGTAGATTGTCATCAGCAAAATCTGATATAATGTGACATCAATAAATAATCAATCAATCTACGAGTATATCTGTCTAAATGTATCTTTCTCTATCCATCCAATTATAAAATATGATTGATCTGTCTATCTATATGACATGGCTCTTGTTTGCCTTGTGGCGTTAAGTTCTCTGGAGATGGCCTTCCTGTATGCTGTTTGCAAGTTTGTTCCTGTGGCTTCTTTGATTTATGTGATCCATCTTTCACATGGTCTGCCTCTGGCTTTATAGCCGTTATATCTGTGTCATGGCCATCTGTGGCTTGCTGTCTGTTGGTAGTCTGGAAGCGTGTGAAAACCACTTGATCTGTTGTCTCTTGGTGTGTTCCAATACTGGTATTGTTTTGGTTATTTGTCTGATGTTATCGTTTCTAATTCTATCTCTTAATGACACTCCGGATATTCTTCATAGGCATGTCATTTCTGCTGTCACTATTTTTCTTTTGTCTTGTGTCGTCATTGTCCAGGTTTGACACTGGTAGCACAGTGATGGGAGAATAATAGTCTTGTATAATTCAAACTTAGTGTCTATGTTTACATTTCTGTTCGAATACAATGATATGGTTTGAGTCCCATGGTGCTACTAGTGTCTGTTTTCTTACTGATTCTATGAGTTTGCTTGGAAAGAATTTTTTCATATTTTTTGTATCTAGCCGTAAGAGTCGATGACAAAATCTGTGCTGAGGAGTTACCAGTACCGTCATTTGTGTTCGACAGCACTGATATTTTGAATGCAATCAAGGAGTTGGACCACTTGGAGGATATGGGGCATGTTTCTTCTTCAGTATCTATGGTTCGAATGCAGGACCTGGGAATGAAGCTTGTTACAAGAAACGGAGTGCCAATAGGAATGAAAAGAAGTTAAGCAATACAGAACCGGAACAGTCAGTTACCACATGCTGAAGGACATACTGAATATGAGATTGGATCACCTATGAACTGTATGAAGTGCCATGGTGATGATCTCACTATGAACAAACAGCCATGGTGATGATCTCACTATGAACAAACAGCCATGGTGATGATCTCACTATGAACAAACAGCCATGGTGATGATCTCACTATGAACAAACAGCCATGGTGATGATCTCACTATGAACAAACAGCCATGGTGGTGATCTCACTATGAACAAACAGCCATGGTGATGATCTCACTATGAACAAACAGCCATGGTGATGATCTCACTATGAACAAACAGCCATGGTGGTGATCTCACTATGAACAAACAGCCATGGTGATGATCTCACTATGAACAAACAGCCATGGTGATGATCTCACTATGAACAAACAGCCATGGTGGTGATCTCACTATGAACAAACAGCCATGGTGATGATCTCACTATGAACAAACATGTGCTTGTGTAACAATTTATTGTTGTGTATAGCTGGAAAATGATAACCTGTTCCTGTTTGTAGGGAATCACTTTGTACACAAACTAGGTGGTAACCTACATTGGCAGGCACTGTATCAGTTTGTGTGATAGCAGGACAATCTCACTCCTGCCACTGTATCAGTGTGTGTGATAGCAGGACAATCTCACTCCTGCCACCGTATTAGTTTGTGTGATAGCAGGACAATCTCACTCCTGCGTACATGAACTAGGTGGTAACCCACCTTGGCACTGTATCAGTGTGTGTGATAGCAGGACAATCTCACTCCTGCATACATGAACTAGGTAGTAACCCACCTTGGCACTGTATCAGTGTGTGTGATAGCAGGACAATCTCACTCCTGCATACATGAACTAGGTGGTAACCCACCTTGGCACTGTATCAGTGTGTGTGATAGCAGGACAATCTCACTCCTGCATACATGAACTAGGTGGTAACCCACCTTGGCACTGTATCAGTGTGTGTGATAGCATGACAATCTCACTCCTGCATACATGAACTAGGTAGTAACCCACCTTGGCACTGTATCAGTGTGTGTGATAGCAGGACAATCTCACTCCTGCGTACATGAACTAGGTGGTAACCCACCTTGGCACTGTATCAGTGTGTGTGATAGCAGGACAATCTCACTCCTGAATACATAAACTAGGTGGTAACCCACATTGGCAGGCACTGTATCGGTGTGTGTGATAGCAGGACAATCTCACTCCTGAATACATGAACTAGGTGGTAACCTACATTGGCAGGCACTGTATCAGTTTGTGTGATAGCAGGACAATCTCACTCCTGCCACTGTATCAGTTTGTGTGATAGCAGGACAATCTCACTCCTGCGTACATGAACTAGGTGGTAACCCACCTTGGCACTGTATCAGTTTGTGTGATAGTAGGACAATCTCACATCTGCGTACATGAACTAGGTGGTAACCCACCTTGGCACTGTATCAGTGTGTGTGATAGCAGAATCTGCCCACATCTTGTCAACTGTCATTGACTCACTGTCTTTGCATTATGCCTAGCACAGAATGCATACATTTATAACAAAAATTCCTATTTTACAATACTAAAGAAAATCCACAATGAGTTGATTTATGCACATATCTGTAGAAAAATTAGTAGCATGATGCAGTCATCAACCCAGAATTTTTTTGTCTGTAGTAATTTTCTAGGTAATTGTTTATTTGAGAACCATGAAATTGTGAGCAATTAGCTCTTACTTCCTATGTGCAGTGGGGTGCTTTCTTTCATACCCAGGAGACCAGCTTTCGGCTTAGTGCAATGCCTATTCTATTCAGAGGGGGTCTATAATTGTATAGATGACATGACATGCCATAAGAGAACCTCAATATAGCGGCATATTGTCTACAAAGGTTTTCTGTTGCATGGATCATTTGTCTAGTGGGCCATTGGTGAGATCCAGACACAATCACATGTTTCTAGGTAATTAAATATGTTCATTAGTTTACCATTGCTTTCTGATCGTAACAGTCCAAATGAAAAATTACCTGTGGTGGGATTCAATATAACTGTATATAACATATAATGTATATAATTTGCTCAAAGCAGAAATTTTTCTGTGCGACTGCGTGTTTGTTTTCCAGACCATTTAAAATTAACCTAAAGATCTAACAAAAACAGCTTCATAACTTTTAAATCAACTGCCTACTAACAACAAAGTGCTGATGCAGCAGATCCCTGAACAATGTGGATTTGAGGCAGCTGACACTAGTAAAAACAGGAACAAAAAAGAAACAATATCACTGACTGAAGAAAAAAATGTTGCCAGAGAACAGAACATGAAGTCAGAGAACAGGCAGAAACTGTACACATGACCCCCATACTAAAGCTGAACAAATCACAAGAAATTACCATGTTTTTTTTAATCTGAAGAAGACACTGTAGGCTACAAGCACCTCTCCACAAAATAAAGTCTCTCCAAAATCCATGTCAAAACATATGAACATATGCTGCATGTCCAATCTTCGGTGACCCCATGAGACAGAACTGGAAGTGAAGCTAAATGACAACACTGCATGGAGGCTCTCCTGCATATATAGACTTCTGAACATAGGAAACTGATCACAGAAAACATATACAAGAAGTGCATCATTCATGACTCTCTTCTAAGTCTCTATACCTCTAGAGCTTCTGGAAACTCACCTCTGATTTCTGTGTGTTCATCCATCACAAGTGATGATGACCAGTTTTACATCCACTTTTGAAAATTCAGTTAGAATTATGATCATGCATAGTTCGAAGATGGCTAATGAGCCCTATTTGAGCTGTAAATATTCTTGGACAGTTCGTACATTGAATTACCACTGTAAGTGGTTTTTGGTATATCCGTGACTTTCTAGCTACTCTCTGCTGTTGGGCTGCAGCATGTCTCCTCTTTTCATATGATGATGTGCTCTTTTTGACTGTATAATTTTTATTTTTTATTTTTTTTTTAAATTGCTGCCTTGCAATCACCATCGGGAGATGGCAAGGCTAGGGGAGACAACCCAGACACCAGAAAAATCACATCCCAGCCTGCCAAAGACGGAGTGTATTAGCCAGCGATGGCGCAGATACTGGGATAAATTATGGCACACACGCTTTTACAGAAATGTGGTCATGCGACCAGGGGGATAAATAGCTATGTTGCCATTCTTCCAGTAATGGTCTTGTCTTCAGAGTCTTGTAATCATCTGTAATCTTTTCTAGTATCTTGTCTCCAATGTCCTTAAGCATTCTGTATCTTATTCCATCAGGTCCAAGAGCATCATCTGATATCAAGTCGTATCTCAACATTAATTAACTGGTCTTCATTGATATTTGTTTCCATGTTCGATGTTAAAAGTCTGTACGTCTTCTCTTCCCTTTTGCTAATCAATTGTTAGCAAGCATTCTGAATCATTCTTCAAGCAGAACCTGGGTTTTGTTTTTGTTTTGCCGTTCATTTATTTATGCAGATTCCAGAATGTGTGCAGTGCTTCATCTGCTACAACCTCTTCAATAAATCTTTCCCAACACACTAGTAGATCTTTTAAAATCCTTAATTACCATTTTTTCAATGTGCGTACTGATTCACATTTACTCTCCAATGTGAAATGTGCAGTTTTCTCTTGTGTCAGCTTGCTTCCCATGCTGACTGTCCACCATGGGATGCCAAATATTGGAAAGACATTTCAAGACAAAGTAACTGTCATAACATTCATATGATGTGCCTGTGATTCCATTTATATTGAAGTCTCCAATAGCTGTAACCTCCACAACACTATTACTACCAGTATGCTGTTTCTGAAATCAAAAATCTAAGAAGAATCACTTTGAATATCAAGAAGATCAGTTGTTAAAAGTGACAGAAAGCGGGGAATGTGTTGTGTGGCCGATTATTGCTATTTTCTGTTGATTTTTCTTTGATAAGGCAAGAATTTTGTGTGTATGAATTCTATTTATTGAATTCAGTATTTCTGATGTACTAGTGTCATTTCACCACTCACAACTTCTGATGCACAAGAGTATTCACCATTCACAACTTCTGATGAAACAAATATGTTTTCCTACCTAATGATAAAATAAAATGTGTATCTACATTGCTAATGTAACTGACCATCCACAGTCCATAACATTTTACAGAACACAAACCTTCAAATCAAAACAATGACCTTTCACACAAGATATAACTTTGATAAATATATTCAGACATTTTAATGCAACTAGTATTTTTCCAAATTGTGGATATAATGCAGAAATAAAAGTAATGTCTGAATTAGTCTTTAATGCACTCAGCTATAATGATATTGTAAACATGAAGTGTAATCAACTTTGAAAGATCATTTGGGCACCAAGCTACTGCTCTATAACCATAGAACAATAATGGGGCAGCAAATTGTTGGTCTGTAGCATTACAACAATGGGGAACCAAGATATGGCCCTGTAGCTCTACAACAATGGAGCTCCAAGAATATGTTCTGTATCCCTATAAATTATACAGAGCACCAAACTTTTGTTCTGTGATCCTACAACAATGGAGCTTCAAGATGTTTCTCTCCAGCCCTTAAATTATCCTATCCTATAATCCCAACATGGTCATAGGGGCACCACATTGGATGCTTCAGCACACAAGAGTCCTCCAGTGATTTCTATCTTCAACATTACAGTGAGGAAAAATCATATCTTGTCTAGTCTAGTAATGGTGTTGTCTGTCCATGCTTTAATTTGTCCTCCTCTGCTACTTCCACCCTAGACAGTTCCCTGCAATATTATTTTTGACAAGGAATCATGTTGCCATACTCGTCCAAACCATGCAAGTTATATAGAGCACAAAATGTTGCTACATGGTCCTACAACAATGGAGCTCCAACAACAGATCATCAAATTATTTCACCATGTAGTGAGATACTTTTGACAATAACCATATTGACCACCTCCAGGTCAAGTCATACTGTCCATCATCATTATGTGTCAACCAGAAATATAATGTAATTAAAATGAATTTCAATGACTTAAAGTTAGAAATGAACAATTACCACTAAGTCAATTTGATGTGGAATGTCAACAACCATAGGGAACATTCACACTGCACCACAGTTCCAAATATGCATGTCTCATTCCATCAAAAGATCACTTGAATATACTCTACCAATATTCACTACCAATATCCAAGTTCAACATGGCACAAGTTTACTCTTTGTACATGTCAAGATATTTGGCAGGGGCAGATATAAAAACAAGTAAAACAAAACAAAGGTACATATATTCAAGTGACATTCATTAACATAGTCTTCTTTATGAGCAACTATCGATTCTGGGCAAGGAGAATGGCTGTAGTCTACGACATACTTACATCATGAAATGTCTTTTACCAATCTTGGCAGTCCTTTCACATTACCAGTAATCATGCCTTCCAATACTAGTTTGTTTTTATGCTGTTATGATCTCTATATGACCAAACAACCTCATCTTTCATATTATAATATTGTTTAGGAGCCAACCCTCTTGTACATTTCTTTACAATTTTTTTAATTTTTGTTTTGTTCAATGTCCATGGTATTTAAAATGTATTACCTTATTGCTTCAAAATGTATGATCCTTTCCAATTCTTGATCATCAATTATAACTTTAGTTGGGTTCTTACTTTTATCTGTGGTCATTTTTGTTTTCTTTGCATTAAGTACAAGTTCTAGACCTCACTGTAAAAAAAATATCTAGCACCACCATATTACTGCATATTATCAACTCAATGCACAGAGAACAAATGCTAAGTTTTTGGAGAACATAGTTTCAATGGGCAAGATAGATTGAGGATAAGAGTATGAGAAAATATTTGATAGTCTGACATCATGGCATGGCAAAGAATCAACAACGACCCTGATAAAATATATTATAAACAGAGAGTTGTGGATATCCCAGTGATTGCTTATGCCATTTGGCATGGCACATGATGATGAAGATGATTTGTAACAGTAAGGCTACAGAAATCCACTGAATAAAAAGTGAAATTATTATATCAGGAAGATTTCTGCAAGAAATGGCTAAATCATAGTGACCTGAAGGATTGGTTAAAATCAAACGTAATTAAATAAATGAGCACTTTTTTAGTAGAAATCCTTTTCCCCATACCAAAAAGTATCTGTGGCCCTATTTACTGAGCATAATCTGATCTTGATTTTTCTGGGAATCATACGATCATCTGTGGTATTTTAAAAAATTCAGTGGTAACAGTGGTGCCCAAACAGTATTATATCTGGGTGGTGCTCTCCATTTGAAAAGGTTGAGAACTCGTCCTAGAACATGCATTTGTGACACTCATAGTAAAGCATGAACAGCACTCTTGAATAAGCACATTTTACTCCCATAAATCCTAAAAGTGACATCAGAAAGTAATACATTCACATATTTAAGTCCATCAACAAAGTCTAGATTCCTGCTGAGTGAGTCAAACTTGAGTGTAAAACCTGAGCACATAACTACATAAATCAAGACAGCGTCAAAAATAAAATACATAATATATTAAAAACACAATGCTAGCGCCTGCCCCTTTCCATAGGTGGCATTCCTCCAGCCCGAGGCGGGCATATTGCAATATCTAGGTAATCACCTATAGTAAACTTTTTCTGTGCCAGAGTGACTGTATCGTCTGGTGATTTTCTACCCGCACAAGTTGTTCCAATTTCTCGCATGCGAAAAGTTGGTGAACGTGAGTCTGGGTAAACAATAGCAAAGTCAAAGAATGTACCCTTTCTCCTGGCGTCTGGGTTGACTTCCTTGACCAGACCTGTCAGCTCCTTCAATGTGGCATCCATCCTGAAAGAAACCATTTCAACTATTAAAAACCACAAAATGTTAGTCTTTAGTTATGTTTAATAATGTGTTAGTATCTTGAAATATTTGCTTAATATCTTCACCCATTGTTTTGAAGATAGTAATACTGGTCCTAAAGGGCTGTCCATAAATTACGTCAACAATTATGGGGTATCTGAATTGTTTTGTTTGCAATATTTGGCTCTATCACATATCCCTGGCCTACCTTCTTTTTTCTTTTGATTATTTCCCTTGGCTATATTTATCAAAAAAATGGCTATTTATTTATCAATTAAAATTTTTATTAATTTAGAACGGTCATGTGAGTGGGTTAGGATAGCTGCGCTGGTGGGAAGTCTGGGATTAGGAAGAGGGCCAGTATGAGCTAATTTCCTAAATAAATTAATATTTAAATTAATAAATAAACATCCATTATCTGATAAATAAAGCCAAAGGAAATAATCAAAAGTAAATGAAGGTAGGCTTGGGATATGTGATATAACTCAATATTTTAAAAATATTATCCTAAAGAAAAAAACAAAAATATATATATATTTACTAATTTAATATAATTAAATAAATCAAGATACTTTTTCCCATGCAACTAAATAAGTTACAGAATCAATCATCCCATATATTACAAGTACACATACATAAGTATGTATGTAGTAAGCTAAAATTATATTGAATTAAATATGGTGAAAAAAACTGACATATTGGGAAGAATATTTGAAAGATCTGTATCATGGTCAACAAAACAATATGACCAACGAAAAATGCAAAGCATAACAGATATAATATAAACTATAGATGAATTTGGTGTGGAAACTGCAATGACGTATATGCAACAGGCCACATACCTAAAGATCTAAAACATAAATATTTATACCACTATTTAAGAAGCCCAGGGATGTGAATTGTACAAAATACAGAACAATCAGTTTGACATATTTACAAGCCCTTGACAGTGATAAATTTGCCAGACCTGAAAGAAGCCATATGAGAAGTGAGCACCTAAATAAGGTTAGTACTATAGTTAGTGGATACCATCCAACTGTGATATGCCAGGAAACGAAAAGGCAGATATGCTAGCAAAAAATGGAGCAACAGAGGAACAAACTGACCAAGAAATCACCTACTAGAAAAAGAGGACACTCATCAAAGCTATTAGGAAAGTCAACCACACAAAAGGCAACTATCCCTATCTTGATAGAGCTGAGAAAGTTATCTTCCGAATCATCACAAGACACAACAGACTAAACAGCCACTTAAATAGACAAAGACTGGTTTCACCATGGTGTCTGTGTGGCCAAGCAGGACATATCCTGCAAGATTGCAATACACTAAACCAGCTGAGGGAGAAGCACTAGAGCACAGAGACAGATCACAGAAAGCTGTATGGTAGCATTAAAGAGCTTTCAAATTTCATTCATTTATCTTTTGTGCTGAAGTTAGCGCATTGGGCAGAGGTCAGATCTCTCCAATTCTGTCTGTTCAAAGCTATTCTATGCAGTTCTTGGATAGTATGGATATTGATTGTTTTATTTTATCTAAGCTTTCAAATACAGCAGCATTTATTAAGAAAACTGGACGTGTGCAGATATATTAAACTTTGAATGAAAAGACATCGAAGTGGGTGAAGAACAGTGTGGTTTTAGAAAGAAACAAAGGAACCAGAGAAGCTATACTTAATATCACACTATTAGTGGAAAAATTTAAATATCAACACAATTGTGTAGTTCAGAGAATGGAATGCATTGTATTATTGTTTACAGTTAACTGTGATATCTACACCTTGTGATATAGGACTGACACGATAATTGTCTTTGTTCTTTATTTTATTGTTATTTCCTAGTATTTTATATTGAAAGTTAGCTATCTACAGTAACCTGTATACTTAATTTAGTATTTACCTCTTATTTGTCTGGTTACTGTTGCTCTTTCCATTTTGTCAGACATCCTCCAATATTTTGGTTATTTACATGATATCTGTACCTTTAGGTCTGACACATCCTACTTCAACATGGCTTCTAGGTTACTGTAATACCATATGGGATGGGACAACCAATTCCACCCTAAAATCTCATTAGTCACCTCTTATGACAAGCATGTTGGTAATAGTGTCACTATTCTTTACTTCCCTTTTTGGCCCGATGGGTGTGGTGGTGCCTGTCCTACAATTTCTTGATAATCGAGTAACAAATGTTGAAAATGTAATTTGTACGTTAGTAGTAGAGTTGGACATACAAACTTCTGATCTTTCATGTTGAATAATCCACACAAAATATTCACAATTTGTATCCACATAAATGATTCTGCTTGATTGGCCGTGTCAGTGTAAACAACATTACCACTCTGCCATCTTGTGCAGTTTGTGATGTTCTTTCAGCCCGCCGTCAAAATTAACTTCATTTTTACTGCCTATGATCGCACTCCTGATTAAGTATTTTATAACAGCATATCAGAAAACCATAATTGCTGTTAACTGTGGCTACAACAATGGGGAGATTCAAGAAAAAAGGAATTTCACACATAACACAACAATATGTCTGGCCATATCACATCTTGAATAATCTCTGATGATGATCTCACAACAAACTAATTAGCTTACTAAAACACATACAATATGCTCTAACATTTGACATAAGCAGCTTATGAGAAAAAATTCTAAGCACATGCACGTGAATATGAACAAAACATGCTCAACAGAAGTATTTTAGTACTTTCATTGTTGATTATATTCAGCTTCTACACACACACACACACACAAAATCCACACAAAAATTATGATCACACAACTTTTCACAAGCACGGAATATCAACAGATAACAATTGTCTCCCAACAGTCAGTAGATTCACCTATCTCGGTTGTACTATATCCAGAGAAGATTAAAATAAACAGCGGAATCTCTAAGGCAACTATTATTATTATTATTATTAACAGTTCATACTCACCAAGTGTATATCTGCAGCTCATTGGTTGGTGTGTTGCCCCGAGAAAATTCCATAAGAGCATGATGTCTCTCATTGCTGCAAAAGACTCGCAACAAAAGTGGACATGTCTAAAGATAAGAAAATGACCATAGATAGTTAGCTTGTACACCATAAACTTTCACCTCCATCAATATATCACATTAGAATATACAGATAAGTACATTACTCTATCTCATTAAACAAATTTCAGACATCAAGACCAAGAAAATTGTAGAAGATAATGCAGGGAGTGAGGATGCAGTCAAATACTCTAATTGGTCTGCTTGGCATGGTGAGAACTCATATGGATCTATCACCTGGTCCATGATGGAGTACGCGTAAATGAGCAAGCTGACACACTGACTATAAGGACACCTGTGGATAAAGGTACAATTTTGAAAGGAATCAATCAATGAACCCGTAACCCTTCAGGGTCGTAGGGGTACCACATTGAATGCCTCAGCACACAAATTCCTCCAGCGAATTCTATCCTCAGCGATGCGGATGAGTGTGGAAATATATTGCCATGTCCATTCCTTGATGTTGTCTGTGCATGCCTTTATTTGCCCTCCTCTGCTTCTTCCACCCTTGATAGTTCCCTGCAGTATTGTTTTTGACAAGGAAACGTGCCTGCATACATGTCCGAACCATGCTAGTTTTCGTCGCTTCACTATTGAAAGCAATGGCTCCTGAACACCTGTACACATCTCTACTTTATTTCTTACATACATATTGGTCTTATGTTCCCTATAGGAAATTCGTCGAGTGTCCAACTCTCACAACCATACAACACAACAGAAAGCACCACAGACTTATACAGTTTGATTTTTACTCCAACACTGATGTTGCTTTTCCAAATCACAGTTAGCCTTGACAAGGATGCTAAAACCATCTCCAGCCTTACTTTTAGTTCTGCTTTGCATTTACCATCACTGCATATACTAGATCTGAGGTATTTGAAGGTATTCACCTCCTCAAGCTTATGTCCATTCATCATGATATTAGTCTGGTTTTCTGTGTCTCTGCTGTTTACAAAGATTTTGCTCTTATCTGTATTGATTTCCATTCCGTACTTGCTATAACTTTTTCTAACTTTGCTGTCAATTCTTGCCATGATTGTTCTGACCCAGCTATAAGATCAATATCATCAGCGAAACACAAGTTGCAAATAGTGTGACTTCTGATCGATATAGACATGTTGTAATCATGTAATGTCTATTGTATGATGTGCTCTATGTATATGTTGAAAAGTACTGGGGACATTATGCATCCCTGTCAAACTCCCATATTTGTTTTGAAGAACTCTCCAATTGCATTGTTTGACAAGACTGCACTATTTGCATTTTTTTGAAATTAATACTGGATCACCTATTAGAGTATGACAATTCATTGGATGAATCAGTAGTAGAGAATGCAGAAATTTGGGATCAAGCATGGCACAAGCAGGAAAGGGCAAGAGAGGGGTCAATTAATCTTAAAATTAGCACAATGTAATAAACAGATGTTTCTTGTCTTTGCATACACAAAAATATATAGTTTCTGTGGTATTTTATTATATTCAATAGTTATAAAATGTATTTTCATTTTAATTATGCTAATTATCTACCATTTTGAATATTAATTAGTTCTGCATGCATCTGAAAATTACAGAAATATTATCAACAGATCCATCTTGCCTTTTTGAACACAAAAATATATATGTGCGAGTTCGTCCATCACAGGTGATGACCATTTTTACATCCACTTTTGAAAATTCAGTTAGAATTACTATCGACCATGCATAATAGTTTGTAGATGGCTAATCAGCCCTATTCGAGCTGTAAATGTTCTTGGACAGTTCGGACATGGAATGATGACTGTAGGCAGATTGTGGTATATCTGTGACATTCTAGTTACTCTCTGCTGTTGGGCTGCAGTATTTCTCTTCTTTTCACAAGATGATACGCTCTTTTTGACTGTAAAGCGCCATATAGATACATTTTGTGCAAGTTCTTCCCGTGTGTCTTGATCTATTTCAAACACTTTAAGTGAGGTCTTTAATGAGTATATTATGAGCGCATCTGCCATTAAATCCACCACTGTGACTTTTGTTCTACTTTCGAGGTATTCCCTAACCTTTGCAGGTAGTATGTGATTTGAATAGGGTCTAGGATTGAACTTTGGCAGTTCCAAGCTGGGATGATTTTTTTCAAAAATGCTTATTAAAAAAAATAATTAAGGGGTTGGGGGGAGAAACAAAATTCCCCCACCTCAAAACAAAATTTATTTTTTAAACAAAGGGGTTGAAGGAATTCCCCCCCCCCCCCCCCCAAAATTTCTATTTCAAAATAATAAAGTACTTGCAAAACAAATAAACCTGGAGTCTGAATCGACATGATCCAGTCAATTGCGCGTGCGTGATTGATGGCGAGGATAAAAGGAAGAAGAAACCACTGGACACATGTTCCAGCACTCGAATATTGGGACACACTAGCAGAAAGAAAAGTAGACAGAAAACATGACCAGCTCTGTGAGATGCGATTTAGTTATTTCATAAATTTGCGAAGGATTAATATGTAACTATTATGTGTCCGTCTTGTGGTGAATATATGAAATTGATAAAAAAAAATGCTTGCAAAATTGATCGATATTAAAGCTTGCAATGATTTAATGGTGTTTATATTTTCTGGATTTCATGTGTGGAATTAAACACGTCTATCTGCCACACAATGATGAATAAGGTAGGTGTTTCATTTAATATTATACTATTTACATTTTTAACTAACCGACTATGGTTTTCCGTGTAAAACTAATCAAATTGATGGATGTTGAGACGCAACAACGCAAAAACTAGGTTATGTGACATCACGTCATCCTTCAATTTGATTGGTTTTGCGCGGAAATCTGTGACATCGACCACTTAAAATGTAAACAGTGTGCTATTTATAGTGCAGTGGTGGACGAAACAATTTACCATATTATAGTATTTAAATATATTTAATTGCTATATAATTAATTTTTATATTTTAAATATGCTAATTAGTAGTAATTAGCTGCCATTTTTTAATATTAATTAGTTGTGCGTGCACATTCTGAAAAAAAAATCATAACTGTTTTTAAGGTTGTCATACAGACTTGTTTGAGGTATCGTTGAATTGCAAAGATCAAAGGCCATCTAACTACGGTAAAAATTAAGTTTCGTCCACCGTTGTGCTATAAATAACGCCTTATAAGAGAATTAATGGTAAATTTTTCGTTCGGGTGTACACTGCATGTGTAACACCAGTAATGAAATTAATGTTTGCAGTGACGTCACATATCCTGACACAAACCACATTTATAATAAAATATAATTATAACATTTATAACTAAACTAATTTATTTTTAATATAAATTCTACAAATCACACAGCAAAGGTTAGGTTAGGTAATACCTCGAAACCAGAGCAAAGGTCACAGTGTACGCCTGAACGAGAAATGAGCTGAATTAATTATTAATTCAATTCTAAACACTGATTCTACCCCTTCTCCCCCAAAAAAATCTAGTATGTAATTTAAGTAGTAAGCATGCAATAGCAATTGAATAATTAACTTAAATGTAGTAACAATTAATTAAGTCTACTGCGTAACTGTATTGCGATTGTAGGGCTAACTACTGATAACTACTCGGCCTAAACGTCACACTACACTAGTGACTAAATAACATTCATTTGAGAGATTCAGACTGTAGACTACTGTAGTAAGTAAGTACTGGTATTGTCTGTACTACTGTGAGTGTACAGTACAGTGTAGTGTACTCAGTGTACGGCGTACGGTACACACTACACAGCACGCATGCGGCAGGAATGGGCAAATATACTTTTTAATGTTTTCGTCTTTATGCCCATTACTAAACAAAACTGATCAAACCTTAGCTTTTTATTTTCAATATGTAACATTTCAGGAACGCTAACCTTTTCTCTGTCGATTGGTTTTTCTTGTTCTCGTTGCTCTTCTACAATCTTCGATTCCATTGTTGCCGCCATGATTGTGAATCAAGGTTGCCATTATATTAAAATAAGTTTTGACACTTGCCAACTCACTAGAATGCACAAGGTTTTTTTTGTCTGTTGTCTATCCTCAAGTCAAAATAACCACACTTGGCGTTAAGCGTTGTGGTGGTGACTGGGAGCTTTAGTTGTCTATCCAAGGCCAGATGTGTCGACTTGGATGTGTTGAATCCGTATTTGTTCAGTGTTGCCTTGATGTTATCTATCCATCTTGTTCTAGGTCTTCCTCTGGCCTTGTATCCGGGTGTATCTTGTTATCTTTTTATGTTATATGTTCTTGTTGATATATTATTATGATTCATTCTCATAATGTGTCCAAACCATTTTCTTTGTTGTTTCTCGATGTATTCTGTGCATTGTCTTGTACCGATTCTTCTTTTGATTTCATCATTTTGTCTAGTTTTGTCACTATTGCAGCTTTTCTCAGGCATTTCATCTCACATGTAAGTTTTCTCTGCTGGGTTGCTGTCAGCGCCAATGGCTGGCGTTGATAGCAGAAATGTTGGCATAAAAATACTGTTTACCATCTGACTCTTGTCTTTCATCTTGATCCTTGAGTTGAGCAGCAATGGTGATATAATTATAGCTGGTATGCCACTTTGTTTGCTTTCTAGCATCTTGTCTCAATCTATCGGTCTAATTTTCCGATGTCTGTGAATATACTTTCCAGGTATTTAAATTCAGATGTTTGTTTCAATTTAGTGTGGTTTATTGTTATATTTCTTGGATTTAGGGACTTGCTGGTTTTTATTACTTCTGTTTTCTGCGTATTTATTTTCATGTTATACTGTGTTCATGTTGTCGTGAGTGCATTAATATGATTTTGTAACTGCTGTTCCTCTTCGTAAATAAGGCATTGATCATCAGCAAATAACAATTCATTGACTTCCTTATTTAATTCCTCATTTGATTATTATCTTATTACTGTACTGTTTACTTTCTTGTTTTAGGTTTCTTTTGTTTTTCTGTTCATGAATATATGTTAAAAAGTATAGATGAGAGCACACATCTATATCTTACCCCTGATTTTATTTCGTAGGATGTAGTCATTCGGCATGTTATCCCTGATCTTTGATCTGGTAAAGGGCTTTTATATTGGCTAATAGCTGACCTCTGATTCCGTAGTTTTCTAGTGTTTCCCATAATAATTTATATTGATTCTGTCGAATGTTTTTTTCCCCTGGTTTATAACTATTGTGTTTAGTTCATGCTCGTATTATGATGCCTTTTGACTTAGTTGTCTCAAGGAAAAGATAGCATCTGTGCAACGTACACATCTCCTATATTCGCATTGGGAGAAGCTCAATTGTGGGTCTGTGATGTATCTTAGACATATGTCTAATATTTTGGCATATATTTCTCCCGTGTGACTTAGTAGGGAGATACACATCTATGATCATGGAGGAGAGTGGGGCCTTTGATGTTAGTACGAATAGCATGACCGTAGAGATTATGGCAGTGATCATGGCATTTGAGTGGGTAGTCACACAGAAGGTAACGCAGGTCTGCATCTTGAGTTACTCTATGAGTATGATTAGCAAGGTACAAGTGGGTCACGTTCGCGAACAGTGGATTTAGGCCTTGAGAAAAGCGAGGATGAAAGTATTTACATTTATTTTCGTGCCGGGACTTGTGGGTGATCGAGGCAATGAAAGAGCAGATCCACTGCCATCATGCACGATTGTGGCACATGGCAATGGGGCAATGGATCGAGCTGACATTTTGAACTCCTTAAGAGATAGGCCTATAGCATGCGAGAGTGAGACTAGTGTGCATGATGATTTCATTTCAATTGCCAGGATTAAAGATCAGGGATTGAAATGCGGTGTTGCTAGAAGTGAACATTTTGGAGGGCGCAGAGGAATGATGGTCAACCAGCATAGGACAGGTACTGTCAGCAGAAGTGTAATGGCGGATACTCTCAGGGAGAGATCGGAACAACCATGGATGTGTCCAGTTTGCAGTGATGATGATCCGCCGACTAACTAACTAACCAACTAACTATGATTAACATTCTATTTGGTTTCCTTTGTTCTTCCATATTGGTACTATTATTGGGTTTTTTCCAGTCTTTCGTACTCTTCTTTCTTCCCATGATATTTTGAATAGCCGTGCTAGCCATTTCACCCCTGTTCCCTTGCATGCTCTTATCGCTTCGTTAGTTATGCCGTCAGCTTCCGGTGATTTGTTATTGGGGATAGATTGTAATACTGCATCTATTTCTTGATTTAGTATGTCAGATTCTGCGACGTTTCGGTTTGTTGGAATGTAATTATACTCTGCTGCTAAGTTGGGATTGTATAACTCTTGAAAATATTCTTTCCTCCTTTCTAGACTATTTAGTATAGGATTGACTTTTTAAAAAAAATCATTTATGGGTATGGTGGGGTTGTAGCTTTCTTCTCTTACTTTTATTGATTTAATACTTTTGAAAAATTAACGAGGTCCTGTCTTGAAGATTTCTGTTAGATGTTCTCCATATTCATTCAAGAAGTTAGATTGTGCTTCCTTTATTATGCGTTGGGCGTTAATCCTTGCTCGTTTACATTGTAAGTAGTGTTCTTTTTTAAATTCAGCCATGTTTTTAAACATTTCATCGCACCATCATGCAGTTTTTTTTATGTTTGAGTATTTTGTGTGTTCCTTTCGCTGCATATGCCTATATTTCTGATTTGTGACAGTCACTATATATTTCTTTTCACTATTCTTAATTGTGACAGAATGACCAGGTTAGCTACCAAAGAGACAGACTCAGATTCAAACATTGACCTTGCACTGGTGTCGTTTCATGGTGAAACAGAAACGACTCGGGCGGCGCTGACTTACCAAGGTAGTGACCACCAACCATGCTCGGTAACAATCACAAGAGGGCAGAACAGTAGAAATAACAAGAGACAACATGCCTTTAAATATAGGCGCGGAGGAGTCAATCTTGAGCAAATTGCCGCGACTCGAATGACAAAGAAATACAGTGAGGCCAAACATACGACAACCCCCATGGTGGACTAAAGAGATAAGAGTCAGCATGCTAAACAAGAAGCAAAACGTCAGGAAGTGGAAACATAAGAGACGACAGACACAAGTGACCATGGAAAGCAAAAAAAGAGTCAGAGATAACTATGAAGAAGACAAGTGAAGCCTTTAAACAAATCATAAAGGAAGCCAAGAAGGAACCCGGGATAATTTTGCAGAAGATATTGCAGCCGACAGTGCCCTATACACATTTTGGAAACTACACAAGGCAATGAATCGAAAAAAACTGACACAAAATTAAACTTGTGCTTGAAGAGCGAGTCGGGGCTTATACTAACCACAGATGAGCAGAAGGACATCCCTTTCTTCAGCAGATACCTCCAACAATTAGGTCAGAACAATATTGATGAATGTAAGACTATTGTGGCCACTTTAACATCATCGCTGGTAACAAGCGATGCCGCTGATAAGGAACTGGTCTCGTTGGAGGATGTAAAGAGACCATAAAGAAAACATCAGATGGTGCACAAGGACGAGACGGAATACGTTACAGCCTACTGAAAGATATTGCAGACGACCAGCTTAAAACAATTGTTGATGACTTCAACACATGTCTAAAATTAGGACGCATACCTGAAAAGTGGCTACACAGCTACCATCTCCCCCTGGCAAAGACAGGCAAGAACACCAACGACATCAAGAGTTATCGTAACATCACCTTACAAAATGTTTACGGCAATTTCTAGAAGACTGGCCTTCGATTTGGAAAATAGAGGCGTGTTTCCTGACACTCTAGGTGCATACAGACCGGGGAGAGACACGACCACAAATGCGACAATCCTCGCCTGTGACATCTACAAGGGCTTTCATGCAAAGGAGGAACAGTGGTCGCCACGATCGATCTAGAAGATGCTTACAAAAGAGTCAGCTGCAGCTAGCTGATACATTTGCTAAGTGAACTCAGCATCGACTCGTGGATAATTCGATGGATAGCAGTGGTTCAAAAGTCCAGACCTGTTGCTCTGAGACTGGGATCCTGGACATCAGAGATCAGAACTATAGCACCGGGATTGTCACAGGGATCGCCACTATCACCTGTACTCTTTAACGTCTACACATACAAAATGGCGCAGCTTCAGGAGACTGGACCCGGAAAGACACTAACATATACGGACGACCTCTTGCTGTACAAGCACAGCAGAAACAGAGAGACATGATTGATGGCGTCCAGAGTAATCTAAAACATTTGTCGCTCTGATGTACTGACTACAAGGCAGTCATCAATCCCACCAAGGAAAACATCGTCTTGTTCTCGCTGAACAACAACATAGTCACAGACACAGTAACAGCAGCCACATGCATGGGCATCAACATTGACAGGGAGCAGACTATGAAATATCTAGACATCACTTTTGATAGAAGTCTATCTTTTGCGAAACACATGGACAATATCATTCAGAAAGCTAGGAATGGTGCCAGTGTAGTCAAAATCATGGCATCTGCAGCGATACCGCAGCAAGTTATTTTTCGGATGATGCAAGCAGTGGTATTACCAGTGTTGGACTATGGTTTAGATTTACTGACACTGTCGCAAACACAGGTGGATAGATTGGAGAGAGTTCAAGACGAGGCCATGAGAGCTGTCCTAGGATGCACAAGAGATACACCTATCGTGACCATGTTTCTCCAAGACTTACCGAGCATCAAAACAAGACATAAAATTCAGACGTTATAAGGCCCTAAGCTATTTGAGATATCGGGCCATTTATACGTTCGGATATTATTTGTCAGTGTCAAATGTGATTTTCAGATATTTTGTTTTGGGGGCCCCCAAGAAGGTGGGAGCCCTAAGCTATAGCTTGTGTAGCTTATACGTAAATTCTGCACTGCACTCACATATAAAAGAATCTTATATTTGTATTATTTCATCACATCTAGAAACACGTAAATATTATAAATATCTCAACTAATTGCAAGTGTGTTGTAGTTGTAACACTTGATCTCACCCACAAATACGCATATAGTACCAATGTATCAAATAATCAAATGTTTGTTATCGGTTAGTTGTAGCATTTCATCAAACCTACACACACCCACATACATTTTATAAATGTATCGCATAAGTATACACATACAACCACTCTGCCTCTCCTCCATCCACACATACACATGTTTTCGCCTACGGTGAGCAACTAAAATTAAGTAATTTATCAAGTAGCCACACAATTAAAGTCTGTGTTCGTTGAGCATCTGTGCTTTCACTGTTTGATTTATGATAAAATCAGGACTAAAAACATGATTACCTACGTCAATTATTGATTTAATAAAGTGTCAGACGTGAGGTATCGATCTGATCTTGTTTTCTCACCAGATACATGAAATTAAACGCATATCTTGACAAAGTTCACTTTACTCGCAACCAATGACATTATCTCCGTTAAGTCTGCTCGTCAAAAATGCGCATGGGCCCATTTGTGACCATAGTTGTTATTCATATATTTTAACTCAACACTTTCTATGTTCATCGATTTATACTGCTTGGGGTATCTTATCGCTCGATGCGGCTGTGAGTTGTCCAATTGTGCATCGAAGTCAAGCGTGAGATCTTGATGTGAACCTGTGTCCTGTAACATGAGGAGAGTTCTACTTCTGCTTTTTGGATGGTTGGAGTTAACCAAATCCCAAATTATAATACAAACTAATGGAAGTAAGTTTTTATTGCTTAGCAATTTAAATCGTTGAATTACAGCCTAACTATAAACAATGTCACAGCTCATTCCGTTCTCTGGACTATTTCCCAGAAGTTTGAAAACGCAAGGAGAAGAAGAAGAAGAAAATAAGTGTTGTCAAGGGAACATTTTCCTTTGCAAGCCACGTCCTAATTTAATCTGTGGTACTTGAATGCATTTGCAACTCTGTCTTCTTGGTTTATACCATTATAGTAGGATGTATTATCCATTACAAAACATGCAGGTATATCAAAATATAGGCCTGTAGGTAGAACAGTATTCACCATTCATTCTCTGAAAATGTGCCAATTAATTTCAATGTTGCAATCCCTACTGTCTGAGGACTTTGAAAGTGAATTTTAAATCTACAGAAACATACATCCAAGAAACTCACATCAACAACAGCTTCCGCTTCTTTATAAGATGGTACGCATGATTGCGCCATGATAGAGAAGATCAACGAAAAGGGGTGTCTTTATTTTAATAGTTGTTGATCCAGGGGTATATGAGCTCATGCCCTTTGACACAAAGCCATTAAATGGCATTATATTTCTGGGAAGTCTGTGGATTTTCGGCTCATCCCGGGACAGAGCCAGAGAATAACTATCACACCTCCAGGAAGGTAGATTTCAACCTATGCACTGCTCCTAGCCACTGTAGCCAAGATATGGTTCATTGTGCTCATTCCCCGCCACCAATTGACTACTGGTTATGCCGAACTTCTCTATTGCTCCAGGTATGCAACCAAATGTTCAAGTCAAAAGGATTGTCACGTCCTGAGTCACTGTGCCTCTATGATGGGTTTCAGCCATATGAAAAAAACAGTGCTGTCAGTTTCCTCCTCCCCAGTGCTGCACATTACATCTCTGGCTCCCTCCCAACCACAGAGGGTGCATACATATATATTCAGGTAAACATGAAACACATTTCAACAACAAAATAAAAGCATAATTGTATAGATGACATGCCATGAAGCTTCTCTAAGAAGATAACCTCAATATAACGGCATACCATCCACTAAGGTTTTCTGTTACATGGGTGGTATTTCTAGTGGGCCATTGGTAAGACCCACAGACGCAACCACATGCGTAGGCCTGTAGGTAGAACAGTATTCACCATTCATTCTCTAAAGAAATGCCCATTAATTTCAATGTTGCAATCCTTACCGTCTGAGGACTTTGAAAGCGAATTTTAAATCTACAGAAACATACATCCAAGAAACTGACATCAACAACAGCTTCCGCTTCTTTATAAGATGATGCGCATGCTTGCGCCACGATAGAGAAGATCAACGAAAAGGGGTGTCTTTATTTTAATCAAAAATGAAATTCCTGCCACTGAAATTAAAATACCTTCAGCCAATGAAACAGGGGTAACTGGAGTTGAATTATCCCTCCAAAGTGGTCCATTGTCTCACAGAGCAAAAACGACAGTACTTTACTACATTGAAGCACGTACAGAAATTGACCGTATCATAATTATGAACACGAGCTCAAATCTAAGAGCTGAGGCTATCCTGACCTGAGTTCAAAAGGAGAAACAATTGATGAATGACACATTAAAAACAGGCTACTCTTTTTTTTAAAAGTCGGAATCCTGATATTTCAGTCAACAACCGAGTGACGCTGTCATCGCACGATATTGTAGTGGATACTCTGGACGATTTCTCTAGCACTTTCCTGCCATTCTTGTATGCAACAAAAACTCCTCACTTATTAATTTCTCTGTTGACTGAACCATCTGTGTATACGATCGTGTCTTGCGGTATTGAGTGCAACTGTTATTTTCTTGCACCGTAACCTCTGTCTTGATATCAGTCCATTTCCTATACAATTTTCACAGTTTCATTAATACATTTGTCAGAGAATTTTTTCTCTTTGTTCACCTACAGCAATTACTTTCTCTGTCTACTTCTTCCAATTCACATACTCCGAGCAACTCTGCTTCTGCCAACTTTGACTTTCCGCGGTTAAGTGGTTTTTTCCTTTGTCTCATATAGGCCTAAGCGTTGGTGTAAGGAGTGATACTCATTTTAGACTACACTGTGGTATGCTACTTCTGTCACTTGGTGTTGTATCTTACAAAAATAATTGATGGCGTATCCTATTCAGGACGTATCCATCAACCCACAATTTTTGGTAATAGTGATTTTATAGGGGAGGGGTGCCTTAAATAAGTAGTTTGCCATTGCTTTCTGAACGGCCCTAATGCACAAATTCTCTGTGGCGGTTATCGAATTCGGTACCTTGTCCGTCACAGAATCGCTTTGTACAGATAGCACACCGCAACTGAGACAAACAAATACACCTGAATGCTGGGAAAATCTAACAAGATTCTCATGGTGGCGATGGGGGATATCTTTAGTACATTTTAGCATTTTCCTCATAGCTTTATTTTTTATTCTTTCCAATTTATGCATGCGAACGTGCGGCTAGACCAAGGCCATAATCGATGATAGATAACACTAATAATTGCAGCAGCAGAAAAAGCGACTCGTTTTGCATGTATGTATCAGCCATAACGTTGATAACACCGATTCCCATCTTTTCACTCTGCAACACGATATTAATGTTTACTGACTGAGAGACTTCTGTCGAAAGTTATCCCTAGTTATTTAAGTAGTACTCCATAACGATAATGTAGCCCATACAATTGTAGCTGACATTTTTAGCTTGTTATTCAATAAGAACCATATGACTTTGCCTTCGAGGGATTCAACAACATTTTTGGCAATGCACCGTAATGAGATTTGATCTATACTGCCAGCGATATCAGTTCTGACTGTCTAGGTTGTATAACAAAATGTCATCAGCGTATGTAAGAGCCACACCTGGTCATGAGGTTTGCATTTGTCAAATTTTTTAAATTACATTAAAAATCACAGGAGACAATGAGGATACTTGTGGAAATCCTGGTGCCTTTGTTCTGATCACTGATGTCTAGATCTAGGACCTGCAGAGAAACTTTTTTACACATGAACATGTTTGCGATCCAGCGGACAATCTGAACATAAACATTGCTCTCCCGTAATAGGTTGACAATATGGCTGTTGTTGACGCTGTAATACGCACCTTCTAGGTCTATCGATGCGACAGCAGTTTCCTCTTTTGTCTGAATTTCTCAAAAATTTCGTATGCACGAATTGCAGCATGACTGTGTCTCTTCTAGGTATATGCCTCTAGAATGTATGGAAACTTACCTACGATTTCCATATTCCATGGTTATACTTCCAGCTATAATTTTCTCTAGAAAATGTCCGCACATGTTCTTCAGTGTAATGATACGATAGCATTTTATGTCGCGGGAGTATTTGCCTGGTTTAGAGTGATATACTTGTGTACTGAGTGCAGATACATATCATAACCCAATCTTTATTTATTTAAGAGAGAACGAGAGAGAGAGAATGCTCTCTACTGAGATGTTTCACCTTCCGAGCCTGAACATGTCTATTGATGATTTGAATCTAATAATCACCACCGAAGACGGATGTGTCGGGCCATTGGCGCAAACAAAACTGTGACACAACGCATTTCCATTCTCTAGACTAAATCTTACTGGAAATCTAGTAGGACCATTGTCCTGCTACAAGAGAGATCCAGTGGGAGCTTGAGAATGAACGCTGAAGAAGAATTAGACGAATCCACTCACATGCGGAATTTAATTCTTCAATGTTTTGACATGCAGATTGACACAACAAATATAAGAAATAATGGGAGAGATAATAACGAGTTGTGCTGATATCAGATAATCTACGTGTGTATTTATCTTATAATGCTTAGTATTCTGAATCGACGTTGACACACTCAGAATAAACCAATTACTGTATG
Source organism: Meghimatium bilineatum (assembly GCA_034231615.1). Classification (NCBI taxonomy): domain Eukaryota; kingdom Metazoa; phylum Mollusca; class Gastropoda; order Stylommatophora; family Philomycidae; genus Meghimatium; species Meghimatium bilineatum. The sequence goes on from CM067311.1 coordinate 40,307,110, forward strand.
TGTGAGCAATCTCCCACAACAGGATACAAATTAAGCAAGATGGTGTCCGTAGCAAGCTGGACACAACCCTGACCATCTACAGTGCAATAGGGCCTAAGACATAACTTCAAAAAGTAGACAGACCTTCATTCGATACGTTTTTTATTATTGTCATACATCAATTAATTACTATTTATATACTTATCTATTTATCTTATCTAATTTTTATCTATATATATCTATATTTAGCCTATCTATTTTTGGCATGCGATTCCAAATACATAAATATTGACTAACGGAAAACACGGATATAATCAAGAAAAGGAATTACTAAAGGCCTAATTAATTACAGTTCTCAATAATCCCTACGTTCTGATCGCGCTGGGAGTGATGGGTTTTAAAAAAAAATCATCACATTCGCCTATCTTCAAGTCTCATTCGCCTATCTTCCTAAAATTGTATATTTTCGTGTAGATAACATATTACAACATATTCCCTCTTTCTTTACCACGAACTCCTGCATGGACATGATAATAACTCCACCGACGTTTCACAGACTCGAGTTAAAGTAGTTACCCTCCCAAAATACTCAGGATATTGGTCTAGTTTCGTTAAACATGAAGCCATATCATCGTATGCTACCACCCCTGGGGGGGCGACCATCCCCTACCAGGCGCGTCCACAGGTTGCGGATCGTGGAACAACCTCCGGATATGGAGTCTCCATATCTGGTGGTTGGCTGCAATATAAGACAGATCTCTGGACGAATAATCCAGATTTCTGGACGAATAAGCAGTCGCGGACAAACTGGCGATGTTGCCCAACAGGACGGGGTGGGATATCAGGTGGCACTGATATCTCCACTGAAATACCCCATGCGTCTCGTGACGGGCAGCATCAAGCGAGTATGAGCCGCTATAAGCTCAAGCCAACAGCTGGGGTCATTGACCCCAGCATACGCGTCCCCCAGGGTTGGGGGGACCTTTAAAATAGGGGAATATGGGAAACTATTTTCTAAAACATACAAAGGGAGAAGTCAGTAAAACCCTACTTAGGCCCCAATCAGCTCCATCCCATAAAGGAAAAAGGCAGGAAAACTTAAAAAATTCCCCTAACTGCTGGGCAGGTGGCGCTCAAGAGTCCAGAAAGACAGGCCACCTAGGAGATGGAAAACTCTACACAAAGCCTGGACAGATGGTGCTCATGATCCCGGGAGGGTAGACCATCTAAGGAAAGCAAACCTAAAAAAAATAGCTGGCGGAAATCGGATGCACTTGGCCATATGGCGCATAACAAAGTGCAACGTACCTCATATACACTCATGCAGATTGAGACAATGGATTCTAGGTATGGTGCTCTGCCTGAGGAGTCCCACCAGGCGGGTAGAGTGCCGGGCCCCATGCCTCGAAGGGGCCCACCCCAAGCTACTGGTGGTCACCCTGGCCCATTTTGGAAGACCAGGAAATGGGAACAGCGGGAAATTATGACTGGTCAAACCACACGACAGACAAAAGGACTAAACATACTGCATTGGAATGCGGAAGGCATTTACCACAAAAAGCAGGCACTAACAGCTAGACTGGATAACGACAAGATTGATGTGGCTTGTATACAAGAAACCCATCTTAACCTAAACCATAGATTCTCTATCAGGGGCTACCAAACATTCAGACAGGACAGAGAAGGGCATAAGGGAGGGGTACTTACACTGATACGCAACACCATTCCAACAAAGCAGATAGAAATAAATACAATAGGAGAATCAGAGATTATAGGAACAGATGTGTACATAGAAAACCAGCCCATCAGAATTTATAACATATACAGCCCAGTAGGAAGAGCCCTTAAATTAGAAACAATGGATATTACAGACACACACTGTATTGTAGTGGGTGACTTTAACAGCCACTCTGAAAGGTGGGGTTACCAGCAAACTGACTCAAGAGGAGAAGAAGTGGAAGAATGGGAAATCGATAACAATCTATTTCTGTTGAATGCACAGGATGATCCCCCAACTTTCTACTCAAGGAGATGGAAATCAACATCAACCCCAGATTTAGCGTTTGCCACTGGCGATTTATCCCATAAAATATGTAGAATAGTTATGAACCAGCTAGGGGACAGTGACCACAAACCAATAAAACTCACTATCAACCTTAACTACACACAGGAAGAGCAGAAACCTCTTCCCCGCTGGAACTATAAGAGAGCAGACTGGGACAAATTTGCAAAACTATCAGACGCATATAGTGAGCCTATCAACACCCATCAAAAAAAAATTAAGAACATGACGGAAAAGCTAACTGAGGCAATACTTAGGGCAGCAAAAGACGCAATACCAAGAGGGGCAAGAAAAAACTACAAACCGTACTGGTCCAAAGAAATACAAAAGCTTGAAGAAGACCTGAATATGGCCAGAGAATTAGCAGAAACAGAGCAGAGTACAGAAAGCAATATTGCTCTCAAGGCAGCCTCAGCTAAATACAAGAGAGAGGTAAAAACATCAGCAAGGAGGAGATGGATCGAAAAAACTGAGAGCCTTAACATGGACAAAGATGGAAACAAACTCTGGAAACTTGCCAAGGCATTGAGTGATGAAAACAGTAGCCGACCTCCAATAACACTTGAATATAATAACAAAATGCACACAGGAAAAGCAGCAGCAAACATTTTCATTAAAAATTATGCAACTGTGAGCCAGATTAACATACCAAAAGAAAGAAAAATAGAAGTCAAGAACGAAATCCATGGACTAAAGGATATGCCTATGGTTATAGAAGAGCAAATGTTGGCAAAATTTACGGAAACTGAGCTAGAAGAAGCACTACAGAACCTTAAACTCAAGAAGTCACCAGGTAAAGATGGGGTTACCAATGAGATGCTTATGAAACTGGGGCCTAGAGCAAAGAGAAAACTTCTAAACATAGTAAATACTAGCTGGAGAACAGGACAGGTGCCCACCGCATGGAAAGAAGCTATCATGGTACCCATTTTAAAGCAAGGCAAAGACAAACTCGACCCAAGTAGTTATAGACCTGTCAGTCTCCTCAGCTGTATGGGCAAATTAATGGAGAAAATGGTCAACAGAAGACTCATGTGGCACTTGGAAGGAAAACAACTCATAGCAGCACAACAGAGCGGCTTCCGACAACACAGATCAACAGAGGACCAGGTCGCCTACATAGCCCAAGAGATTGAAGACGCATACCAAGAAAAAAAACACACGCTTGCAGTGTGGGTTGACATGGAGAAGGCATTTGACAAAGTTTGGAAAGATGGACTCAAGAACAAGCTCCTTAGACTAGGAATCAGAGGACACTTATATAACTGGATATGCAACTATATGGAAAAAAGAACAGCTAGAGTGCAAGTACAGGGAAAACGTAGCAGGAAGAGAATACTAGAACAAGGTGTCCCGCAAGGAGGTGTACTATCCCCTACACTCTTCTTAATTTACATAAATGATATTATGGAGGGCATACCAACTGGGGTACACTCTGCAATGTATGCAGATGACCTGGCCTTGTGGACAGGAGGGGTGACAATAGCAGTTGCAAAAAATAGAATGCAAGGGGCACTGCACAAACTAGAAAGCTGGACCAAGAAATGGTTGCTTACCATTAATGAAAAGAAAACCACACACACAATATTCACCCTATCCAACAAGGTACAGAAAACAACACTAAAAATAAACAATCATGTTCTCCCACTAGAGCAGAACCCAACATACCTCGGAATTACCCTTGACTCTAGAATGACATGGGCAAAACAGACAGAAAAAGCAGAGAAAGGAGCCAGAAATAGAATGGCAATAATGAAAAAGTTAGCAGGCACAAACTGGGGAGCGGACAGCAAAATCTTGAAAAGGCTATACACAGGAAGAGTTAGGCCAGTACTAGAGTATGGCATCGCAGCCTGGGCCACAGCATCTAAAACGCAATTCAACAAAATAAACAAAACCCAGAATCAAGCTACACGTATTATCACTGCATCTATGAAATCTACACCCATAAATACATTAGAAACAATAACTGGCCTTCAGTCAATGGAAGATAGAAGAGACATGAAAGTAGTTCAACAAGCAGAAAAATACAAGAGACTCCTGAATCACCCTATGCACCAAAGAATTAATGGCTATGGCAAAAGCAGGCTGGAGAGGAGCAACTTCTCAGCAAATGCAAAGAAACTGATACAAAAGGCACCAACTATAGGACAAGCGAAACCAAAGCCCATACAACTAGTCAGTATCATCCCCCCTTGGGCATACAGACTCCCACAACTAAAAGAACAAATAGAAGGTATAGAAAAGAAAGGAACTCAGACAGAATTGGAGAGAAAGCGTATCACAGAACAACACATCACAGTTAATTACCCACAAGATGCATGGACCCATGCCTATACAGATGGCTCGGCCACAAACGCAATTGAGAATGGAGGTGGAGGAGTGACCCTCAGACTAAAATGCGGGAAAGATGTTACTCTAGCCATAGCTACAGGCAAGCTCTCAACCAATTTTAAAGCAGAAATGGAAGCTCTCAAGAAAGCAGCAGAAACTATCTTACAACACAAAGAACAAGTGCACAGGAATATTGTACTACTAACAGATGCACTCTCTGTCATAACAGCACTGAAGCTACACAAGAGCACCGAACTGAATGAATTGAGGGCAGTGCTAGTTCAGTTGTACAATAATTTCCAAAGAGTAGTGATCCAGTGGATACCGGCACACTGTAACATTGAAGGGAATGAAGCTGCAGATAGACTGGCCAAAGAAGGAGGGAAGTTACCTCAAGAAGACTATCTGGTCAGTTATGAAGAAGTGAAGACCATCATTAAAGGCAACTATAACAAAAAGTGGAAAGAAGACCACCCCAAATATAATGCAGATGACGGGTATTACCAATTGTCCAGAAGAGACCAGGTTATCCTGCTGCGCCTCAGAACTGGTCACAACAAAATGAGACATCATTTGTACACCAAATTCAAAATAGGGACAACTGGGCTCTGCCATTGCAGCCTTGCAAATATGACAGCAGAACATATCCTACAAGAATGTCCCCAGTATGCAGACCTGAGAAACAAGACATGGCCCACCCCAATCAGTGTTGAAGAGAAACTGTATGGCACAGTGGACACTTTAAAACAGACAGCATCCTATATCATAGAATCCGAAGTCCCAACCTGACTGAGTAATGATCGCCGAAGAAGAAGAAGAAGAAGTATGCTACCACCTGTTTACATATGACGTATGAAATAGTTTCGATTGTCTGTTTTAATCTGATGCATGAATTAATCTCCATTGTCTGTTTTAATCTGATTCATGAATTAATCTCCATTGTCTGTTTTAATCTGATGCATGAATTAATCTCCATTGTCTATTTTAATCTGATGCATGAATTAATCTCCATTGTCTGTTTTAATCTGATGCATGAATTAATCTCCATTGTCTGTTTTAATCTGATTCATGAATTAATCTCCATTGTCTGTTTTAATCTGATGCATGAATTAATCTCCATTGTCTGTTTTAATCTGATGCATGAATTAATCTCCATTGTCTGTTTTAATCTGATTCATTAATTAATCGTGATACTCTGTTTTAATCTGATTCATGAATTAATCTTGACACTCTGTTTTAAACTGACGCATGATGTTCTCTACATTATTTTAGCTTCAGGTGAACTATGTGGCAGTAGTCGATGTAGGGACAGACCGAGGCACTCTGTTTGTGCTGGTGACGTTTGCATATGTCAGTGCCCATTCTCCAAGGGTATTGGAACTTTTCAGTGTATCTCTCATGGTAAGAACCCCACATACTCCTATATGTGAATATGTGTAGCGGGAGAATGTAAAGGGGTCAGTGGGAGTTTTAAAATTATGTTAATTTATGTGTAGTTGCTATAATTTCCCAATATAAAATCAAAACTTTCGCTTGGAACTAGGACCAGAGAAAATATGCCACTCTAGAACATTTCTCAGCTTCCCGTGGAAATTCTGTCAGCGTACCAGTTACAGAAAGGCCTTTGACAGAGTCCAACATGAAAAATTAATAAAATGTCTTCAAGAAATAGGCATAGATGGAAAAGACATCAGACTGATTAGAAATATATACTGGGAACAGATTGCATCAATAAGGTGTGAAAATAGCTACTCACCATACATAGAAATAAGAAGAGGGGTAAGACAAGGCTGTATTTTATCACCAAGCCTATTTAATATCTACACAGAGAATATGTTTAAAAATATAGAAGAAATGCCAGGACTTAAGATCAATGGGAAAATAATAAACAACCGAGATATGCAGATGACACTGTTCTTTTAGCAGAAAGTTAACATGAACTACAAAGACTAATAGATCAAGCCATTAAATCAAGAAACGATCACCAATAGCGACATTCTGAGAGAAAAGATCACCAATAGCGACATTCTGAGAGAAAAGATCACCAATAGCGACATTCTGAGAGAAAAGATCACCAATAGCGACATTCTGAGAGAATTCAAAGTAAAAGAAAACTGGCTAAACAAGAAGGTTCGCTCTAGAAAATTACAATATTTTGGTGACATAAAACGGCACGAAAGCATAGAAAAGACGATAGGGCCTAATGGAGAGAAATATGCTAAACAAACGTAAAAGATGCCGGCCACGGAAAAGATGGACGCAAAATATCAAAGACAATCTGAACGTATGACACTCATAGAGGAAGGAAGATTGGGTCAAGATCGACAAGAGTTCCATCATAGAGGCACAGTGACTCAGGACGTAACAATCCTTTTGACTTGAACATTTGGTTGCATGCCTAGAGCATTAAAGAAGTTCGGCATAACCAGTAGTCAATTGGTGGCGGGGAATGAGCACAGTGAACCCTATCTTGGCTACAGTGGCTCGAAGCAGTGCATAGGTTGAAACCTACCTTCCTGGGGGTGTGATAGTTATTCTCTGGCTCTGTCCCGGAGTGGGACGAAAATCGACAGACTTCCCAGCAATATAATGCCATTTAATAGCATTGGGTCAGAGGGCATGAGCCCATAGACCGCTGGATCAGCAACCAACCAACCAACCATGAGGATTAACAATGAAGGAACAAGTGTTGATTAGACTAACACTGATAGAACATTTGTTGTGTAGTTTAACTCTTTTGAACAAGTGTTGTGTTGTATAACAATGAGAGGACAAGTGTTGTGTTGTATAACAATGAGAGGACAAGTGTTGTGTTGTATAACAACGAGAGGACAAGTGTTGTGTTGTATAACAATGAGAGGACAAGTGTTGTGTTGTATAACAATGAGAGGACACGTGATGTGTTGTATAACAATGAGAGGACAAGTGTTGTGTTGTATAACAATGAAAGAACATGTGATGTGTTGTATAACAATGAGAGGACACGTGATGTGTTGTATAACAATGAGAGGACAAGTGTTGTGTTGTATGTTGTTGTTCGTCCATCACAAGTGATGATGACCATTTGTTACATCCACTTTTGAAAATTCAATTTTTGTTATGTCCTTGATTATGAGTTCGTAGATGGCTAATGAGCCCTATTCGAGCTGTAAATTTCCTTGGACAGTTCGGACATGGAATGACGACTGTAGACGGATCTTGGTCTATCCGTGACTTTCTAGCTGCTCTCCGCTGTTGAGCTGCTGCATTTTTCCTCTTTTCACAAGATGATGCGCTCTTATTGATTTTAGAACGTCATGTAGATCTATTTTGTGCAAGTTCTTCCCATGTATCGTTGTCTATTTCAAAGGCTTTCAGTGAGTTCTTTAACGAGTCCTTGTAGCGCTTCCTTTGACCACCTTGAGATCGTATACCCTTCTCTAGCTCATCATAGAGAAGTATCTTTGTCAGACGATGGTCTGGCATACGCACTAAATTACCTGCACAACGAATCTGTGTCTGCATCAGGATCGTGTCAATGCTGGGGATACCAGCTCTATCAAGGACAGTGGTATCTGGAATCTTGTCTTGCCATCTGATGTTCATAACTTTTCTGAGACAATTTGTATGAAAATGATTGAGTTTTTTCGCATGACGTCTATACACAGTCCATGTTTCACTAGCGTATAACAGCACTGGATGCACCACTGCTCTGTAAACTTTCAGCTTAGTCTGTAGATTAATGCCATTTCTACGCCAAACATTTGCGTACAATCTGCCGAAAGTACTGCTTGCTTTGGCGATCCTTGTATATACTTCATCATCAACATTGGCATTTTGTGATAATGTACTGCCTAGATATGTGAATCTAAACTTGTGTTGTATAACAATGAGAGAACAAGTATTGTGTTGTATAACAATGAGAGAACAAGTATTGTGTTGTATAACAATGAGAGAACAAGTGTTGTGTTGTATAACAATGAGAGAACAAGTGTTGTGTTGTATAACAATGAGAGAACAAGTGTTGTGTTGTATAACAATGAGAGGACACGTGTTGTGTTGTATAACAATGAGAGAACAAGTGTTGTGTTGTATAACAATGAGAGAACAAGTGTTGTCTTGTATAACAATGAGAGAACAAGTGTTGTGTTGTATAACAATGAGAGGACAAGTGTTGTGTTTTATAACAATGAGAGAACAAGTGTTGTGTTGTATAACAATGAGAGGACAAGTGTTGTGTTGTATAACAATGAGAGAACAAGTGTTGTGTTGTATAACAATGAGAGGACAAGTGTTGTGTTGTTTAACAATGAGAGAACAATCGGTGTGTAGTCTGACAGTGGGAGAACAATTGGTGTGTAGTCTGACAGTGGGAGAACAATTGGTGTGTAGTCTGACAGTGGGAGAACAATTGGTGTGTAGTCTGACAGTGGGAGAACAATTGGTGTGTAGTCTGACAGTGGGAGAACAAGCGTTGGGCAGTCTAACAATGAGACAACAAGTATTGAGTAGTTTAACACTGAAAGAATAAGTGATATGTAGTCTAAATGATGAGTAGTCTAACACTGAAACAACAAATATCGTGTAGTTTAACACGGCGAGAACAATGGTTGTGTAGTCTAACAGAGAGAGCAAGTGATATGCAGTATAGCACGGCGAGAACAAGTGTTGTGTAGTCTAACACCGAGAACAATTGGGGCGTAGACTGACAATGCGAGAACAATTGGGGCGTAGACTGACAATGCGAGAACAATTGGGGCGTAGACTGACAATGCGAGAACAATTGGGGCGTAGACTGACAATGCGAGAACAATTGGTAGATACTGGAACACGAAAACAAAGTTACAAATGTAAATAACCAAAATATCGGAGGATGTCCGACAAAATAGAAAGTGCCACAGTAACCAGACAAATAAGAGGCAATTTCTAAATTAAGCACACAGGTTACTTAAGATAACTATCAATATAAAATGATAAGAAATAATAATAAAATAAAGAACAAAGACAATTATCGAAGTGTCAGTCCTATTGGGACCTTTATCAAGAAACAAAAACCAATTAAGCCAACACAACTATAAAAAAAAAAACAACCAAGAAGACGGACAAATTGTTTCCTCACAAAAACCATTGCCTGCGTGGCGGTTCTAGCGCGTCTTTTAAAGGGTGCGCAAAATATTGCATTCAATTAAAAAGCTTTATCTTTCCAGTGACAACATATGGTTGTGAGACGTGGGCGATGACATCTGCAATGGAAAAGAAAATATTGGCATTCGAAATGAAATGTTCTAGAAAGGTACTAAGAACTAAGAATATCATATACAGAAAGACAACCCAACGCCGATGTCCGCAAAGATCTGAACATAGAAGAAGACTCGCTCCTCAAAACTATCAACAAACGCAAAGTTTCATAATTTGGACATACAAAGAGACACAATAGTTTAGAAAGATTAATCACGAAGAAAAAAGTTCCAATAAAGAGAACAAGAGGCAGACTCAGACTACGATGGACACATAACATCAAAGACCTTCTGAACATGACACTGGAAGAAGCTGGACAGTTTGCACAGAACCCAGAATCTTACAGAATGGCAGTGAGGACATTGTTCTGCAAAGGACACGTCTTATAGAGAGAACACTAGGAAAACAGTTGTGTAGTTCAACTCTGAGAGAATATGTGTTGTGCAGTCTAATGCTGAGAAAACTTGTGGTTTATAGCTGAGAGACCATGTTCTGTGTGGTCTAAAAATCTAAATATTACGAATGTGTGATTGGGCAGAAAGATAATACTGTTATACGAGAAATATTTGTCAGGTAGTTATAGATTTTAAAAGTAAAATTGTAAGGTTATGGCAGCACTTTTGTCTGTTCTAGACGAGGATATCTGTAGCATCTACAGTGATCCACTTCTCATGGACTTTGCAGGATATCATGTCCATCTGCAGGTCAACTTTAAATTATTGCTGACTCAAGTCAGAACTCGTCCTTGTAGAAATGGAGTAGCACGTACAGTGGTGTTTGCTGGTAGCTGTCTTGTAACGGTAAGCAGTGTTCTCTGTTATTCTTACGCAAGTTCACTATGATTACGTGGGTCTATAGTCCAAGCTGTAGAATACATGGCAAACTGCTTAGCTATCTATATTGCTGATTTTTTATTGACCCACAACTGGTATGGTTTTTATAGATCTGTTTTCCTGTACCGGGCAGTATAATTTAACTTCCAGCTAAAGTTTGTTGTTTACTGTTTCAAACTAATTCAGTTTGTCCATTAGTCTATTACCTATAGTAATAGTGTTGGAGATGTGGTCCATTAATCTGTTACCTATAGTTATAGTTATGTATATGTAATCAATTAGTCTGTTACATATAGTTACAGTGTTGGATATGTGGTCCACTAGTCTATTACCTCTGTTTGTTGTTCGTAGATATGAAAATGACTTGCCCTGGGGACTTGGATTTAAGTGAGGAAGAGCTGTGCAGAATGTCAGCCTCACTTTCTTGTCGGGTCTCATTTGAAATCAGTGGTAATACGAAGTAGGGAATAAGCATAATTTTCTACGTGTTCCATCATGCTCTATGCGGTCCACACCACGTTGCTATAATCTGCCTTTATACCCAGCTGGCCTATAAATTATTGTGCCCCATACATATAAATTCTCTGAGAAATTATACTTAATTATAGCAGTTTCGTAATTTGTAGTCATACAGTCTACTATACAGTCATATAGTTTATTACCTATAGTCATACAGTCTACTATAAAGTCATATAGTTTATTACCTATAGTCATACATTCTTCTATACAGTCATATAGTTTATTACCTATAGTCATACAGTCTACTATAAAGTCATAAAGTTTATTACCTATAGTCATACAGTCTACTATACAGTCATATAGTTTATTACCTATAGTCATACAGTCTACTATACAGTCATATAGTTTATTACCTATAGTCATACAGTCTACAATACAGTCATATAGTTTATTACCTATAGTCATACAGTCTTCTATACAGTCATATAGTTTATTACCTATAGTCATACAGTCTACTATAAAGTCATATAGTTTATTACCTATAGTCATACAGTCTTCTATACAGTCATATAGTTTATTACCTATAGTCATACAGTCTACTATAAAGTCATATAGTTTATTACCTATAGTCATACAGTCTACAGTCATATAGTTTATTATCTATAGTCATAATCTTATATATTTAGCTGATTAGTCTCTTTTATCTTTAATGATATTGTTAAAGTACAAAAATCATCATTGCCTATAGCATTATCAAGGGAGTGTCACAGACTAAGGGAGTAAAACCCTACATATAATCCGTAGGGGAGATCGTCAGGGTATGTGCATAAATTAAGGGGGAGTATGCAATTGTATGAATTGTTGACAAGGTGTAGAACTGTTGTTATATATCAGTTAAACTATGTGAATTTGATTTTTTTAAATTTGTGAAATAAAACATATTTTGAGTACTTTTTTCTTCTAAAACACTGAGGTGAGGGGGGCATCATTTTTGGACATAATTTGGCAGATATGGTCCTTGAATTCTTGACAGGCTGTTGACAAGGAAGTGGGTAAACATTAGAAAACTTATTATTAACGTAGTTTATGGACTGCCAGTCTAAGGCAATCGGAAATGTATATTATTGACTCATCATCTAGCATCTCCTGCAGTTCTGCTTGATTCCGAATGTATTAGCTTTTCCTTTCCCGTGGATCTCATCAACAGAAGATGGGGTTAATGTAAAACGGACAAGGCACTTTTTCCTGATAACTTGCCCAGGCATGCAAGCATGTATGTGCATCTAGGAAAATAAAAACCAAAAAAAAAAAGAAGTTCTGCTCAGATTTGGTTCATATATCGTAAGGACTGTGTATCCCACCCTGACCTTACACCTCAAATATGACAAGAGATATGTCCATCCGAAAAACTGCAGTCATTGATATGGGAGTACAAATTCTACGAGTTGGCATAGTTGCTCTCCAAAAAACCAGACGCTCAGATAGAGGTAGTATCTACGAGAAGCAGTATGCCCTCTTCTGAAAATACTTAAGCGAAGATCAACCAAGATTGCATGGAGTTTTGGTTTTGTCTCAGATCTGGGAAAATCTGGCAGAAGACTGCATCATATGGAGAACAATCCGTAGTGGTGCTAAGACATGTGAGAATTATATACTGGGCAGAGCAGAAGAACGAAGATTCAGACGTAACGTAGCAACAATCCAGCGATGACATTCTCACATGTCTATTCTTCAACAAATTAAATCGTCCACGAATCGGCAGATTTAAAGCATGAGAAGACATGTTAGGATCGTGCCAGATTGATTCCATTATAAAAAGGGCTTGTTTAGACTGTATGTCAAGACGAACATGGTCATATATACTAGTGTAGCTCACTGCCACATTGGTTGATATACAATAGATTAGTTCATCACATAAGGTCATATCGTTGGAGATGTGACCCATTAATCTGTTAAATACAGTTATAGTATTATAAATGTAGCTCATTAGTCTGTTGCCAAAAGTTATAGAGTTGAAGATCGGTTCGTTAATCTGTTACGTATAATATAGGCTATACATATAGTGTTGGAGAAGTGACCCATTAGTATGTTATATATAGCTATAGTGTTGGAAATGTGGTCTATTAGTATGTTACCTATAATTATATTGCTGTGCATGTAGTCCATTAGTCTGTTATCTACAATTATATTTTGATTTCAAAATGACCCATAAAATAGCCTACTATTGAATAAATTAGAAGTATAAATTATTAATGAAGGTTATTATCAACGCACATCGAAGAAGTCTATATGTTCTCCCAGTCTTGTATCTATAAATCTATCAATTTGTGAAAACATCAATCCCAGCTAGTGTGTCTTCGTATATTAATTGTGTTTCTCTTTTAGCTATTACAGTGAGTACGTAAATATATGTTACAAATACTCACTGCTACTATTAAAGGGTTATATATATTTAAATTTAAAAAAATATAATGCAATGAGTAAGGACGAAAGGTTGTTGACGTTTCGATCCGTGATCTTAGTATGAACAAACATATAATAATAATAATAAAATAACAAATAGTACGAATAAAACTATAATTTAAAACAACTTTACAAAAAATATTCAGTCCATATAACTGCCTGACAACGTAAAGAAAGTTTATGAAGTATTAAAAATACGTTCAAGAAAATGCACTATAAGAAATATGCACAATTAAAAAAGCCCTATGAAAAAGTGTAGATGACTAAGACAAGAAATCTAAACATTATTTCATTGCAGACACAGAGACAGCTACAAATAATAGGACACATTGTCCGCCATAGATGCAAGCTTGAGTTCGCGGACGGGAAAACAGTAAATACAGCAAATACAGTAATGATGATAGACCGAAACAAAATGTGCATCAAAAGCAAAAGCTTGAGACATCAACAAATATCATAAATACAAGGAAATAACTATACCAAAAACACAACATACAATACATAAACTAGATTTACATACGTCCGCCATCTCGTGTGTCAAACATCTATTGCTTAAGCACGTGCAAATATTCCCAACACATCCTGTAATAGTGGTCGCTAGTTTTAGTGATTCAATATCTCTCTCTCTCTCTCTCTCTCTCTCTCTCTCTCTTTCTTTCTCTTGTTATTGTTTAAATCCTCTCATTTTACTTGCATACTTGGAAGATATGATTTCAGTAACAATTTTACTGTTACAGTGTAACCATCCACTTTCATATCACTTGTTATCTTGGTGCACGTTATATCCAAATTACTACCATCATGTCGTGCTTCTCTGTTGATCGGAATCGGTTTATCGACAAATAGCATTCAGTTTATCCATATTATGATATGTGGTCTTTGGAACTTCACACACTAAATGTATGTGATTTTTTTCTGGCATTTTCACAATCTTCCTATTGTCAAAAAACGTAGCTTTGTTTCCCTCTTTATCTGTTTTGTGATGATTTTTAAAATGTATTTTGCTTTGTATATTTTGCAGTATTTTTACCGATAGGCATCTTAATTGTCCTCTTTTTGTGACTTAAAAATTATCTTACCTTAACTTGATATCAACTAACTTGATACAGCCTGCGCCGTTGAAACATTGTGTATGGCATTTCAGCAACGCTAGCACCAGTTACTAGTATAATTGTAGTGCATACACCTTACATAATGGAAAGAAATACTAAACATAAACTGTTCTGAAATCACCGTAAACTCTGGTTTGAACAATATTACTTTGCAGGTATTTGTTTGGGGTCAATATACGAGAGGAAAAGTCTACGTTCAGGGTGTTGAGGTTCGTTATAATGTTAGCCGGGGATCAGGTGCTCCAGCATTTCGTAACTTCAGGATATATGGTCAAGCTGAGCAAGGTATCTACTCTGTAAGTATTCTCTCGTTTATAAATTCAGTTGCAAGTTTAATTTCTTGCTCTGAATGACTATACTTCCGAGCATACTCTGAAAGAAATATGTTTCTTCTTCTTTCGTTCACTGGAAATATATCTCTATCTGTAATTTTGTCTCTTGAACTGTTTTTTTTTCATTTGTAGCTCAATGCAGATGACTACTGAGCATTGATTATAGTGTTTTTCTTTGAGGTTGTAAGTTTGTCTCACCTCCAGATATTTTGGAAATTTTTTGAGTATATTGTTCTGCAGTTTGTGTCCACGTGGCTATGTTGCCAATATTGAATCCTGTGTACATGCGACCTATGGAGTATGATGTGTCTGTTCTGGGGGAAAGTAATTGTAGATGGGCCTAGTCTGTTCGTAACTTGATAGCCATCTTGTGTTAGTGGTTATAAGTTTCTGGATATATTGATCATTTAATTTTGTGTGATGCTAAGTGATTAGTACGTTAGACTGGTCAGCGATAGTACCCTTCATCGTCAGTTGATCTGCTCTTTCATTTCTATGCATTCCACGGTGAGATGGTATCCACTACGAGGCTACCTTATGAAGAAGAGCTTCAAATAGTTAATAATTTCACCTACCTGGGCAGCACTCTCTCACAAGATATAAACATCGCACTGAGGTAAACAACACAATAGCAAACGTTGGTGCCACATTTGAAAGACTGCAACCAACCAAACAAACAAAAAACGTATGGAAAGAAGGATAATAACAACTACCACCAAACTCATAGTTTACCAAGCAGCAGTAATATCATCACATCTTTATGCCTATGAAACATGGTCAGCATTTGCCAGACATACTAGAAAACTCAACCACATTCACTTAAGCTGACTTCGTAAGATATTCAACATAAATTGGTGGGACAAAATACTAGACAGTGATGTACTGATGAAATCCAAGTATGTAAGCATACATACATACAGTGTTGCTAAAGGCGCAGATACGCTGCTCCACATGAAAGATCATTGTCTATCAAAAAATGCCTTATATGGAGAACTCCAGACTGGCTCCCGCAAAGCAAGATGACATACGAAGCGTTTTAAAGACACTCTTAAGACATCACTGACTCACTTCAAAATAGACACATTTTCATGGGAGAAACTTGCACAAGACAGATCCGACTGGCATCGCAGAATCAAGAGTGGTGCAGCAGCTGCAGAGAATCTCAGACATAATGCTGCGCAACAAAAACGCGTTAAAAGAAAGGATAAGTGCTAATCAATGTCCCACAGACTCTCCCCTCCCCCACATGTCTACAGTGTGGCAGTCAGTCACTTCCAAGCACGCATAGGACTCATTATTCACAGTCGAGCACAGCGCAGATATCATCATCTTTACCATCATCGCAGTTGAGCTTAATGGTCATCATTGACTTCGATGGACGAACAGCAATTTATGCTGATTGCACGATTTAGTCAGTAGTGATTATATCTCTGGTAATTTGCATACTGGAAATGCTCGGAGCACGAATGTTACAGCTATTAAGTGTGATGTGGAACGAGATTTTATTTCAACAGTATTTCAGTTGCCACCTTGATTGTCTAGATTTATGCATCGTAATTATGACAGAATGTTCATGTTGATAGTCTGATCGATGTAGGTGATGGCGGTGATCAGGGAAATGTTATTGTTGAAGACTCAGCGTGCTACAGGTGTCTGTTTTCTGACTTATTCTATTAGTATGCTTTGACAGATACAGTAGGAGTATCTACGCAGTCAATTGCTGGATACGATGATTAAATATGTGCTGAAGTTATCTTAATTTTTGTACATGGACACGCGTGTTGTGAAAGCTGAAAAATAATTAAAACACTGGAGATGAAATTAAATTCAGTTGAAAATGCATGTCTTAGAAAATTCTTAAATATTAGATGGAAAGAATTCACGCCAATTCAGCACATAAGAGAAGACACTGAACCGCAATATATTTCTACAACAATAAGAAGAAAACGATGGACCTATATCAGATATCAACTTTGAATGAATGAAAACATACTAAAACTACATACATTAAAATGAGTACCAGATAAAAAGAAAGAGGGAAAATGAAGATATACTTTTTGCAGAAAAACCACAAACGAGGGTATAACAATGAGTCTCAACAACATGCAAGAAATATATATAGCACCAATGCATCGCTAAAACTTGAGAGCACCGATTTCTGTCATATGCACAGTATTCAGCACTAAGGAACAATGATAGACAGACAGACACGCAGGCAGGCTGGTTGGCGGGCGGACGGACTGACGGACGGATGAATGCATGCATGGACAGACTGGTATTGGAATAAATGAAAACGGGCAGATTTACCAGCGTAGCCAAGGTTACTAGTGCTAGTTAAATGGTATGTATGTCATGTGACGTAATTTCTCCAGAACGTTACCTCCCCAATGAACTCCCTGAACACTTCTTTGTTTTGGGCCATGTGGCTTAAATTTTACAACGACTTATTCATGTTATCATTAATGTCGTCAGTCCATCGTATGCTTGGTCTGCCCTTTCTCCTCCGTCCAGGTGCTCTGCTCTCTATGATTTGTCTTTCTAAACAGTTGTGCCTCTTTATATGACCATACAAGTGTAGTTTTCGTTCTGCTATTGTTTTTAGTAACCACAATAATTGTTAAATGGGGCGTGCTGATATTTTTAATGCAATCAAGATGATAGAACAGTTAGATGATTATGATGAAGCAAGATGCAGGACTTTAGCTATGCGCATGTAGCTCTTGACACCCCATGGCATTTCTGATACAAGTACAAATCGTCCTTATTTTAATAACAGAGGTGGCCATCTGTCCATGCACAGTCATGGTCGTAGGGGTACTACCATGGGTTTGTCAGCACAGTCATCCAGCGATTTCTATCATGAGCGATGCGGGTAAATGTAGAACGATCTTTACCTGTCCAGTCTTCAATACTATCTGCCCATGAGTTTATTTTACCTTCTTTTAACATGTGAATTGTGGTAAACTGGCTATGTTTGTGTTTCTTTTACCTGATTAGACTGCCACACATGCCCTGTCTATCTACTGGCTTCCACTGTCCCCCCTTTTTTTTTTATTTCGAAGCCCTATGTGTGTGGCCGTTCGTTTCAAGCAAGCTCGTACTAGACGCATTTCAGATACGTTACCCGTTTTTACTTATTATCACTAATATTTTACTATTTAACCTGTATATAACATCACTGTATTTTCTTTCCACCATTATCTGCTCCTATTAATAGTTACTCTCCACTGCTCATATATGCTTTGGGCTTCTTCTTCTTTCTCGTCTGTGCTTGATATTGGCCTCTTTCTCCCCTCCTCTCTCTCACCTGATCTCTCGTACCATTCTCTTTTGCTCTCCCATTACGATTGCATGCTAATACTCATTGCCTGCGGCCACTTTTGATGTAAGTATCTTAATTTATTCTTATTTATCTTATTTTACTTGTTATCACACCTTATCTATTTTCATTCCTCACCTACTTCGGTACACTTTCCCGTCTTCACTTACCACTATAAACTTGTCTTCTCCCCATATCCTTTTCTTCCCTGTTATGCTGCCCCATCTTTGCTTCCTCCGCTATCTATTCGCCATCTCTCTTTTCTTTCCTCCCTGTCATAACCATCTTTGTCTCCATGTAAGATTCGTTGTACTGTTGTCTTTTATTTATCCTGATAAAGGCTTTTTAGTCGGAACGTCGTCTATCTCTGTATCTCGTTGTTAGGTTGCTTTATGTCTCATTTTGGTAACACTTCTACTTATTTATGTTCATCATGATATGAAGAATTAAGGTAGAATGCGTAATATGGATTATCTGTAATGTGTATGGTGTATCATCAATTATGTGAAATGTCGAATAGGATGTGTTAGTAATGAAAGAATTACGATAAGAATTACTTCGAACCGTGTTTATGAAGTCAGTTATCAAAATGTGATGTACGATATAAAGCTGTGGTTTGCAATAATTTTTTCACCTGTTGTCCTCTTTCAGGTGAAATTTGTGTATAGTCCACAAGGACAATAACCACTGACCCTGAAAAAACAGATTTTTCAAATTATTTCAAGAATACTTTTTGACAAATGTTATGTTTCAGTATCATTAATCTTATGTCAGTATATTATGAAATGGCTTTCACATAGTTACCATTCAGGACAATAATTATTTATTACATATGCTATTGTGTGGATCTGCCTAACTTCAATTTTATTTTCTAAGAAATACAAAATGTATGTACACTTGATATTGTATGGATCTGTGTAGCTTCAATTTTGGTTTCCGAGAAACACAATTATGTACACCTGCTATTGTGTGGATCTGCCAAACTTTAATTTTTCTGTATGAGAAACACAGAGTTTGTTTGTGTACACCTGATATTGTGTGGATCTGATTGACTTCCATGTGCCTTTCTGACAAGATGTGAGATTTACAAATAAACGAAAGTAATTGTATTTTCTATACTATACTAACATTATTGTCTTTCATACTCGTTTTTTCTCTTCACAATAGTTCACAATTGATGGGAATGAAGACGAAGATCCTGACAGCTCTGGTGCAGTTTATGGAGAGCCCAGGAATTTGATTCTGAACAGAATTGGCTCCACTAACTTTGAAATTGAGGAGAGAAACAATGTGGTCTCAGTGGAAGGTATTTGTGGCGTCCGGGTGAGTTTACGGTAAGTCTATATAAAGAATGTATGTAGCGGCTACAATAAATCTATGTTAATAATGTATGTAGTGTGTACAGTAGTCAGTTTATGTGAAATTTGTATGTCATGTGTACAATAAACCTGTGTGAATAATATACATAGTGTGAACAATAAATCTATGTGAAGAATGTATGTAGTGTGCAGTAAATCTATGTGAAGAATGCATGTAGTGTTTAGTAAATCTATGTGAAGAATGCATGTAGTGTACAGTAAATCTATGTGAAAAATATAAGTAGAGTTGCTGCAGGCTTGATGCAGAGCACATCATCCCAAGATATACCGTTGTTCATAAACATCACGCCAACCGAAGACTGATGTGTCGGGCCATTGTCGCAAATAAAACGGAGACATAACGCATTTCCATTCTCTGGACTACATCCTGCTGGAAATCTAGTAGGACCATGGTCCTGCTGCAAGGGAGATCCAGTGGGAGTTTGAGAATGTACGCTGAAGAAGAAGAATAAAAATCACAGACCTAACATATTCCCCAATAGGCATTAATATCATAGAGAATGGAAATTTATAGTTTTAAAGCATACCTAAGAATAAAGTTTAGTCGAAAGAACATCCTCACTACACATCAAACCGATCCATATGAGCTCGGAACTGGAGACAAAATTCGGCGTGTAGCGACTAACCACATCCACTCTGTGCATAACGTCAGTAGCAGGAGTCAGTTGCTGTTTTATTTGCCTACGCCGTGCTTCCTTGGTGTTTCATTCCATTTATGGTCGTCAGCGCCAACACTGGCACTAAAGTCACCACGAATGATGTTTATTTGACTTTGGAATTGACGAGACTGTATAATCGAGCTCTAAATAGAATTATCCTTTGATGTCAGATGGGTTGGTCATTGTTGGTGCATAGTCACTGATCAATGAGGCGTTTTTATTCCTTTCTAGTGGAATCTGTCATAAGCCGATCACTGATTCCCTTTTGGAGTTTGACAAAGGTGTTTGTGGATGACATTTGAAAGCGAAACACACTCCTGATTAACGAAGTTCTCCACTGGTTTTCCCGCTCCAAAAAGAGAGTGTGTTCTCCATCCATCTCAGATATCAGGCTCTCGTCAGATAATCAAGGGATAAAAGTTCCATTGTCTGGTAACAAGCCTAAACTGGAAATGGGTGGCTGGGGCAAAAAATGGCAAAAATCAAAATGAATAGAAATAGGTATTTGTGTTACCAAATAGTCGATAAAACAACCTAACAACCAGACATTTCTGTTCATTTTGATTCTCGTCGAACAATCGCGTATCACTCAAGTTAGGGTTGCCAGATGTAAATTCTCATTAAAAGTCAAACTATACTGGAAGAGAGTGAAAAAAGTCAAACAAAATTGGACACTATTTCATTCTACAATGACATGTCCTTACAGCATTTCCTACCTTTCAGAGTGAGCGTTAACTTTCTTATTATTATATACAGAACACATGATAAATAAAATGATTTGGAAATTGTTTAGGCGATGACTGGGTGTATAATTGGATGATATTATAAGTAACAATTATTACTTTTTTTCAGACCTTCTGACAGGTTACATCCCATAGAACAGGTTCCTGGTGTTTCTGTGGCTGTCAATACGAAATGTGGTTAGTGTAACCGTGAACTATTTAGAGCATATTCTCTAAAGCATATACTATTTGCGACGTTTCCTCTTGGTTATCAAAATATCAAAATCATCAGAGGAGACATACATAAGACATTACAAGCTTCATACGACACACAAAGAGAACATACAGTAGACGTTATTTGTATCAGAGGACACACAGTAGACATTATTTGTATCAGAGGACACACAGTAGACATTATTTGTATCAGAGGACACACAGTAGACATTATTTGTATCAGAGGACACACAGTAGACATTATTTGTATCAGAGGACACACAGTAGACATTATTAGTACTGTATGAGAGGACACACACTAGATATTAATAGTACCAGTGTCGGATTTACCTAAAGCTAAACAAGCTATAGCTTAGGGCCCCCACTTTCTTGGGGGCCCCGATTTTTTTTAAATTTCACTATCTATATACTCTTAATCGTTAAAGGGCCCCATATCTCAAGGGATAAATGTTCCAGTGTAGGGTAACAACCCTCCATATCTCAAGGGATAAATGTTCCAGTGTAGGGTAACAACCCTCCATATCTCAAATAGCTTAGGGCCCTATCAAGTCTAAATCCGGCCCTGATTAGTACGGTATCAGAGGACACACACTAGATGCTATTATATGCTTCCTACTTGAATTTACTCAGATATTATTAGTACTGTATCGGAGAACACACACTCGATGTTATTAGTATCAGAGAACACACACTAGATGTTATTAGTATCAAAGAACACACACACACACGCACGTACTACACTGTAACAGTATCAGAGAAAACATACTAAGCAATAAATCATTTAAGAAATGATTTGGTTAATACTATTACTGTTATTTCATTTTCATAGAACAGTATGTGCTGTTTTAATGGAGACTTAAACGCATGCGACATTTTGAAAAATACCATAGATTTGAGGAGTAATAGTTTGATTTGATGAGTAATTGAATTTAATAACACCTGCTGCAATGTATGACTAAACTTCTAATAAAATATATGAAGACTGCATGACGTAGTGATTGAGCCATTTTGATTGTGTTCACGAGGTCAAGGGTTCGCAACCAGGTGATGGCATTTTGTTTACATATGGAATGCTTCTTAAGAGTTTCGAGAGGGGTTATTATTTGCTGTTACTGAGTTCCGTTTTTTAAATGGTACTCTCGACCGGCGGAGGAAGATGTTGAAAGGGACAGGATTCGCATGGGAGAAACCGAACAGTGAAATAAATCATCTGCACTTTTTGATCGTTTGTTTCTAAAAAAAATATATAAAAAGCTAAAGCTTTCCCCTAATCCAGGGGTCGAGAAGCTTTTTGTCTGACAGAGAGCCATGGACACCACATATTATGAAAAGTAATTCTGTGAGAGCCATACATTATGTTTAAAACTAAAAATTCAGGTAAATGTATGCATTTTGTGTAATTTCAACACTAAAAGTACAATAATTATGTCTTTGAATTCTTTTTAATAACATTGTTATGCTGTTGCCAATCAATAATGGGTATTTCTTACCATTATTTGCGACTTCTGATGCTGAGCTGCAGTAGACTTTAGCTCATTTGTAGAATGAAATATTGATATGAAATTAATATGTAGATCAAAGTAGTCTAAAGAAACATCTTTTTTATAATCGAACATTTGTCTGCGAGCCAGATGCAGCCATCAATTGAGCCACATCTGGCTCGCGAGACATGGGTTCCCGACCCCTGCCCTAATCCCTTGAATTCGAAGTAATACACATTTCTGATGTAGAAATACAAACTCCTCTAACCAATTCCATTAGTTTAAGAGGAAGAGACACACGCGCTGAGGCATCATAGAAAAATCTTCTTTTACTTGATCATCGTTTATGTATAGAGCACAAGATATGAATTCTGAACTTGAAGTCAGACGTGACTTTTTCAACCCAGCTTCGCTGTAAATAAGTAAAATAGTTCTTTATATATGACCCCATCACTCTTGTACAGAACTAAACATGCCTCGATTATGTTTGGGCACATTGGTTATTAGATAGACGGTGATTTTGTCTAACGGTTGTCATTGTCAACGGTTGTCAACTGTAACTATGTCTAAGCTCTTGCAGCTGGACACATTGCACCCATATTCTTGTGAGGACTACGCCAACGAGCTCTGGGAAAGTTCAAACAATATGCACAGTCGTATCACATCTTTTAAAGACATTTCCTATAATTTAAGTAGAAAAGATTAAGACATTGCCCTACAGACGAGAAACAAAGACACAAACAGAAGTCACATTGCAAAGTCTGCAACACCAACTGTGAAGAAGAGAGGGCATAATATAGTCAGAAAGTCATATCAATACCTTGGCGTGCCATTCGATCATAATTTGTGCTTTATGTAATACGTATGTTATCGCGAATTAGAGGCTACAGAAATGTGGTTTCTGAGAAGAATGATAAAAATACCATGGACAGCCAAGAAAAGTAATGCAGAGGTTCTCATTGATGCTGGCGTAAAAAGATCAATCATATCAAACATTAGGGGCAGACAGTCAAAGTTTCTAGGGAGAAGAACACAGCTTGAACACTTAATAACCACTGGAAAGATCAAAGGGAGAAGAGATAGAGGACGACAAATAGAAAGTTACTAGATGGGCTTGTATCGTGGCACAGCAGAAGCTCACCAACCGAGCTAATTGACAACACAAGAGACAGAGAGTCGTGGAGAAACATGATCGCCTACGCCAGTCGGCATGGCACTTGATTGATTGATGTTATCGCAGAATCCAGAAAAAGGCTTTCAGCTTTGAGAGTAATTGCAGCGACTGACACTAAACAATCACGGCTCGTAATCCGACATGAAGCTCAAGATCTTGTTCTATCAGTTATTGAATATTCAAGCACCATCGTTCCTGGTAGTCAAACTCAGTTTGAAAGGCTTGAGAGAATTCAGAGAGTAGCAATGTGCATCCTGGATTGTACAAGGCACACATCCTCTGTGACGAGGCTGTTTCATTTCGATTTTCCAAGCACGTCATAGAGTTGGCCTAAGGTGTGCCCATGCATATTTCAGAGTGAGTTCTAACACAGATCATCCACTACAAATAGAGTTCCCTCTTGTGAAGGGGGCAGGCTTAAAAAGGCAAATCGTGGATGGGAGACCTTTGGCGATAATGTCCACTGTAGTTGTGCACAGACGATATTAATCCAGGTGAGGAATTTATATCTGCCCCGTTGGTTTTTCATAAAGCTTTCAATACAAAAATTATACATAATAGAGATTGTAGGAAGCGTAATCATGCGAATGTTGACATTAAGATCACGGCACTCATCTGCGAACATGTTGATGACAAATTTAGGTCTGTCACCCTACCAAAGGTCTATATTTGCGTGGGCCTTACCGCCAGATCACGTGAAAGTTCACGAAGCCAGTGGTGTCAACAGCGAGTAGATCGCAAACCTATCACCATGCATTCCATACTGAGTGACTCGATAAGCAGGGCTTACTGTTCAGAAAGTCAACATAGGTGAAATACATAGGCGATGGGTGGAGTCATTAGAGACACGTACAAATTGGGTTTCATTGCGCAAAATATTTGAAAATCTCATGGATAGATAGAAAAACTAATAAATATGGGGGAGATTGACACCAAACGGGTGTTACTGATCAACATCAGAAAGAAAAAGTCATTATTTATTGGTCGCATTATGAGAAGAGAAGATTTGGATTGGGTCTACAATGTAATAGAAGACAAAATCGAATTGAGAATTGAGGGTGAACTGATAGAGAACGGTAAAGAGAGAAGATACTGGATAGTTTGACATCATGGAATGGTAAAAAGTCAGAAGTATAGCTGATACTCAGTACTGCAGATATAAAATTGTTTAGACCAATAATCGCCTACGCCAACTAGAACAGCACACGATGATGAGGAAGATAATAGTAGTACAACCGTATGTTGTGATCCCTGTATAAGCATTGCCCGTACTTCGCATTGGCCCCAATCTTAATGCTATTGACTGTCAAATTTTCTTGACCTGTAATGTCTGTGTCACTATCGACTTGGTTAGAGGCACACATTATTGTGATATGATTTCTAGCATACATGTACTTCTTCTTCTCAGAGTTCATTATTTCAATACATTTATTTCTTATCTCTAGGACCAGTCTACATTTCACCCAATGAGAGCATGTGCTCCTCACCTTCTGCGGAAGAAAATAAGTTTCAAACTCTAGCCACCTACCTGACCACAAATACGGGAAGTCGTGTGACTACGCGAGAGGCAGCTATGTTTTTTATCCTAACGCACAAAGTAGTCCAGAATTTGTAAGTTTATCGCAAGTAGTCAAATTACAGCTACTAAAGACTAGGTGTCTCAGTAATAATTCTTTTTCCTACAGACTTGCAGCATACACCATAGTTAATTAAATTTTAAATATCCTAAAGCAGGGCTATTCAATTGGCGGCCCGCGGGTCAAATCCAGCCCGCGGAGGCCTTGTAAGTAGCCCGCGGTTCATTGCTAAAACAGTGAAATAAAGTTATAAAAAAAACTAAATGTATAAAATCATTCAATGTGTTTTAATATAAATCTATGAGAAAAATATAAATTTTCCTAGTATTTTACATCTGTTTTAGGCTAGGATTCAGACCTCTGGCCCGTGTATATCCCCATTTTCTACATTTTGCCCCCCCCCCCCCCGAGTAAATATAGTTGAATAGCCCTGTCCTAAAGGACGACATCTCATGATCTTTTTAGTGACACATTCGGATGGTAACTTAACGGCACATGTATATGCGCATTGGAACCGCTGTAGTGCACTCACACTGGCTTCCTAGTCATGTGACCCATTGTTTACAGTCAAGTGCAATGATATAACCTTGGGGCCTTTGTTACCTCTAATATTTTAAGGTAGTGTGTCCTGATATAACCTAATTAGACTTTGTTGTCTGCTGGTTGAAAGGGCACGCCTCTCCACAAGAGAGGCAAACTCATTAACTACCGTCAAGTGCAATTTGATATATTTTAAAATCACTAACGGCCCCAGCCTAAAGAAAGGAGTACGAGGTCTTCTGAGAAAGTTAATGCGGCAAGAGCGATGCTGGCCTCATGGGTATTGAAAGTTTGAAAAAAGTAGACTATTGCAGGAAATTCAAAACTGACAAAAACAAAAGAAGAGACAAGAATGATTTTGCACATCGCAATATCAACTACATCCCTACTCACACTGCAACAGATCTTTCACAGACCGGATTGAATTCATCAGACATCAGAGGACACACAAATAATCAAACCTAACATGACTTCTTTCTCATCAATGTCATGTTCCACTTCGCTTGCGAAGGTGGAGCATCATCATCCTATATAATGGTAAATAAAATAGAGATGCATATAGGACCACAAGAATTACTATTTTCAATATCATGATCTCACGTTTACAGTGTGAGGATCTCACTTTTACAGTGTGAGGATCTCACGTTTGCAGTGTGAAGATCTCACGTTTACAGTGTGAGGATCTCACGTTTGCAGTGTGAAGATCTCACGTTTACAGTGTGAGGATCTCACGTTTGCAGTGTGAAGATCTCACGTTTACAGTGTGAGGATCGCACGTTTGCAGTGTGAAGATCTCACGTTTACAGTGTGAGGATCTCACGTTTGCAGTGTGAGGATCTCACGTTTGCAGTGTGAAGATCTCACGTTTACAGTGTGAGGATCTCACGTTTGCAGTGTGAAGATCTCACGTTTACAGTGTAATGATCTCACGTTTGCACTGTGATGATATCACGTTTACAGTGAGAGTCTAGAATGGTTGCTCGATGAGGGAATGCGAATAGTCATCGTCTGTCATAAAGATACTCCCATTATGACTAATTACATTACACTCTCGTCATGCTCAGGCCCAAACTAAAGCATACTTACGTATCGCGTCAGCAATACCCACTACACATAAACATATATATATATTCCTACGCTTCATAGGGCAGAAACCAGAGCTCTGAAATTCGAACGATGTGATGCTAATGTGTGTAATAGTTGCATGTTGTTGCCATTCATAGCCATACCCTCTTTGATGGTATTATGCGAAGAGTCTCTTTTGGTCTTCCTCTCTTTCTCTGTCGCCCATTTATTTTAATGCGTGAAGAGGCAGTCTGTTTTCATTCATTCTAAGTACATGTCTGATAAAAGTTCTTTGTTTTCTTCTTACTGTTGCAGATATATATAGCTATTTTTGTGTCTTAAGTTACTTGCACATAAATCCTTCTTCTTCTTCTTCTGCGTTCGTTCTCAAATTCCTACAAATTAGCAGGATGTAGTCCGGAGAACGGAATGTGTTGTGTCATAGTTTACAGAATTGCTGCGATTCTGCGCCTTTCATCCTGACACATCCGACTCCAGCATGGCTTTGGGTCACTGACTCTATATGGGATGGGACAGCCAACTCCATCCCATAACCTCCTTAGTCGCCTTTTATGACATGAGTGGAAGGTAAACAGTGTTTCTATTCTTTGCTCCCCTTTCGGGCCCCGGCAACACACGGGCGATAGATCCTTATAATTGACAAAAATCAAGACATGATATGGGCGGCACAAGCTGAAAAGACAATTGGACAGATTACTATTTCCTCTACATTTCCAATATGATCAGAACGATCCCAATTGATGAGACCATTACAGGTTTTAATTACACCATGATTACTCTTGGCAGGGAATGTAAGCATAGGGACATATGAAATTTAAACCTCGAAATTCGTCTACTGAAAAGCTTATAACGCAAAATATGATGATTTTATTGTGGTCAAAAATAGATATGTTCCTCGTGGGGGAGAAGTCTGGCTGTGGTTTTATTGATATCCAAGCCCTTCTCATGTATAGTTCTTCGTGATTAATCAGTCATCTTGGCTGAGCCGACTGTACATTTGCAACTTTGCGTATACTTTGTGTCACCAGCCAGTGACAAGTACGGAAGTTCCAAATAACGTCATGTACCTAGACCAATCCGTGATCAGCGATCAGGGAGGACAGGCTAGTGCTAGCGGCAGATTCAGAGCGTGAAAGAGAATACAGGAAAATTACAGTGCTTCAAATATGGTATTTTCTACTACCGATGTTCTAAAATGACTCTGGAACTTCATTTACTAATGTGCTTAAATATTTTTTAAATGGACGGTATCGAAATGAGTGTATGGTATTCATATATAATTCCAACATTATGGATTTTACATGGATTTACTACTGTCAGGAACATGCAGATATGATTGAATCTAATACATTTATAGGTTAAGGGAAACTGTGCTACATTAGTGTCTGCTAGAATCAGACACAGCAATTCTTGACACAATTGGACAGTGATTATGGAAATTTAGCATGTGGATGTCCATAAATATCTTCAACAATTAGGAAAGATGGGTCTGAAATAGTTTGACAGTTGTTGACAGATAGATTTGACAATAGTTTATATATATATATATATATATATATATATATATATATATATATATATATATATATATATATATATATATATATATATATATATATATATATATATATATATATATATATATATATATATATATATATATATATATATATATATATATATATATATATATATATATATATATATATATATATACTAATTAAATTATTTGAATTCGGTTTTTAGACAAATCCGAAAATATTTAGTTTTTTTGTACTAATTTGCCAAAACAACTTTTTTTGTTTTTTGGTGGGGCTAGGGGTATAATAAAGGGTAAAGATATTGAAATAATTAAGCATGGAGGGGTTGTCCCTGAATTCTAGACAGTCTATAATGTTTGTGGGAGTGCACTTCTAAGTGGAAGAATAAAGAAAGCATTAAATCAATGAGCTACAAGAGAATTAACGTACATAAGACATCTGCTGCAGAGGCATCATATATGAGTATGAAGTCAGTGGTATGGATTCGGCTCATAACCACAAAACAAAAATGTAGTAATATGAGTAAACGATGAATATACCCCTTATGGACCTACGTTTCGGCTGTTTAAAAACATTAATTTATTGCGAAACGCAGTAGATGTGTGTGCGAGTTTTGACAAATATTTCAGCACACAGTTGAAGAAAAACTTTGAGTCCTTCAATGTTTGTTCTCCCAATAGAGGAACTCTAAAAACGAATGAAATTAAACATCTGCTTACCTTCATTTTCCGTACCTGGAACAGTTTGTCTACATTTTGAGAACTTATGGTCATTTTAGCCGTGTGACAACCGGGGCCTGGAATTCTAGTTCAATGTGCAAAGAATAGGACCACAGTCTTCTTTACAGACATGTCGTAGGAGGCGACTAAGGAAAGTTGAGAGGATGGGCTGGTACCTATCACCTGTAAAAAAAAAATATTGCCACTGCAAAACTTGTCTCAATTTCTGATTTTTATCTTCTGTCTTACTTACAGTCGATGGTATATTAAATCATCTTCTGTCTTACTTACATTCGATGGTATATATAATAAATCATCTTCTGTCTTACTTACATTCGATGGTATATTAAATCATCTTCTGTCTTACTTACATTCGATGGTATATATAATAAATCATCTTCTGTCTTACTTACATTCGATGGTATGTATATTAAATCATCTTCTGTCTTACTTACAGTCGATGGTATATTAAATCATCTGTCATACCTACTGTCGATGGTATATTAAATCATCTTCTGGTTTCTCCTACAGTTGCGATTGTTTCCAAATGTATTGGCATTCCTTTTACCTTGGAGTTAATCAACAGAGCTAAAAGGGGGTAGTACAAATAGACAAGGCACTTTGTCCATCAAAGCTGCCCGGACAAGCAGTCATGTGTGAAACGTAGTGACTAGCAATTTTATCTGGCGTGCTCCCTGCTCGTCTGTAAAGACGTATAATGCATGAGATCCATGCTTTGCAAATCTGAGTCGAAAATAATCATTTTAAATGTGACAGCTTGTATTTGTGAAGTAATGAAAGATAACTTTGTATCATCACTGTGAAAAGACAAGTCGGAGCATACTGTTGTCGTAAAGTGTCAGTGGTGTTAATATGCGAAACTTGGTACAGGATAATGAAGTTGTGTTGATCACTGGTAACACACATAATACTACACACAAATCGACGTTTCGACCATAATGTCTTTATCAACAACATTAACCCTAACACACAACGAGTAAGAAACGGCGCTGTGCGCGTTCACATAGAAATGGCTTGACTGGATAAACCCGAAAGAGTATAAATAATGAAAATACTAGAAGAATCACAAAATACAATCAAAATAGAACAGAAAGTTCTGCGGGATATCGACAAAATGAAACATAAAAGTGACAGAACATAACAGGACATCTATGTGTGTTGAACTATTGATAAACGCCTTTTCGCCGAAACATTGATTTGAATGTGGAGTTATGGGTGTTATCAGTGATTATTAAGACTTCCGTATCCTGTTCCAAATTTCGCCACTGCAGCTAAACTGTAATCCATCAGGGTTACAGTTTTGCTGCAGTGATTACCTATTATCGAGGAGCGTTAATATACACATTAATAATTACTGCTGTCACGCATTGTTAGTGATATCAATAGACAGGATAATAATTATTGTTGTCATGAAGCGTCAGTGATGTCAACAGGCAAGTTTTTTTAATTACTGTTGTCCTAAGCTATCAGTGGTGTGAAACGCACATTGATGATTACTACTGGCATACATAGAGTGTCAGGGATGTTACTAGGAACGTTTATAATTACTGTTGTCATAACGAACTCATTATGTTCATAGATGATTCAGTAAATATTGGTGTATTAACGTGTCCGTTATATTCATATGTAAGTCAGTAAATATTGTTATCATAACCAGTCGGTTATTATCATAACCAGTCGGTTATGTTCATAGATTAGCTAGTAAATATTGTTATCATAACATGTCAGATATGTTCATAGGTAAGTCCGTAAATATTGCTGTCTTGACGTATCCGCTATGTTCATACACGAGTCCGTAAATATTGCTGTCAAACAACACTACCAAATAGTTTAATTGATGTAGAACGTTATAGCGACCAATATCTAAATATTTCATTATGGTTTATCTAGCCCTGGAGTACAGCCGGCTGTAGATGAACTGATGTCCATCCAATGCGACGACACGATCCTGGTCCAGGCCATTAGCAGATGTCACTTCATTCTAGACTTTCCTAAGTTTATAAAGTGCATAGGCTCTGGTTATCTACTTGGAAATCAGGTGAAAATTATTACTCTTTCAGTCTGGGGTAGTCTGGTCACCAAGATAACTTTTTTTATAGTCTATTAGCCTATAATCGTGGGGTGGCAGTTGGGATATTTCTGCTTGATAACGGAAATTTCAGAGAGAAGATGGGCAGCAGAGTGAAATTATGTCCACTGGAATGCTACGATTGGAGTATCGGTATAAAACTGATCGTATCTTTTGTCTGATGGTTCTTCCAATGTGGCATCCCTATGACGTTGACAGATTATGACTTTATTGTTATTATTAGTCCAAACAGGCTATGATCATATGCATCACAATCTTTGAACAAGAACTGAGAAGATTATATCCATGGAAAAGTCCTGGAGACAGAAAGATGAACCGATATATTTACAATGATCAACAACAGATTTAGAAATATTGTACAGAATTCTAATATATACACTGGAACTGATGTTAGTTATGACCATAATCCAGTAATACCCAAAGTACATGCAGAGTTTTTAAAGACAAGACACAAAGAACTACAGATACACAGGTTGAAATTTCAGCGCCTAAACAACCAGTTGAGCTGGCACCTTTATACCTTTTCATATGATAGTATTTGTGTTGTGCTATAAGAAATATAAAATATATTCTGTGTTGTGGTAGCGTTGATGTATATTACTGTTCCTTGGAACTGATGGATATTACTGTTCCGCTGAGGTTTATGGATATGATTGTTCCGTGGCGCTGATGGATATGACTGTTATTCCGTCGCACTGATTGATAAGAATGTTCCGTGGCACTGACGGATATGAATGTTCAGTGGCACTGACGGATATGAATGTTCAGTGGCACTGACGGATATGAATGTTCAGTGGCACTGACGGATATGAATTTTCCGTGGCACTGACGGATATGAATGTTCCGTGGCACTGACGGATATGAATGTTCCGTGGCACTGACGGATATGAATGTTCCGTGGCACTGGCGGATATGAATGTTCCGTGGCACTGACGGATATGAATGTTCCGTGGCACTGACGGATATGAATGTTCCGTGGCACTGACGTATATGAATGTTCAGTGACATTCATGGATATAACCGATGTTCCGTGGCGCTGATAGATATTGAAATTGAGTTAGAAATTGGTCACAAAGAGGTTACCAATAGAAGTAGAGACTATAGAAATACACAAGAGTGTAACACTGCCGTAATATCAATGCCGTAACACCAGGGCCGGATTAAGCCATCTTGGTGCCTTAGGTACAAACCCACATGTGTGCCCCCTTCTGCCCCAGATCCTCAACTGACCGCTAGTTTGTACAATATTATGCAAAAAACTAACAAAGAAAAACAGTTGCTAATACATATGTTTGTACTACTATCACTCATATAAAACCTACAATAAGGTATTTCTGTATTAAAATTAATAGCTAATTAATTTTGTAATAATAATACACAAAAATGATGTCACTTTTTTAATAGATGAGAAAGAGAGAGCACATTTTAAAGTTCATTTTTTCTAGATTTACATCTGGCAAAGTTTTTGAGTACATCATCAAAGTTAATTTTACGCAACAGGTCTGCCTCAATCATCAGCAGAGATAAGGAATCGCCTTTCTTGTTTCATTGTCAATCTACTTGGATTTTTTGTACGTTTCAACTGAGAAAAAGAGCACGCAGTTGAACAGTTCGTAACCATTAATGCTAAAAATACGCGCAATGCGATTTCTACATTTGGAAAAGCACACTCGATGTTGTCTATAAATATTACTTTGTATAATTCTGTATGACTGAACGTGTTTTCAGATTTTGATGCACGAAACTTGTGGCGAATATATGAGTGGAACTGTTGTAGTTCAGTATATAAATTATCGTTCAGATCTTCAGGATAAACATTTATTAGTCCTTCACAACACTGACTGATGTTTGTGGTATATCGATCAAACAAGAAAATCGAACTGCTATATCATTATATACCTGTAACTCATCTACTCATCTCTGTCTCAAGTTTGTCAGCAATGACGTAGAAAGCAGATACACAAAATGTCTCTGGTATTCAGAGATACCATCAATGACCACTATCTTTCATTTACGATTACGGGTCAAAGTTGACTTATAATCCACACCTGGTGTTGTTTCTTTTGCAGCTTCTTCAAATCTTTCAAATTCGTTTCTAGATTCGTGCAAGTGATCTGCTAGTGAAGAATACAAATCAGCACACGTTTTCAAGTTCACGTGCTCATTTTGTAGAGCTTGACTGACCCTGTGAAAATGTTGTAACACTTCTTCCCAAAAGACAAGCATGAGAGCAAATTCTAATTCTTGCATCTTCTTTGCAATGTTTTCTGCTTCTCTTCTGGCGTCCCCCTTCTGTGACTGGTCTTCTTGTAAACATTATATCTCTTCTATAATCTGAGGATGAGACTTTAGAATAGCTTCAGTTGCAACAGGATGTGCTTCTCATCTGGTATCGGAAAGAGACTTTACCAGCGTTTCATTCACAAAGCATCCTTTCAGAATCTTCCATCTGTTGGTTGAAGCTGCGAAAAAAGTATAGATCAGTTGCACTGTATGGAAGAAGTTTACTGCCTCTAAACAAGAGTCAACGACACTTCTGCCTACCAGATTTTGTGAATGGGCAGCACAGGGTATGTATATAGCAAATGCATTTTCCTCTAGAATTGAGGACCTTGTAGCACCCAGACATATTAGCTGCGTTGTCGTAGGACTGACCTCTGCATTTCGAAAAATCAATATTGCAAACTTTATGTAAGTACTACAACACTTGCCTAGCCAAACCTTCACCGGCGTGACTCAATGTCACATCGACAAATTAGCACTACTCGCAATTGTTTTCCTTAGCAGGCCAAAACGAAGGTGAATTTGTCGCTATGCATTAGTGCGTTACGTAGCATAAACATATCCTAGAAAGCCAAAAAAATATTACAAAAAAACCTCGAAGAAAAATGCAAAAAAAAAACATGGTGGGAGGTATTTTAACCAACAGGTAGTAGGGCCAAGGTTAAATAATGTGCGATTAAATATTACATTTGCTAATGTCATGTCGATTACGCGCAACTACCGGGACAATATACACATTTTTCTTATGGACTTGAGGTGCCCCCCCCCCCCCCAAACGTTTGGTTCCCTAGGCAAGTGCCTTGTTTGCCTAATGGTTAATCTAGGCCTGCGTAAAAATGATCTGGGGGACGATCAACTTCATGGGTAGAAGTGACCTGGTGCAAATTGAAGGACACCTGAACGCTGAATGATAACGTCGCTGAAATTGTTCGTCCTCTCGTCCTTCCAATTTTGGCTGCCCGATGGTAGATTTTTCTGCAAGATAACGCTCGATCTCATGCGGCACAACTCACCACCCAGTTCCTCGCTGACAATAACGCTCAGACCATTCCGTCGTTAGCCATGTCATCAGACATTAACCCCATAAAACACTTATGGAATGAACTCGATAGAAAACTTTGCCTCCAGCCAATCTCTGACAGTTGTCTCTAATTTTTCTGTTTCTAATTTTCGCTATAATTTGTCGGTTTACTGAAGCATCTTTGAGAACTATTACATTAGTTTTCTTGGCTGCCCATGGAAAATTCATAATTCTTCTTAAAACCCACACCTAGTATATATCAATATAGTATATACTATAGTAATAATAATATAGTATTGGTTCCGTCACAGGTGAAAATAGCAGTTTCTGACTTGTGTTCCTACATATTTCTGGCATGCGTGGAGATGACCGAAAAAGTATTATTCTACATAGAATCCCATGTCATAGAATAAATATAGTTAGAATTATTAGACGCCTCGCCCGTGTGTTGCCGGGGCCCGAAAAGGGAGCAAAGAATAGCAACACTGTTTACCTTCCACGCATGTCGTAAAAGGCGACTAAGGAGGTTATGGGATGGAGTGTGCTGTCCCATCGCACATAGGGTCAGTGACCCAACATGCTGAAGTCGGATGTGTCAGGCCGAAAGGCGCAGATATCGCAGCAATGCTGCAAACCATGACACAACGCATTCCGTTCTCCGGACTACATCCTGCTAATCTGCAGGAGTTTGAGAACGAACGCAGAATATTAGACGCCTCATGTTACACTCAGACAATTGTTGTCCATAAATACGTATGCATGCGTTGATATACTTCTCTTGTCTCTCAATTTTAGGTAATCAGAGTACTTGCCACCTGCATAAGCTCATTCTGTGCCAGGTCGACAGTGACCTGTAACGCGGTCAAGATGAACATAAGCAATAGGAACTGCAGCAGATTTCTACCATCATTGCTGGGAACCATCTTAGACTTTAATTGTACTGACTTAAGCGTCAGCAGGTGATTCACTCTCTTGTCATGACAACACCAATGTCAACATTTTAATATTATATTTCCTACTAACCAAACACAGATTCTGTTTCCTGATTAGCCCAATCATCAGCGTATGTGTGATTATTTTTTACCAAACAGAATCTGCTTTCTGACTAGCCCAATCATCAGTGTATGTGATTATTTTAGACCAAACAGAATCTGCTTTCTGACTAACCCAATCATCAGAAATGTGTAACTACTTTAGACCAGTTTTCTAAAACTTATTCCTCCTGGAAACACACATAACCACACACACAAATTGACGTTTCGACAAAAAGGTCTTTATCAAAATTACATACATGATCACATGGCCTAGCAAATTGTGGAGATGATCAGAAGGGTTGAAACTAGGTCAGAGGGACACAAATCACACCCAAATAATACATGTGAAGACAAGACAGATTTGGCAGACCAACATGGTTCCATCATTTCTGTCTCATTCTAACATGTATTTGGGTGCGTTTATTGTATATTTCCTGTTTGTGCAGACTCTGACCTAATTTCAATCCTTCCAGTCATCTCCATACTTTACTAGGCCATGTGAACGTTAGTTATGTCATTCCTGCTCATTTTTTAAAATGTATATGTGTATCTAATCTTGATCCACTTCCAGCTATACACAACACACTCTACACAACTGCACCATAACTGAGGATAACCTGTGCATTCGCCAGAAGGGCTATGGGCTGTCAAGATCTTCCTGCTCACAGCGAAAGGGATTGAATCATTATCATCTAATATGGATAAAGGCCGTTAGGTCGATATGTTGATTTATGTATGTGATTTGTGTGTTTCCAGTTTTTAGCAAAATTTAATTACCGTTAAACCATCTTACCCCGCCCCAATCCATCCCACCCACAACCTTTTATCCCCACAATCAATTATTTTTTCTCATATCTTACTCTTTATTCAAGACATTATAAACCATTACAGTATAGGATGTGAGGGGAATGTGAAGATACACATTGAAATTAATTTTTCAGTAATTATTTTGTTAATGTGATGGAAAGTTTGTTGTAATGTCTGATTTGTATGATTCAATCTTTCATTTATAGTTTTATCCAATCATAGGATGGTTATTCAATCTTTGCTCCACATTGATGGGTAAAGATTTAGAGACCGTCATCAGACACAGATTCCTTATGTTAGTGGAGACTAGGAAATTAATTTTCCAAAATTCTGACGAAATAGTAGAAGCATGGAAATAAAAGCTTGTGACAGCTGATTTTGTCTTGATCAGATTAACTTCAAGACCTTATAGCCACAAGCTGAGCTCATTTAATAGTGAGAAAATGTCAGCTAGGTAGCCAACATCATACTTAATCACTGCATTTTGTTCACCAATAGGAGAATTCATTGATTCCAAGAACTGAACCGTACTTTCACAAAGAGAGAAAAAATGCTGCAGACAATATACCTATTAAAAGTCACCTTACTTCCATGTGCACTAATAGTTTTCATTATTATCAAGACGATGACGGAAAAGACATAAGTTCAGTGAATGTGCTCTGATTTTTATTCGTGTCATAAATGATTATAATGAGAGAGGTGTGCAGACCAACAGCTGGTCTTCTTTGTCACATGATGTTGTTGATGAACAACTCAGCGAATTGTTCTAACATTGGTAACAACATGTTTTAGATATGCAGTAAAGTCCATATAGTTACCAATCATGGACAGTGTTCCTTCTGTTTCACAAACATGTTTGTCATTGGTGACAGACCATATAATTATATGTATAATTATAATTATATATATAATTATATTGTTATATAATTATTAAACATTGATATGAAATAATTCGCATTTTTAAAATCCATTTCCATTGACCATGCAAATATATTTCTTTATTAATATTACCATCTTTAGCAATACGAATATCTCGCGCCAAAGTCAGATCATTGGCGCAAATAAAACGGTGGCACAATAATCCTGCAGATGATGGTTCAACTCCCTCCTGCAAATCGGAACATGACTTTTAATACTAGTAACTTGACCAAAAGCCAACCCCACAAAAAGCCAATTTCAAAATGTGATTGTTCGTCACGTCTTCTCTCTGGTTCTGAAAATATGGTTTTCAGTTATTGAAATTAGAGTCCACTGAAGACAGATGTGTCGGGCCATTGGCTCAAATAAAACGGCAAAACAACGCCATTTCCATTTTCTGGATTACATTCTGCTGGAAATCTAGTTGGACCATTGTCCTGCTATAAGGGAGATCCAGTGGGAGTTTGAGAATGAACATTCACTGAAGAAGAAGAAATCAGTGAATTGTCCCATTTGTCAACAAATTGGGGATATTAAGCATGATGATTATAGGTCATATACATGACCCTCTGTAATAGAAGAATTAGCACAGAATTCATTAGGTCTTCATTTTTTACTTTAAAAAAAATTATTCTTGTATTTCCCTTTGGTCACTATTTATGTACTTGGAGTCACATGCTAGAAATAGACACGGGGATCCCAAGTATATCAATGGTGACCAACGGGAACACAAGAATAATAAAAAATGTAAATAATCAAAGCCTAATTAATTCTGTGAAAAGGTCTTATATACTGTCAGCATTATAGCCGAGATTTTCTCAAAATTCAGTAAGCTCAATTTGTAGCTGATTGTCTTTAAATTAATCTGATAGAGGCAAAATCAGTTGTCATAAAATTTATTTCTAAGCTTCTACTATGAGTATTTCATCAGAATGTTGTACATAACGAACTGTATTAATTGATATATAGAAAGTAGTGTACATCTAGGCTGAGCATTATAATAAGTAGGATTCTGCACTTGGCATAACTCTGGGGCTTTAAAATGTATTCAGAAAACACAAACATTCAAAGCTCTCTCACTCAAGTTCGATTTTATATGGATTTTTAAAGAGGGCAATGATGATGTCTAAAACATTTTCTTACACCCTCAGTAATGGGAGATAAGTATGCTCTGGACTGCTGATCAGCAAAGTGTTAATCCCTATGACTGTCTTGAGTCTAGCGCAGGCACTTATCGTTCACATCAACTCCAAAGTCTAGAGGAGGCACCGCAGGCAGTTATCGTTCACATCAACTCCAAAGTCTAGAGCAGGCACCGCAGGCAGTTATCGTTCACATCAACTCCAAAGTCTAGCGCAGGCACTTATTGTTCACATCAACTCCAAAGTCTAGCGCAGGCACTTATTGTTCACATCAACTCCAAAGTCTAGCGCAGGCACTTATTGTTCACATCAACTCCAAAGTCTAGCGCAGGCACTTATTGTTCACATCAACTCCAAAGTCTAGCCAGGCACTTATTGTTCACATCAACTCCAAAGTCTAGCGCAGGCACTTATCGTTCACATCAACTCCAAAGAAGACAAAATTCAAAATATTATACAATCAACAGAAATATTTAATATAAAATGTGACATTCATCATTTTCATTCCAGGGAAGTTTCAATTGTAGAGTGTGTGCTTCATGTTAGCCATCACCTGCAACAAAATATTTGTGATTATTTTACACATTAGCAACCAAAGTTCAAATTAATACAACAACAAATTATTCTTGATGGTCTCTGGCACATACTGAGAGAATTTAATTTCGACACCACCATCATAAACATTGTTGAATTACTTTACATAAACGCAAGCATTGCTGTCTTATCAAATAATACAATTTGAGAGCTCTGCCAGAATACATAATGCCCCTGGTATTTTTCAACATAAATCTAGAGAACATAATACAGGAGATCCTTAAGGATTACAACATGCCTATATTCATTGGAGGTCACCATATCTGCAATTTGCACTTCGCTGATGATAATGATCTAATAGCTGGGTCAGAAAAAGAACTATAGGTTAACAGAAAATGTGGAACAAATTATCAACAAGTACAGAATAGAAATAAACATTTGTAAAAAAAAGAGTAAGATCTTGGTTAACAACAGAGACACAGAAGTACAGACCATCATAATGAATGGGCACAAACTTGAGGAGGAGAATATTTTCAAATACATTGCATCCTGGGAAAATTCAAAACAGAATTAAAGGATACGGCTTTAGCTGCTTAAAAAAAAAAAGTTTAACCATAGCATTGATTAGTGTCGCAGGGGTGTGAGATGTTACCGCCTATTACTTTAAGAGGGAGAAGCAGAGAAAGACAAGAAAAATCATGAAAAGACATCAAGAACTTGTCAGTTTGGGATTTTTCCTTTACTCATCCACATTGCTGAAGATATAAATCACCAGAAGACTGTGTGTTGATGTATCCAATGTGGTCACCCCTATAACACTGATGAGTTATGGGTGCATTCTAATGTCATTCAAACAAAGCTATTTTATAATACAGCAACATACTTGCCACTGTCAATTGTAACCTCAAAAACATATCATCTATCACACCAATGTCATGGGATCATGTTATACAGTTGTTATATAATCTGTTAAATCAAGATCATAGCATAATCTGACACATATAGATTATTATCAACATCAATCATATCATAAATCATATCTGTCATAACAAACGAGAGTAAAACTGAACGGTTTTACATAGTTACAGGATTAAAACAAGGCTGCATTGTCACCATTGCTTTTTTTTAGCTTGACTATAGACTGGGTTTTGAATAATTAAGTGAAATGAACATTTTGGTATTAAATGGAAAGATAAAGGAACTCTTAGTGATCTTGATTCTGCAGATTACTTAGTGCTATTTAATCAGTCCAACTCCTCCTAAGGCACAAGATATCTAGAATCGACTGTGTCATCTTTCAGAACAAATTGGTATTCAGGTCACACTTCCAAGACTAACATCATGAGCTTCACCAACCATAATTGTGAAATCACTACCAGCAGAGAAAAACAGTTTCTAGCTTTTCCTACTTGAGAGCAAAATGACACAACCATTAGATGCAATAAAAGATACTTCTACCAGAATTGCATTGGAATCCAGTGTATTCAACCACCTGACACATCTGGAAATCAAACAATAAGTAAATATACCAAACTACGACTGTTTAACTCCAATGTAATATTCGTATTAACATATGGTTGTGGAAGCTGATCAATACCAAAAGCACTGGAGATTAAATTAAATTCATTTCAAAATAAATGTCTTAGAAAATCCTTAAATATTGTTTGGGAAAAATTCAAGTAAAACAAGCAAAAGACATCAAACAGCAATGTTTCTACAATAACAAGAAGAAAATGATGGACTTTTATTGGACATGTACTTAGAATAAATGATAGCAGACTGTCAATAAAAGCATTAAAATGGATAACAGAACAAGAGGAAGAAAAAGACGAACTCTTCGCAGAACAACCATCAAAGAGGGTAAGACAACTTCTTCTTCTTCTGCGTTCGTTCTCAAACTCCTGCAGATTAGCAGGATGTAGTCCAGAGAACGGAATGCGTTGTGTCATGATTTACAGCATTGCCGTGATATCTACGCCTTTCGGCCTGACACATCCGACTTCAGCATTGCTTTGGGTCACTGACCCTATATGGGATGGGACAGCCAACTCCATCCCATAACCTCCTTAGTCACCTTTTACGACATGCGTGGAAGGTAAACAGTGTTGCTATTCTTTGCTTCCCTTTCAGCCCCGTGCAACACACGGGCGAGGGTAAAACTATTTCTCAATAACATGCAATAATTACACACAGTAGCATCACATCGTTAGAACTGGAGAGCTCTGGTTTCTGCCCTATGCACAATGTTTGGCGCTGAAGGAACGCAGATAGATAGATAGGTATCATATTATATCATAATCTGTTAACAACAATGTCGTGCCATCATATATCAAATCATAATCTGTTAACAACAATGTCGT
The DNA here is from genome assembly GCA_034231615.1 of Meghimatium bilineatum. Lineage (NCBI taxonomy): Eukaryota > Metazoa > Mollusca > Gastropoda > Stylommatophora > Philomycidae > Meghimatium > Meghimatium bilineatum. Next base: position 40,348,541 of record CM067311.1, read on the forward strand.
GCCATCATATATCAAATCATAATCTGTTAACAACAATGTCGTGCCATCATATATCAAATCATAATCTGTTAACAACAATGTCATGCCATCATATATCAAATCATAATCTGTTACAACAATGTCGTGCCATCATATATCAAATCCATGATAAGAGAGTTCTGCAGTGTTATATAATCCCTATACTAACATGAGTGCGAGTCTTGGACAATAAACAAACTGGAAAGTGGAGACTTAGAGGCAATAGAGATGTGGTTCTACAGAAGAATGCTGAGGATACCATGGACTGCCAGGAAAACTAATTTGAAGGTGTTGAAAGAGTCAAATGCGAAACAGACCTTAATCAACAATATAAGAAAAAGGCAATCTTCTTATTTTGGCCACTTCATGAGACAGGCAGGTTTAGAGAGCATAGCCACAACAGGCAAAGTGGAAGGCAACAGAGACAGAGGGCGACAACGTGAGAAAATATTAGACAGTTTGACAGCCTGGCACGGCAAGGAAACAACAACGACCTTGATATATATATATAATACTGTGGACAGAGAGCTGTGGAGATCCATAACCGCCTACGCCAGCCGGCATGGCACCTGATGATGAGATGTTAATGTTTAACTCTACATATCTCCAAATGATGTTTCTCATGTTAAAAATGTGATCTCTGGTGCCTCTAAATCTGCCTACTTGTGCTACATTTAATTGTTCTTCCAGTTTATATTGTAGTCTTCTTATAAAGATGCCAAAAGGTTGTTTTTTCTTCTCATTAATTAATTTGTAGAATAACCATACAGCTGTCCTTTGATGTGTTACATTTTTTCATATTCTGTTATTTCATCCTCTATATTTCTGAATTTGTACTAACCATAGTCCCTCTGTTCTTGATATGATCAGATTGCTTTTAGCTTCTTGTGAGTTCCACCATCTTATGCCATGAGGCATTATGGGAAATTAAATTCTCATTGTTTGATGTGTTACAGAGGTTGAGTAATGTTTATGTAATATTTCTTTAATGTTTATCATTTGCCACTTCCTTATAACAGAGATATTGTTGTAGATGGACAGTGACACTGACTGAACTACACTCTCAAAAGATGGCTGAATCATTTTATTTACTGTTTTGTCAATTTAGTGCAGATGTTATTCCCAAATAGCAATCATCAATGTCTGTCTTAAACCAAAATTTAAAATCTTTAGAATACAAATAAAAACACCTCTTAGACTTTTGGTAGTAAGATCTGTATTTACATCTAGAAAGAACTCACTGTGTTCTCATTTCTTCCTTTTTACTGTTACTCTGGTTATCTTTCTCTTGGAGTCTATTATCTGTTTCTCTTTGTATACCTCAGCCATGATTCTCTCTTCTTCCTCATCATTTACCTTTTGGCGATACTCAAGCATCATGTCATGTGTCGTCCAGGGTTTCTCATTCTGTACAAACAAGAGACATATTAATACAATTAAAAGTAAAAAAAAATGCGCTACTTTAAAGTCACAGAATGCATTTAAACATAAATAATTGACAGCATTGGCCCATGTGATGTTAGAGCTTCAGCATTCATTCTCAAACTTCTGCTGGTTCTCTCTTGTAGTAGCACAATGTCCTGCTAGATTTCCAGCAGGATATAATAAGAGAAGGGAAATGTGTTGTGTTGCTGCTTCATATACGACAATGCCCTGACACATCCGTCTGCAACAGTTGGCCAGAGCTTGAAAGGGGAATTTAAAAAATAGCAACACTGCCTGCCATAAGAGGTGACTATAGAGTGAGGTTTGTAGGGCTTGTAGTCCCATCACATAGAGGTATATGCCCCATAAGCCATGCTTGTTAGATACGGTGAACCAAATTGTGCATTTATTGTGACCAAGCTGTACATTATGACACAACATTCTGTTCTCCAGACAACATTCTGTTAATCAGAAGTTTGAGAATGAGTGTAGAAGAAACACTACACATTTTGTCTTATGCTGAATCTACAATAAGCATAGATGTCAAATACAGGTACTCGTAAAAGTTATGTTTTTTTAAAAGGTTTTACTCTGTACTGTGTACCTATTTTTACATGGTGTACTGCAGCTCTTTACTTTTTTGGGTTTGTTCTTCAATTTAGTGGTGACACTGATTTTCTTCATGATAAGATGAATAAAATTTGCAAAACTACATTTATGCATTGTTATTAGCATGTAAGAAGTACACCATATGAAAATTAGCAAGTCTGCAACACCAATGGATATAACAATAGATAACACCAAAGCGAAACAAGCCAAAAAATGTAACTATCTGGGCTGCATTTTTTTCAAAAATGAAAGACTAGACAGAGAAATAGAAACAAGGTGCCAGAAAGCAAACACAGTGACCTACCAACTTTCACTATTATTTCTTCACCCAATGATCAAGATGGAAATCAAGAGACAGATAATATCTACAATTTATATACCAACACTGCTACCAATGTCAGACATGGTATTTAACAACCTGCAGTAGAGGAAAATAATTATATTTGAAATGAAGTGTCTGAGAAAAGCTGCAATGGTTACTAAACTAGATAAATAAGAAATGAAGAGATTAGGAAAAGAGTGGGTATAATATCATGTATTGAACATATTGAAAGACAGCAAGTAAAATGGTTCGGTTACCTTATGAGAATGATTCCAAACCAAATACCAATAGGAGCATATAACAAAAGAATATTCGTACATAAGGCAGACCAAGAAAACAGTTTTCTTGGTAGACTAAGAAAACAGTGGATAGAAAACATCAAGATAGCCTTGAATAAACATGTACTTAATGCAACCAAGGTGACTCATCTTGCTATGGAACGACAGCTGAAGCTTCCACCCCTACACTTAACGGCAAGTGTGAATACGATCAACTATCGTTCACCTGGGAACAGACAATAGACCGATTTTCTGTCATTATTAGTAATTTTTAGTGGCAACATTGAATTTTGCTATACGTTTTTAGTACAACAACGATTTTTGCAGGTTTTAATTTTTATTTTAGTGGTAACACTGCTTTTAAATGCATTATTTTCACTGTGATTGTTAAGTCCTTTTCAATATAGTCAGAACTTAGGGTTTATTATTGTCTACGAGCATAGACAGCTTAAGTACATCTGTGTGTATAGGTAGTTTATTTTGTAAGTTTTTATTTGCATCGTACGTAGTTGTAGACCTAAGATAAGTAATAAAATATTTAGGCCAAGACGATTTTCCCACACCGCTAATGATGCTTTATTATAATAATTTGTATAGGCCTAAATCATAGTACAGAGAGGCACAGAAAATGTGCTGCTCTTATATGCTGTGAGTAAATATTTAAAATATTATATTAGATATAGAGATGTGATTAAATAAAATCCTATATTAAATCATATTTGTGTATTTATTGGCCATGTGTATATGAAAATGTCTGCTAAGGGAGTTGGTGGTGCTTGTACATATCACTCAAACTAACTATGGGTAGGGGGGAGAGAAACAGAACTCATGACATTTATACTGAGCAACAAGTAAGGAGTAAACCAGCAGTTAATTTTTTTTAAAAAGGAAGAAGTATCCCATAAAAATTAAACTTTCTTCACTCAACAAGATGCCCCAGACAAGGCTGTAGATAGGAGGTCCCCCCCACCCTCTAATCAGAACATGTACTGCAGGTATGCTTATGTAGAACTTTTAGTACTGGGAATGTAGCCAAAAGTCAAGATAGCGATTTTTCACAAAAAAGTCATCAATAGAGAAATGTATACACGAAAAAATCCTACATAATGTGACCAGTCTGTACATGAAACCAACCTATTTATTAAGTCAATTGGTTCAGTACTTTAAGAGATTATTCTACTACTGATAATGAATGCTGGGTACAACTGGTTCTCCATTTCTTTTCTACACAGGCAGAGTTAGCAGGTAGCCAATATTCTAATTGCACTTTATAATGGACTAATCTGAAAATAGATTGCTTCGAAGACAGATGATCGCATTATCATATCTCTTTCTAATCTAATGTCCTCACTTTGAAAATGTTCATGTAAAGATCTTAATACATCATTCTTGTTCATAACTAATTCTTCTTGTATTGGTGCTTCTGGTGCTAGTGTATCAGATCTTTCTTTGCCATGGACTTCTGTATGTCCAGGAGAATAAATCCACAGAATTCTCCGCAGATCAGAACATGTGATATACTTCACCCTCTCATGTCGGAGCCACCCATTCTTGATCTTTTTATACATGACTCATGACATATAAGCCATACCATTTTGGTATTTTATATTGGGAAAATTATGTAGGCCTGTCAATAGCAATGCAACAAGAAATAAAGAAAGATGTATACAACTCACATTTGTTGCATTTTAAAGAATATATTTGTAAAATATATCCTTATATTTACAGTCTATCTATCTATACATGTTATATTTATATTACATATATGTATGTAATATGTATATATATATAACATATATGTTCATATTTACAGTATAAACATATATTACAGTATCAGCTGTTTTAATCACTTTTAGAACTACATAAATACAATATATTTTTCTCCTTCAATGACATGTTTGCAGACAATCTGTAAGAATAATCAGTCAATATCATGAAGCTGTTCATATATATATACTCTCCTCACTTTCATCTTTTGATGAAATCTCCAGAAATTTATCGAATAAATGAATGATATCAGCAGTAACTAAAACTGATTTTTTATAACCACAAGATTCTTGACACCAACAATTCAATAAAAAAAATTTCAAGCAGCACAGAGTTTTCTCTTATATTTAAACATTGGCTAGTGAATTTCAGCTATTTGATAGCAAATTTTGCAATATTGTATACAGATAGTTTCCAAAGTTCACAAGGGGTGCGATGAAAGTATCATGGTGTAAATATTGGCAGGTATATAATGTGAGATAATGATAGCTAGATCATAATGGCATTTGATTTATTATCTCAAAGATTGTATTTTTCTGTGTATCACAATTTTTAACTGGTCTCTCATATATTAATATTCTTTCTTCTTTCTTTATTTTTTGCTTTATACCCCTTTATGCCTTGCATCATCAGGGGTAGAAAAATGTTCTCTGGAGATGGCTTTTTGTGTACTTCATATGTGTTTGTTTTCATGGACTCTTATTTCTGTAATCAATCATTTGCAAGGTCTACCCCTGGTTTTATATCCATCATGTCTGTATAGAATTGGCATTGTGTTTGTTAGTCGTCTGATGTTTTTGTTTCTGATTTTGTCTCTTATTGTTACTCTGAGGATTCGACGTAGACAAGTCATTTCTGTTGTAACAAGATGGTATGATGATCATTTTACATAGTGCAGTTTTGGTGTTCATGCTCACACGTTTGTTTTTGAAAATAGAAGACATATACCCCAAGATCTGGTATGCTATGTTGCATCTATGTTGGATTTCTTTGATGTTTTTCCCCATTCGATGATATGATGCTAATATATTAATATCTCTTAATATATATCTGAACACACTATTATCTGTTCTTTATTCTACCCAAAAAAATGTTTCTTTCATGAGCATACTTGCAATAAGAAATTAAAATGTTTTCTTTATCATGTATAATAGTGTAAATTCTCTCCTCCAATCTTGATAGTATTTCCATATTTGGCTATCACATGTAATGCAGTCTCAGTGTCCAGTTCTGCTCAAACAACATAATCACTCTACCTTCTAACCAGATGTGTCAGGTGCAAATAAAACACTGACATGGACTACATTTCATTTACATTTCCTGGAAATCTACATCCAGCTGGAAATCTAGTGGGATCATTGTCCTACTATAAAAGAGATTCAGTGGCAGTTTGAGAACAAACATAAACAAAATAAACAAAATAAAATCACTCTACCTTTTCTTTTCCTTTGATCATTATTTCTGTCATAGCAATGGGTTCAATTCCTTTAAGGTTAAAACGCTCCCAGCGGTACTCCCATGGTCTGGGATTTAGTGTCACCTGGAGAGTTTTAAACCATATAAACTTAAAATCAGACAAATGTCCAGATATGTTCATGCATCTCTGTATCCATAAATATAGGGGTAGCATGTTAAGAAATATCACTCAAAAGAAAACATAAGATGCAATATACATATTTTAAAAATACAGTTGACACATAGTGGACATGTGTGCTTGTGTATACATGTAGGTCAAACAGTACACACAATTTCACAACTTTTTTCTTAGCTACAAACGGGGCAGCGACTAATCATGTCTACATCAAAACAAAACCAAAAAAACCCACCATGCCTTTCTGTTCTAAGTTCTTCATTTAAGTGTGGAGAATCGTAATCCTAGATTCTGAATCTTAGTCCTGTCTTTAATATTATCAATCCATACTTTCTTGTTAAATTCCCCCTTCTTCTTCCTCCCTCAACTGTCCCCTGCAGGATAGTTTTGTAAAGGGAATCATGCCTCATCACATGATCAAACCAAACAAGTTTGTGACATTCACCACTGCCAGATGTTCTTGTTGATCTGCAAGAGCATTTATTGTTTCTCTTATATATGTTGGTTTTGTATGTATGCAATTCAGACAGTTGATAACTTTGTCTACTTGAGTAGCAAAATGACACAGAGAGACACAACAAAACATATCTCTACCAGAATTGCATTGGTATATTCAACCACCTTAAAACTGGAAATAAAAAAACCAATAAATATACTAAACTATAACTCCTTAATGCTAATGTAATTTCCATATCAACATATGGCTGCAAAAGTTGGAAAATACAAGCACTGGAGAAGAAATTTATTTCATGTGAAAATATGTCTTAAAATAACTCTTAGATATTGGCTGGGAAGTGTTATGACTAAATGTTATCAGCGCACACAGGATAAGTTCATAGGTGCGCTGATTCCTGTCTCAATAAATCCATCAGAGTGAAGAGGCTGACAGTTCCAGTTTGATGCTGATTTATCAGTCTCTTCATAAATCTGTTATGTTTCTCACTGGGAAGAATTCAAATCAAGCAAGCAAATAAGAGAAGACACCAAACAATAATATGTTTCTACAACTATAAGAATAAAATGATACACTCATATCAGAAATGTACTTATAACAATTTGTTTAAAAGACTGATAACTCTTTGTAGAACAATCATGAGAGGGAATTGACTATGGATCTCAACAACATGTATGAACTATACACAGTAGTATCACATCGCTCTACTGGAGAGCACCAGTTTCTGTCCTATGCACCATATTCAGCACTGAAGGTACATAGACAAGATGTTTGAGCAAGCTGATACACTGATGAGCATGATGACAGTGTATAAAGGTACATCAATGGATCATTAGGACATAATCAATAAACAGAAAAACCTCACTCATTCAGAAGTTCTTCTTCTACATCCGTTCTCAAGCTCCTGTAGGTTAGCAGGATGTAGTCCGGAGAAGGAATGCGTTGTGTCATGGGTTATAGCATTACTGCGCCTTTCGGCCTGACACATTCAACTTCAGAATGGCTTTGGATCACTTTGACCATATATGGGATGGGACAGCCAACTCTATCCCATAACCTTCTTAGTTGCCTCTTACGACATGCATGTAAGGTAAACAGTGTTGCTATTCTTTGCTCTCATCTTGGGCCACACACAGGAAATTTTCAGAAGTGTGAGCATCACATTGCTGAAACTGGGAAGCACTGGTTTCTGCCCTATGTATTCTATTTGGCGCTGGAGGATCACAAGTATCTGAGTGAGCTGACACATTGGTGAGCATGACCATTGTCGAAAGTGCATCAATGGATTTTTCTGACTTGATATAATCAATACACAGAGGAACCTCGCAGATTCAGAATATTTTCAGAAATGTCAATCATGGTCGCTCTCATGATTGTGAAAGATTGGTGTAAACATTGGAATGGCCACATGTGCTTAAGAGAAATAAGCACAGTACGAAGAGACTGATAATTCAACACCAAACTCATGTGTACATGTGGACAGGCAGTACAGAGTGCCAAACATATACTTCAAGAGTTTTCTGAGCATGAAATGCTGAGGCTGACATATTGGCCAGAGGAAACAACACTGGAATCAAAGCTCTATGGGACACTGTATGAACTACAAAAGACAGTGAGTTTTATTAAGTAGACAGAATTACAGATATAGACATGTTTCAAGTGAACTAAAAAAGAAGAAGAAGAAGAACAAACTGGTACTGTGAGCAGCTACACTCTTATGGATTCATTGAAACAAAGATCGGAGCACATATCAAATTTCCTGATGTGTATGGATGATAACCTGCACTCATAACTCATTGAAATCTGAACCTGAAATCTAATTTTGTAACAAACTTACTTGGACGGGTATCATTTAAATCATCTTGTAGGTTGATATTCACTGCTGTACCTATTCTGCTGCTATTCCATATGATATTCAATCAGCCAACACTTTTTTACCAGTGCAATATCAAGCATGGTTTCTAACAAACTCACAGCAGAGAAAAATCACATGTGAGATGAAGTGTTTGAGAAAAGCTGCTATGGCACCAAACTAGACAATAAGAAATGATATCAGAAGAAGAGTAAGAATAATGCCTTGTATCAAATATATAGAACGTCAGCAGATAGTGGTTTGTTCATCTTATGAGAATGGACCCAAGTCAAATAGAATACCACTGAGAATTTATAACAAATGATCATCTGGATACAAAGCCAAGGGTAGACCAAGAAAAATGGATAGATAACATCACGACCACCCTCCACAAACAAGGGCCCAGACATCACATCTGGCCTTGAACTGAAACTTACAACTCCCACCCCTATGCTTAATGGCAAGTGTGGATGCAACCAAGGAAAAGACAATATTCAATCTGCAAATTTGCAGCCATGGTCATTGTTAGTGTTTCCATGGCTGTTCATATGACCTAAGTATTTATATGTATTAACTTCTAGTTTCTGTTCATTCATTTAAATATTAGCTCCTTCACCACCTCTTCAATACTGTAAAATATCAAAGTTCTTCCTATCTCATGTACCTAACATCCTGCACATCAGACCTGCCAGTTATCCTTATCTTGACTGAAATGTCAAGGACATTCATTCTCACCTTTAATGGATTTATTGGCACAGGGGAATCCTGGGGTAAAGATACTGGCTCCATGTTAAAATCAAAAGTACTGAACTCAAGTGGGCAGTTTCTAAGGTAGTATAACTCTTCATCCAGGCGTTTCTCCAACTTGAGCACTTCAATAGACAACACTGTTGGACTGTACATTCGGTACATTACCTCCACACCTGGAATGTAAAACAGTAAATATAAAATATGACATGTCACAAACTGAAAAGAAGAATAAAAAACACAATACGTAACAAACAAAATTATGAAATGTTAAAAATTGGATATGAGTTCTATTGCTTATCCTATTGGACAATATAAGAATGTGATCTCTCTCTTGAACAGGCAAAATGTGAACATAACATGTAAGTTTTGCATATGATTGGAAGTACACATAAAGTATATGTTTTGAAAAAAAGCCTTGATCAAGCACATGACATCATTACACAATAATAAATGAAAAACAGAAGGAAATTAATAATAACTAGTAGTACATAAAACATGGACACTAAACAATTAGATAACAGAATTGATGCCTTTGAGATGTGGATATATAGAAGAATAGGGATAACATCATGGAAAGAGAAGAAAACAAACAAAGAGATTCTAACAACACTTATATGAAGAAAGAATTATTAAGGGAAATAAAGATCAGGCAAATAAAATATTTTTTTTATTTGACACATTAAAAGACATGACACCTTATTAAGACCTTACTTGAGGGTAAAGTTGAAGGGAAGCGAGCAAGAGTTAGGCAGAGATACAAGTAGGAGAGTAACATCACAAGATGGACAGGTTATAGTCTAGCAGAGTGCACCACCAAAACAAGAGACAGTTGGAGGTCTGTTGCAACCAACTATCGTTGAGAGGACACTTGAATATGAGTAGTACAGGAACTGAAGGGATAAACTGAATGGGAAATTTACAGAACACAACAGAATATCTATTTATAGGAGGAAATAATGGTGTTAAGATCAGTGTTACCAGTTCTGTGATTTTCCCACCCACTTGGGCTAATTTGGAATCCTGATCTGAAGGAAATTTGTGTTACTGTGAATTTATGTTTTTTTTTAAACTGGTTCTTGAAGTGCTTGCTATTTTTTTGTGTACTATAACTGTTTTGGTGTTCAGAAATAACAATTTTAACAAAAAATTGCATAACCATATGACTATTAGAGTTGCAGGGGAGTTGCTTTTTAAAAAAACCTATTTAGTTAAGATCCATATTCTATTTTGAGTCTGTCCATGGTTATTCTCTGGTAGTAGTTCAGGGATTACTACCTTTGCATAGTAGTTCAGGGATTCCTACCTTTGCATAGTTCATACTTTCTCTTCATGTTTGCATCGTGAAAATATCAAATCAGGCTAATTTGTTAAGAAATGGTAAAAATGTCTGGAGTTTTGACACAACTTGTTCGCAATGAAGGATAGTATTCATATCTACACTGATGACACAGCCATAGTTATGATGGAAATATGCATGATGAGGCCATTTGCATATCAAATATAACGTGGAAATGGTGGTTCAATAAGTGGGGAGATGTGCCTACATTTCAACTTTTTAATATTATGTGAAATTTCATTCCAACTTTGTTATGGTATGTGCAGCTCTTGTGATATCATGTCACTAGCAAACTGCTTCAACAAAAACAAAATGGTTAATTTCACCAGAGATGCCTGTTTACTAAAAAATACGGAGTGCAAAGGGAACGCAGTGCTCTAGGCGGACCCAGGGTTAGCAGATAACCAAGATCCCAAATGTACCTCCAAGCGGTGCACCCTGGAAACAGAAATACAGCAGCTCGAGCTGATTCTGGCCAAATCATTTGGGGATCGTGTCCGAGAATGTGGAGGTAGCAGATGGAAAGAGATTTGACTGCACAAGAGACAGACAATATCTCCGACACCACCAGCATCACCACATATAGTGACACTGTCGATACACAGTGAAGCTAGTCAGTCTAGTCTGAACATTGGAGGGGCGGCCAATGTAAAATGCACGTAAAGGCAGATGCATGGCGAGAGACAAATATATCTCATACAGAGTACAATGAAACAATGAAAGGGCAGAACAGCGCTAGAGGGCAGCGCGAACTGCAAATAGAAAGTGAAAAGTTCCTAGGAAAGGGGAACTACAAGCTCCGTCAGCTCGAGACGGGCTTCTAGTTACCAGAGTTCCTTACAGGCAGAGACCCAGAGCCATCCATTGGCGTTTGGTAAAGCAAGAAGACCTAACCCAACTCTAATGTCGAGCCTTCCTAAACCGGAAATATGCTTGCAAAGAGAAAGGGTCCTGTACCCGATGGGCCTAGGCAAGAAAGGCACAACGATGGTAGTCCTGGCCCAACTCTACTGTCAAGGTTTCCTATACCGGAAGTACACTTGCAGAGAGAAAGGGTTCCGTACTCGATTCGCTCAGGCAGAAAAGGGACAACGATTTAGCCCTGGCCCAACTCTACTGTCAGGTTTTCCTACACCGGAAATACACTTGAAGAGAGAAAGGGTTCAGTACCTGATGGGCTCAGGCGCTATTGGGACAAGGACGCTCAGCTCAAGAACGCCTTGCTCTCAAACGAGTGGTGTGAGACTCAAACTTGGACAAGGGGTACACGATGTCGGTGAATGACACCTCGGCTAAGAGGGCAAAAGAGCCAGGGTCCAACTCCTCTGCTGAGTTCTTCCCCTTAAGGAACCAGGCTCACGGATGAGAAACGGTTCAGTACCCAATGGGCACAGGCACAGCACGTCCAATTACACGAGGCAAGTTCATAGACAGTGGAACACCTCGTTCGAGTAAGACGAGAGCAAAAAAAAAAAAAAAAAAAAAAAAAAAAAAGTCTTGGCGGAGAGTCTCCACTACGCATGCCTGGAGACAGATATAAAGGCTGTCACGGGCTAAGGGTAGCCCACCCGAATTGTCATGGCATGCCGAAATCGGATGTGCTAGGCCTACAAGGCGCATAACGGTGGCACAACGTAATCACGCTCCCGGCGGAAATCGCACGGATATCCGTGATGGTTACAATGGAGCGAACGAAAAACAAACAAACTAAAAAATACCAGCTACAGATAAATTTGTTAAAAAAAGGGAAGATCAAAAGATGAAACAAAATGAAATGGATCATCCAATTGGGGGAGGGGGGAAAGGAACTATCTGTGGGTAGCGTGAAGATTGGTGCACACAACAGCAGTTCTAGCGATTAAAATGCACACTGCATATTTATCGATATTTATGCTAGCACTCTACCTCTATTTAATTTTTTGCAACATTAAAAACTTTTTATATTATATTATTTTGTATTCCGCTACATAGTGTAGGCATCTCATAGTTAAGCATTTGTTGTGAAACATTTCATAGTAAAGAGGGCTTTACAGGTCAGAAACTAATATTTATTTAGGGTGAAAGTTTTACAAATGTAAACTTTTGCAATCAACCTGTAACGACAATAATTAACAATCACTAGAACAACAAGATGGCTTCAAAGTAATTACAGTAGTTTTGACCATAATGCATAATAGGAAAAAGGTTTTGGAAACAGTTTTCCAAAGGCAAATACAGAAATCAATGTCCACACACATATATTAATGTCCAATTTTAAATTGCAATGAGCACTACTAGGCCATCTATCATATACCACACAGCGCATGCATGTTACCAACTTTCCAATTCGGTACAACATTAGAATATGGTTCTCACGTGTATTAGGTTAATAACACCATGCTACATACAAAAAACCTTAGTAGATGACATGCCTTTATATTGAGGTTATCTTCTTATAGAAGCTTCATGGCGCGTCATCTATACAATCCCGTAGTCATAACCTTCGATAACAGTTACCATGTTGTTCTGACAGGCCGACGTTGTGCTTGAACTAGTTGCGCGCGCGGCGTGGGTGGGCAGAACAACAAAGAAACCTGTCGCAAGGGCCAAAGTTGTGCCTCGATGTCGACGTCTGTTTTGGCAACATTGGACTTGAAACACCATTAAGTCGGATGGCTGCTGGAACATAGGGCGGAGCACTTATGGGAATGCCCCACGTGCCGTGAGGCCAGTTTCTAATCAAGAATCAAGAGAATGCTACATACTAATTTTCCAGAAAAAAAATATGTCATGGAACTTAGAGAACCACATATTATTTAACTTTACAGTACTGAGTATCTGTTATTTTTAGGTAGGGAGCCAGTGATGATCTTTCTGAGTGTATCTTCACCAATTGTGCAAGTTTGGTGCCCATATGTACAACTGGAGTAATTATAGAGTGGTCTTTCCAGGAGACAGTGTGCAGGCAACTCTCAAGTCAATAGAATCTCACAATACTTTGTCCTAAGATGATAAAGTTTTTTTTGTAGCCAGAGTTATCTGTAAGTCATCTGCCTCTGAGACTAGAGCAAGCTGAAATAGCATTATCTCCTGAGAAATACCAGAATACCATTAGCAAACACACAACCAAAACAAAATATCAAATTTTTCTACTGACAACAACACAGTTTATCAAGGGTTGACTTACCTAAACCATCAACAACATTACGCAAAATAAAGAAGGCCTTAAGTCCACAACTACCCCTGGCTATGCATATACCCACAAACCTGTTCCGTTTGCCTGGAGAATGTGGGTCTGAAACTGACACTGCCATGATGCTCCCTTAGAAGAAATATAACAATAAAGCTGAGTTACTGACATATCATTACTGCCTTCTCATTATCTTTTGCCTCTTTAGCCACTGACCAAATAAAGCAGTCAGTGTTCATTTTCTGACTGGACACATTCTAGATGAAATTAAAGAGCTGACAGACTTAACATCATGGCAAAAGTGACAAGTGGTAGTTCAATGGACCATAATTTTAAATTCAAAGAGTTGGGCCAATTGGAGGATGTAAAGTGAGCTTCTTCTCTACATCCATAGTCCAAAATGCATGAACTGAAAGTGACATGGAAATGCAGTATATTCTGTAAAGATTAACTTCTCGTTGTTACAATTGCTCTTCTGAACCTCAGGAAACTCAAGAGTACCCATTTTAATGCCTGTAGTGGCAATCTCTTTTTCATTCATTCTGAGTACATGTCTGATATAAATTCATCATTTTCTTCTTGTTGTTGTAAGACATATTGCTGTTTGGTGTCTTCTCTTATTGGCTTGTTTGACTTGAATATTTCCCAATACTTAGAGTTTTCTAAGAAATTTATTTTCAAATGAAGTTAACTTCTCAGTGTTTTTGTTATTTTTCAACTTTTTCAACCATATGTTAATATGTTTATTACAATGCAGCTTAACGGTCATAGTTTGTTATATTTACTTACTGTTTTTGATTTCCAGATGATTATTGGTTGGTTGGTTGTTGATCTAGCAGTCCATGGACTCATTCTCTTTGACCCAATTGTGTGTGATATATGCATGTGTTTGTGAGCTATTGTTTTGTTCCATTTATCTGGCCTTGAAGAAAGAAGCATTTTCCTGAGGTCATCCAGTGGACATGCTGGACATTCAAAAAAGGTGGAGGTCAACAGTTTCTAGGGATTTTATAGGTGCACAGCTGACACCCTGGAATTAGTTGTAGTTGTATTCTGTTCAGGTGATTGTTAAGCTGTGTGTGGAGTCGGAAAATTATACTCTAGTCTTTCCTTCCCGGGAGGCTGATGTTGTCTTTAGGATTTGGGCAGGTCATATATTTATAGATTTTTCTCCCAGTGTTTCCTATGGCCCATCTGTTCATCCAATTCTCTTTGTTCACAGATTCCAACATCATTTTAACCTTTAGGATGCGTGCGGCAACTTTATTCACAGATATTTCCCCTTCTCTGGTTAGCGAGTATATTTGCTGCTGTAGACCGCAGTTGCTAGGTACACTTCAATCAATTAAAAATCTCCAATATTTAATTTTTTTTCCCCACCAGATTTGTTAAATCAGGCATTTTATTCAATTGACTACCTTTTCCAGCAGTTTTAGTGGACACCATATGCCTAATGCCATGTAAATATCAATATTTTCGCAACATGTTGATAATTTCAAACAAAAGCATCGCCATGATGGTCAATTCTGTTTTATAGACATATATTTTATCTAATTTTCATTTAAATTATTATGGATTGTGATTCAAGTGTTTTTTTATGGAGAGATAAGTCATTTCCACAATCGAAAATTAGTTACACCACGCTATTTTATCTAATTTGATATTAAAACATCATCTAAGTTCGAATGATACATTTCTGGACTAGATCTTAGTTTATTGAATTTTAAGACATACCTGAAGGTGTAATCCTTAAAATTACAACGATTAATCCATGAATGGCGCATGAAAATTCAGTCTATATTATACTGTTTCCACTCTGGAATATTTAATAAACTTCGTGCAATTGTATTTTTGTTCTAAAGGTAAAAAAATCGCTGGGATTTTGTGGAAATTGTCTTTGAGACTGTCTTACATGTCTTGTATCACACACATACAAACAAAACCTACAACAATATATGCAGAATTCAATTCTTTATTTATATGTGCAAAAATTATTTAAATATCTCTAACAACAAAAATGTTATCATAATTTCAAAACAGTCACTAACTATTGCGTAACATTTCCAAAAATTAATTCAGCTGCAGGACAGAAATTATGTAAATGTAAACAAAGCGTTCTATAGGTTAACTGTGTGCTTGGTTGTTTGTACATATGGTTGTTCTTGTTGTGGTTCCATCTTGGCTAATCTGTCTGCTTTGTCATTACCAGGTGTGTTTGAGTGGCCAGGAATCCTCTGCATAACAATGCTGGCTTCATAAGATGTTAGCTGCTTGTTGGCATGGTGATATATTTCAACTAGATCAAGATTACAATGTCCATCACACTCTAGTGCTTGAAGAACGGACATCGAGTCTGCAAAAATTAAAATGTTTTGGAAAGACATCAAATGTGGTCTTCAGGTGGTACAAGGCTGTATTTCAGCTTCATATTTAGAACATATCACCCCACAGGCATTAAACAACTCATCAGATTTTTGTATGGATATTCTATATAGACACCATTACCTGCTTCAATGGTGGCTTTGAAAGAAGACCTGTCAGTATAGACATGAATCCATTGTTCTGGGTAGGTGTCTATTGTTTTCTGTGTGGTGGTAAACATTTTTTATACTCTATGCAATTCTTGTCTCTTAAAATGAATGTTGCACTACAAAGGGAAATGTAATTGTTGTACCACGAAGGGAAATTTAATTGTAAAGATGAAATGCTGTGAAACAATAGTGAGACATTCAGACCTTCCGCATGCCGATTACGTAGTGGTATAAATACTGCTGTTTTTATATCTGCATTAGGCCTGTTAGATATTTCTGCATTACAGAGTACTGTGATAGTTTTAACACGAAATTCAACTAGTTTTATGTCTGTTGTTTTGCAGCCTTTTCCCATTTCATTGCTTTATTGTTTTTCTACTTCTGACTTTAGTATTACTGGGTCATCATTGTTTTGTACTGTTGGTTTTTCATTTGACTGGTCATCAAACAGGTCTGTCACGAATATCATATAGGTGTTGGCAAAAGCAACCGCCTAGTCTACGGTCAGTTTCTCCTATGTAAATCAAGTGACAATGCTTACATATTATTGTGCAAATCACATTTCTCGACTCGCAGGTAAAGCTCTTCTGGATAGAGAAATAGCCTTAGGTAAGTGAACAGTATTGGTTTGAATTACAAACTTTGAGGTGTTACATGGTCTGTCGCATGGTGATGTGCCTCTGTGGCTGACGGCATCCACCTGAGTTTACTGCAGACCAAGAGGTCCCAAAAGTAACGATCACTTCCTAAAGCCACCAGGAAACCATTCTCAAATATATCTCGAGTTTCGGGATCTGATAAAAGAAGAGGTAAATGTCAGAACAAGTTCTGTCTTGCCACCTATATGACATTCGTGATGACACTGAAAGTGGCCCATTTCAATGAGCCACACCACAGTGCTGCTCATGAACTCTGCCTTTAGAGTACTCTACATACACAAAATAACTATCTAACAAATACAAATTATACTCAATCAGCTAAATTAAATAATGATAAGCAACCCATTTTAATAATCTGTAACAGGTTATCATACCAACATAGAATTCTGGGATATCAATGACTGCCCTTCGTCTCAGCATATCTTGACGTTCTAGTTTTTCTAGAACTCTGTCCCGATACTTGTAGTCGGGATTAGGCATAAATTCAGGTAAAACAAACCTGAAAATGAATTTAGAATTAGGTATAAACTTGAGAAAGATAATACATAAATTCAGGTAACATAAACGTCAAAATTAGTATTAGCGATACACTTGTGTAAAGCAGTACATAAACTCTGTTAAGTTATACACTCAAACATCCCAAATAAAGATACAGCAATAAACTTGGTGATAACTATCTATCTATTGTCATTTCCACTTGCGTCGTTAAGCATCCTGGGGGGAATTCTTAGTTTTTTGTCTTTGGCCATTTTAGTTGCATTGGCCATGGTAAGCCAGTGTCTATTTAATGATACTTTGATTGTCTCTGTCCATCCAGTTCTTGGTCTTCCTTGTGCCTTGTAGCCCGGTCTTCTGTGGATGTATGCATGAAGGGTTGGTTGCGCAGGTTCCATTTTCAGTTAATACAAACCTGAAAATCATATCACGATTAGAGCTATATATTATTCATATTTTTACATTTAAAGGTTCTGTGATTCCTGGTAAAAAGTCAGGGTAGAGTAAAGGACTTGTAAAGGAACAGAATAGAGCTTACATGTAACAAGCTCCATCATGAAAATGGAAATTGAAGTTGTTACTGCAGTACTTCTTCTTCTTCTGCGTTTGTTCTCAAACTCCTGCAGATTAGCAGGATGTAGTCAGGAGAATGGAATGTGTTGTGTCATGGTTTACAGCATTGCTGCGATATCTGCGCCTTTCGGACTGACACATCTGACTTCAGCATGGCTTTGCGTCACTGACACTATATGGGATGGGACAGCCAACTCCATCCCATAACCTCCTTAGTCGCCTTTTACGACATGCATGGAAGGTAAACAGTGTTGCTATTCTTTGCTTCCCTTTTGGGCCCTGGCAACACATGGGCGACCGCAGTACTAAATGGATTACCAGCACAAAAACACATTTTCAGCAAAGGCCGCTCCTTCTTCGTTCGTTTTTAAATTCCTGCAAATTAGCAGGATGTAGTCAACAGAACAGAATGTGTTGTGTCATGATTTAACATTTGTTGTGATATCCACACCTTTCAGCCTGACATATCTGACTTCAGCATGGCTTCTGGGTCACTTTGACCCTGTTAATATTATTCATCCAACGTAGTTGACGATGTCTATTCAGTTCAACCAGGATAATGATGTCTGTAGTGTGTCAGGCTAATTAATGAGTACCATTTGTGCCTAGAATTGGCTACCACACTCTCAGCATGTGTGGAAGAAGTCTGTGGTATATTGAGTAGCTCTTGCCTTTCTTCTAGCATGCTTTTATTGTGCAAAATGATGTCTGAGGTTCTCTGCAGCTGCTGCATCACTCTTGATTCTGTGAAGACAGACAGATCTGTCTTCTGGAAGACTCTCCCATGAATTTGTGTTTATTTTGAAGCAAGTCAGTGATCTCTTAAGTGTCTTTAAAATGGGTGTTCTGTTCTCTTGCCTTATGAGAGCCAGTCTAGAGTAATACATATAACAACTTTTTTAGTAGACTGTCTTTCATGCGAATCATGTGTCCTGTCAAGGGTGTCTGTGCCTTCACCAACATTGTGTAAACACTATTTGACCTTATATGGGATAGCCAACTCCACCTCACAACCTCTTATAAAATATTCAAGCCATTTACTCAATGTATTTTTGGATATACTGATTGCTGCTGGTGTAGACAGTGAAAACAAAGAGATTCTGCACAATATGTGGAATGATGATGCTCTGCCCCTTTATGCCAGCCATATCTGGTGACTGCTTCAAGATGATGCTCAGATTTATCAGATGTGACAATGAAAATATATGTTCAGAATTAAAGCAACTATAGATAAAGCTGCACAATACAGGATATCTGGAAAATGATGAACAGAAATTTGGATACAGCCTATAAACCATATTAATTTTCACCATCGATGAGCAAATGTTTCAATTTAGAGGCCATACTAAATGCACATAGAGTATACCATCTGAACCG
Source organism: Meghimatium bilineatum (assembly GCA_034231615.1). Taxonomy (NCBI): domain Eukaryota; kingdom Metazoa; phylum Mollusca; class Gastropoda; order Stylommatophora; family Philomycidae; genus Meghimatium; species Meghimatium bilineatum. The sequence goes on from CM067311.1 coordinate 40,367,747, forward strand.
GCTAAATATGGCATAAAGGTTATCTGGGTTTGTGAAGCATCAAAATCTTACACATAGTATTTCCTGAACGGCCGGGATTGAAAGGGTTAAGCAGTTATGCCATAGATAATCAAATACTATAAAAAAAACCAAAGGCTTATGGATAAAGTGTTTTGAGAGCACACTGTGAAATGACGAACATTGTATTGAATATTTTCTAAAATATGATTAACATCACATGAGTTAGCATCCTACATCATCTACAGACAACTGCAACAAATGTAGAAGTTCGGCAGAGATGCATATTGTTTTCAGTACTGTTCAACATATACCTAGAGTACATAATATAAGAGACCTTCAGGATTACAAGATCAGAGGTTGTCCTATTGACAATTTGTGCATCGCTGATGATATTGAGATTATAGCTGGGTCACAACAAGAACTACAAGAATTAACATCAAAGTTGGAAAATGTTACCAGCAAGTACAGAATAGAAATCAACACAGAATTGAGTAAGATCTTGGTTAACAGTTCAAGCATACATGGTGTCAGAGAACAGGCAGCAACTTTCAAAAAAGATTCCATCCTAAAGCTGAACATATCACTGCAAACTACCATATTTAGGTTCCCCACAGGACACTTGACTACAAGCACATCTCCCCGAAATAAAGGTTATCCAAAATGACCACTGTCCATGTCCAAAAGGTCCCCGGATCCAGGACACATTTTACAGACATGTCCACTTTTTGGCAACTTGGGGACTAAAACTTGGCCTCAGAAGACAGATCTGGTGATGACTGAATTCATGTAGATGAACCTTCTGCTTAAATAAGGTTAACTGTAACTTTAAACTGCATTCACAGATTTCTGAGAATAGGAAACTGATTGCAGAAGAAGATTAACAACAGAGACACTGAAGTAATCATGATGAATGGGCATAAACTTGTAGAGGTGGATACTTTCAAATACCTCAGATCTTGCATATATGCAAAAAGATGCAAAACAGAATTAAAGATACTGCTGGAGATGGCTTTAGCTGCTATGTCAATGCTAAACTTCATTTGGAAAAGCAATATCAATATGAAAGTCAAACTTTATAATTCACTTGTGTTTTCTATTGTGTTGTATAGAAGTGAATGTTGCACACTCACTGCAGACACGGAGAGACGGTTACAGGCTTTCAAATACAAATGCTACAGATGAATTATGCGCATATCCTACAGAGAGCATAAAATAAATATTTAAGAAATAAAATAGAGATGCATACAGATCAACAAGAATCATTACTTGTAATACTGAAATTGTGAAAACTTGCATGGTTTGGACATGTATACCGACATGATTCCATGTCAAAAACAACACTACAGGGAACAGTCAAAAGTGAAAGAAGCTGAGGAAGGCCAAGAAAATCATGGACAGACAACATCCAGGACTGGAAAGGTAGGGATTTTTTCTTCACTTATCTACATTGCTAAAGATAGAAATCACTGAAGGACTGTGTGTTAATGCACCCAATGTGGTACCACTACACAACACTGACAGGCTATGAGCATACAGATCCTCTACAGTGAACACAACACATGGTTCAGGACAGAGGATCAATGTAAAAAGTTTCTCGAAGATCTTGTCAGATATGTATGTGTGAAACTGAAGCTTGCAGTGCAAACCGAATGTTGATGAAAAATCATTTGCTTCGAGGTGCAGTAGAAATGGTGCTTGGATGACATGTTGTGGTAGTATTAGAAGCAACCGCACACACAAAATTCAACACAGAACCAAACACAGTCAGTTGTTAAATTTGGCACTGAAAGAATCACACACAACCTGTAGTATCTGGGTGCACTCGTTTCCGTCTCAACTGGAATATTCTCTGTACCACGTTGTAGGGGAGACGATCTGTGCTTGTCAACAAGATCATAGTGAAGATTATTAGGCTTGATCTGTAATGCACGAGTTATCTCTGCTTTTGTACGCTGTGTGTTGATAACATGAGTACTCTTATTGGCAACAGGTACATGACTTGAAGTCACTGCAACATACAAGAAGAATTATTAATCATATATATGTTAACAGTAAAAATATAGATGATATAATTATATTTATTTTCACAAAATTAAAACACCATTTTTTTTTTTTACCAACGTTGTGTTATCAGTGTCAAACTTGGACATTAGATTCTAGAACAATTCATAAGATTAACACCACTCAAATGAAATGTGTGAGACGTATGATTGGAGTTAGCTTGAGAGACAAAATCAGGAATGAAGTACTAATGAAACAATTAGGGATCAAGTCAACAATAGAAAACATCCAGAAACAACAAGTTAAATGGTATGGCCACATAACCAGACAGAAAGAGCAAAGTATTATCCAAAAAACATTTAACAAACGATACGAAAACAGGCGACCTATTGGACGCCCTCGTAAAAGGTGGATAGATAGTGTATTAGAGACACTCGGAAATATAACAGCGGAAGAGGCAAATAGAAGGGCAAAAGACAGTACAATCACTCTCCCCTCAACACCAAAAGGTACATGAGGACAGAAAGAAGAAGATATATATATATTATTCTTCTGCGTTCAGCATCTGTGGTCATGTTATATTGTGAGGCCTGTCGTCAGGGTGAAACCCTCTGTCTTCTCCAGGTCAGAGCGGCTGCCCATAGCTTTTGCCTCAAATCTGTATCCACTAGCCAGGTCTGCTCTTTGTATGTTAGGCAGTCCTGAAGTATGTGCTCTGGATCCACATGGACATTCATCTGTGTATGAGATCTTCAAATGGTAAAATTGACCCAACAGTCTGCAGTGGCCTGTTCTAAGGCGAAATATTGTGGTCTGTTGATATCTTTGTAGGTGATGTATTGTATCATGGTTGTCTTCCACTTCCATTTGTTTCTTCCACTTTGCTGTGTATGTGTTCTGGATTATTGTTTTTGCTTCTCCATAAGACAGTGGGTGTCTGTGTTGCTCCATTTCACTTCCTATTTTTGACAGGGCATTCGCTTTGTCATTTCCCATTATTCCACATTGTGATGGTATCCATTGAAGGGCAATAGCTGATGATTTTTTGATATATCTTAGCTATGTCTGATGTTGTGCAGAATGCTTTCATTTATGTTGTTCTGGATTGATTCCAGTAGGCATCTGCAATCTGTGAATATAGCTATCTTCTTTGGTCTTGGCAGTAAAGACTTACAGTTATTGATAGAGTGCAACTGCTTCTGCTCTGAAGTTAGAGGAGTATTTCCCAGTTGGAATAGCTTTTGATATTGTCTTACCATCTTTGAGTCTTATAAAAATTCCATCTCCTCCATTCCTTACTGCTCCCTCTGCTGATCCATCTGTGTAGACATGTGTCCATTCCTTGGGACTGTATTTTATTTCTATCATCTCTAGTGTCAATGCTTTTAGCTGAGATGGAGTCTGGTATTTCTTATTAATTATTCCAGGAACCTGTGTTATTATGGAGACTATTGTCTGGCTCTTCAAAATCCGTTAGTGATTCAATTTCAGTTGGGAGGTTTGTGAGGACATCTTTGTGTTGTTGATGGAGATGGTTGAAGATGTGACAGAAGCTGGTTCTCTTAGCCTGCTTGTGGATGATCTAGAAATTTGTACATGCATCGGATGGTTTAACATGCACTTAATTTTTCCCTTTGCACAAGTACTCTTTCTTCTCTTCTGTCATTCAGTGGGCGGATGTTTACGTGTTTTTCCATTGCATGGATTGGAGTGGTTTTCATCCTTCCTGAGATAAGTTGAAGTCCTGAATTTTGTACTTTAGATAGACAATCAGTATTTGTTTTTGATGCCCAGGCTGTCATTCCATATTCTACTACAGATCTACCCATGTAGACTTTTCATTTGCTCCCCAGCTTGTGCCTGAAAGTTTCTTATCAAGGATAATTTCCTGGTTGCTTTTTGCTCAGAGGTTATCAGGTGTGGTGGTTTCCAGGTGAGTTGCTTGTCTAGTTTGAACCTGTGATATGTAGGGTTTTCCACATGTGCTAATTCACTTCCATTTATTTTTAGATTTGCTTTTTCTTGGTGATTTGAAAGTGAGAAGATGGTTGTCATAGTTTTCGAGAGGTTGATCTGGATTCCCCAGTCAGATGCCCATTCACTTAAGGTGTCAAGTGCTGTCTGCATTCTATTTTTTTCAGTGGATAGGTTTCCTGCCGCACTCCAGGCAACAAAGTCATCTGCATGAAGGGCCTTTGAAATATGTTGTGCCAATTTCTCTTCCATATCATTGCTGAATACTAGGAAGATGGTAGGAGAGATCGCTCCTCCTTGGAGATTAACACGTTTGCTTAGTTTACCATCTACTTTTACTCTTGCGGTGCTGTAGCAGAGGAAATATTTTATCCAGCTGAACATTCTTCCTTCAATTTTGTTTTGGAGAAGCTTCTATATATATATATATACCGGTATATAAAATACATTATATATAACAGTACACACTTTTTCCACAACTGCTGCATAGCTGGGGGTTGGCCAGAAAATACCTTAATGGCATTGAATCGCCTTGCAACTCGAGTCAACGGTTTTTCTATACTTGACTAACATCATCAACTATTTCCTTGACTTTCCTGATGCAGTTAGTCAAGTATGGAAAACCTGTTTACTCGAGTTGCAAGGCGATTCGGTGCTGTTAGACAGGACCTGGTTCAATTCCCGTTAGTCTCAAGTATCATGTGCTGGGGTCTAAATAATTTTGATGACAAGTAATGAATGGATCAGGTTCACTTTTAGCTTAGCAGATTTGTCTTCACATCGCATAGTGGACTGAAAAAGTGAGAAGACAGTTTTTTTTAAAAAGATGACAACTGTGGAATGAGCAGATGCGTTTCACTGTTGTTTAGGTTTCATGGCTGAAGTCAATAGAAATGCAGGCAATTTATTCTCTCCAATAATATTTAGGAGGGTTCAGCATATTATTTTAGTGGTCTTTTACTATGTTTTGTGTATTGTCTTCTTCTTCATCGTTCTTCAGTCCGATATCAGGTTACAGCACCAATAGCTTCAATGAATTGTGTGATTCGCTTCAGGTCATCCATGGAACCCCTCGTCCGGAAATAGTTCCGTCTCAGTAGGCCATATTTTCTCCCTCTCTTCTTGGTAGAGTTGACAGGCATTAAGAATGTGTTCTGCAGTTTTGTGTATTGTAATTTGTATGTTTTTCTGTTTGCATATCATAACATTAATAGGTAAAACTACAGTTTAAGTCTTCATCACTGTGCTATAAATAGCACACTGTTTACACTTTTAACTATCCGACGTCACAGATTTCTGTTAAACTTATACCCAATGCACAACAACTGTTACGCATGTCGTCTGCTACTTACACAACACAAGACACGTTCCTCAGGGACGAGATTTTAATTTTTTTTTTCTTCCAATGATTTGTACTGCACACTCATTATTTCTGCCAGCTACACACTGAGAGAGGGCCTGCGATTGACCAGCTAAGATAAAATTTGTCATAAGTGTAAATACTATGTGTAGTTATCCTAGCCTTAGCACACCCAAAGATTAGGTAATACCTTGAAACTAGAACGAAGGCAAAGGTCACAGTGAAGACTTAAACTGTAGTTGCGCCCATTAACCCCCTAGTTTTAGTGATAGTCCATCGTGTCTAAGTGGAATGTTATAAAAAAACCTGTGTTTTACGTATACGTAAGTACAATTGTTTAAACAACCTAGTTTTGATGTTTTAAAAGAATTTTTGGCTGAAGTAAAATATAGTTCTCAGCTGTGACCTTTGCTCTAGCTTCGATGTGTTTTCTAACCTTTGTGTTGTGATTGCCTTGCAGAGTGCTAGTATTGTTGTATGATTTAGTTTCGAATATAAATAGTATTTAAAATTAATATTTATTTAAAACGATAACATTAGAGTTAGTATTCAGGCTGGGGTTAGGGTTTAAGGATTAGGATAAGTTTCTAGTGTTCTTCTAACCTCTTGTTAGAATTAAAGTAAATTATTATTATGTACAATAGCGGAAAGATATAATTTAAGGGACATGGCCAGTGGTATACATTAGCAGACGGAATTGAACAATTATGGCATCCATGTTGTTACATGTTATCTTACTTTTGTTATAAATTCATATATGGAGAAGAAAGCGTGTGATGTCAAATGATATATTATTAATTGAAAACGCTTGCATTAGAGTTAGTGTTAAGGAGTAGAATAAGTGTTCAGTATTTAGAATTAGGGTAGATTATTATTATATAGAATAGCGGGAATATTTATGGAGTTCATTTTTGTAATTAAAAAAGTGTATCCCGCAGAGAATGCTGACTAAGGTAAGTTTCTGGTTTTATTCACATTGTTACAGTTTCTCAACCCTACGGATAATTGATGCGTTGGGGAGATCTATGACGTCAGCTAGTTAAAAATATAAACAGCATGCTATTTATAGCACAGCGGAGAACTATTCTTTACTTTCACCGAATTTTTTTTTAATTTACGTCTTTTTTTCCTGGAAATGAAGTAGGCCTATGCACAAAAATGGCTCAGTTTTTCTGTCAGTAGAAGTTAGCAAACTTGCACCACAAGCTCCATCTTCCAAGAGTTACTGTTAAGGACTAACTATCTTTAAAGAAGGGCAGCAGCAATCTAGTTGAAAATATTGGGGTAAAAATGCTGTTTCGTCCACCATTGGGCTATATAACGTTATGGATTTCCCTTGAAAAACCATCATATAGATTCACATCTTAGACAAGAATTCTTAGAGAATTAATTATTAATTCTATAAACACTGATTCTAACCCTTCTACCCCCTCTTAAAAATATATATAAACTAATTCTAATCTTTTTAACCCCCCTAAAAATCACAACGGTGGACGAAACAGCAGATGCGCCAAGATTGGCATATGGACCTGCTCGAGTCTACCGAAGTGCAACAACTGAGTAATCCATCTCACTAAGTTTGCTAGAGCTACTACTACTAGTTATATAAATTACCAAATGGTTGGAGGATGTCCGACAAAGTGGAGGGTGCCGCAGTAACCAAAGAATTAACAAATAAGTAATGCAAAATTAGATACAGGTTTGGTTACAGGGAATACCTAAAAACATATTTGGATGAAAAGGTATATAAAAAAACATGCAATAAAACAAAACATGACAATTTTCTATGTTTCAGTCCTTATTGGGACCTTTTTCAAGAAATACACAAAAGATAATACCAAACCATAAATATATGAACTATGAACCGCTAGAATTTGGTGTTTTTTTGTTTCTTGAAAAAGGCACGCATCGTGGAAAATTGTCCTGTTTTGTTTTATTGCATGTTTTTTTATATACCTTTTCATCTGAATTTGTTCTTAGGTATTGAGTTAGTGTGTAGTGTTAGTGTACTCAACAGTACTCTATTCTGACTCAGTCTATTCCCAGTAAGTTACTGAGTAACCCGAGCCGGTAACGGGTAACCTGTTTTAATCTTTTAATTTGTATTATTATTTTAGTATTTATTATTTACTATTTCAACATTAGATATGCAGATGACACTGTTCTTTTGGCAGAAAGTGACCATGAACTACAAAGACTAATAGATCAAGTCAATAAATCAAGTAATGAATATGGACTGGATATAAACATTCAAAAAACAAAAACCATGATGGTCAGAAAAGACACAGAAGAACAGGAGGTAAACATAAACATACAGGGAGAGAAACTACAAGAAGTAAAACAGTATCAATATCTTGGACACATAGTCACAAATGATGGCAGATGTGAAACAGAAGTTAAAAGGAGAATAGGAATGGCTAAAAGTACCTTCAAAGACATGAGGAAATTATTAATATCTAAACAAATTACAAACAAGTTAAAAATGAGAATTATAAAATGCTACATTAGCCTACATCTATTCCATATTAATGTATGGCTCAGAAACATGGACACTAAATAAACAATTAGAAGGCAAAATTGATTCCTTTGGGTTTATAGAAGAATAGGGAGAACATCATGGAAAGAGAAGAAAACAAATAAAGAGGTGCTAAAGACACTTAATATGAAGAAAGAACTACTAAGAGAAATAAAGATCAGGCAAATAAAATACTTTGGACACAGACAATGACACCTTAAATAAGCCTTATTGAAGACCTTACTTGAGGGTAAAGTCAAAGGGAAGCGAGCAAGAGATAGGCAGAGATACAAGTGGGAGAGTAACATTACACGAATGACAGGTTACAGTCTAGCAGAGTGCACCACCAAGACAAGAGACAGGAGATGTTGGAGATACGTTGCAGCCAACCTTCGTTGCGGAGACGGCACTTGATGATGATGACTTATTTACTACTAGTTACCAGTGTGTCGAGTGTCGTGCTGACTGAATGGATACTGCATATGATTACTTATTATTATGATACTATTACCGGCGTACCCAATAGTTGAATCTATTGATGAATGATATTCTTATAATAAAATAATAAGACTTAGTTATTAATTATCTGACAATCTAGGAAGTTAGTTAGGCAAGTGTCCCATGTGATGATCATGATCTGACGTCTACATAACTGTAACAAAACATTACAAAAATAAATATGGACTTATAATATCTATAACTTATAATATCTAAAGTACACTCTGCAAAATATTATTTTAAACTATCTCATGAAAAATAGTATTGCCAACTTACGACAGAGACATGCAGAAGACGAATTCCGTAGCAAAACATTCTTCAATAAGTTAGTAAATCCGAAGGAAGCCGCCATTATGTCCTTGCTAGCTGGCACTGTTACCCATAATATTAGAAATAACCCCAGATCATTGTAGAGGGGAAAAAACTCCAGAAAATCCATGAAAAACCATCACTAAGTCTGACCATCGATGCATGCATCATCGGTACGGGGGAGTGGGGGTGTTACTACAAAATCCAATTGGTTTATACGTTTAGATGGGTTAATTCATTCATTATGTGCCATGCCGGCTGGTGTAGGCGATCATGGCTCTCTATCTCCAGTATTATGTATCAAGATCGTTGTTATTTCCCTGCCGTACCAGGTTGTTATACAATATTTTCTCACGTTGTCGCCCTCTGTTTGTTACCTTCAATCTTGCATGTCGTGACTATGTTCTCCAAACCTCATTGTCTCATAAAATGGCCAAAAAATAAAGAATGTCTTTTTCTTGATTTTGGTAGGTAATTCCTTCATCTTTTTTAGTGACATTCTTTTTGGAAATTCACTAAGATATTTTACCAGCTATTTGAATTACTTCATGGTGCTAAATGTTATGATTTAATATGGGGGAAAGGTTAAAACCCCCTCCCTCCATATATACGAGTTTGACTATAAACACGGCATCAGAAGTTTGCCTTCAAAGAAAGTTCATCATGTTCTTGAAAGACCTTTTCACTTCACATGCAAATCGTAAGCTTTCCTAGTGACGATACTAGAAAAGTAGTATCTACTGTGGAGAGAGCGCTGGCTTGCTACTTTCTGTGTTAAAACTTGGATTAAATATGTTATATTTCCCTAAGTGGGAATATCAGTAAAAAAACCTCATATGCCTCTACAGCTACAACTGCAGTGATGTGTGCTACAAATGTGTATTATTTTATTACCTATTATTTGTTTGTTATTTTAAAAATGAATTATATAAAATGATTTTTAGCAATCCAATATATACAATTGATATATTACCATTTTAAAAAAAATATTTAACAGTAACATATTTACAGTATCTGAACACAACGTTTTTCACATACAATATAATAATCTTGTTGTAGCTTGTTACTACTAAACTTTGTCACGTCGGCTATTATGCATCCATGTCAACAACTTTTCCTTCATCAAATAAATTAATCAATAAACAAATAACCCTTCAGTGTCGTAGGGGTACCACATTGGATGCCTCAGTATACAGAGTCCTCCAGCGAATTCTATTCTCAGCGATGCAGATGAGTGTGGAAATATCTTGTTCTGTCCATTCCTTGATGATGTCTGTCCATGTCTTTATTTGGCCTCCTCTGCTTCTTCCACCTTCGACAGTTCCCTGCAGTATTGTTTTTAACATGGAATCGTGCCTGTAAACATGTCCGAACGATGCTAGTTTTCGTCGTTTCACTATTGAAAGCAATGGCTCGTGAACACATGTACACATCTCTACAGTATTTGTATTTCTTACGTACACATTGGTCTTATGTTCCCTATATGAAATTCGTAGAATTCGTCTGTAGCATTTGTACTCGAAAGCCTGTAATCTTCTCTCCATGTCCGCAGTGAGTATCCAACTTTCACAACCATAAAACACAACAGAAAGCACCATCGACTTATACAATTTGATTTTCACTCCAACACTGATGTTGCTTTTCCAAATCACAGTTAGCCTTGACAAGGACGCTAAAGCCATCTCCAGCCTTATTTTTTAGTTCTGCTTTGCATTTATCATCGCTGCATATACTTGATCCGAGGTATTTGAAGGTATTCACCTCCTCAAGCTTATGTCCATTGATCAAGATATTAGTCTGGTTTTCTGTGTTTCTGCTGTTTACCAAGATTTTGCTCTTATCTGTATTGATTTCCATTCCGTACTTGCTGGTAACCTTTTCCAACTTCGATGTTACTTCTTGCAATGATTGTTCTGATCCAGCTATAAGATCAATATCATCAGCGACACGCAAGTTGCAAATAGGGCGACCTCCGATCGATATAGACGTGTTGTAGTCATGTAATGTCTCTTGTATGATGTGCTCTAAGTATGTGTTAAAAAGTACTGGGGACATTATGCATCCCTGTCGAACTCCCACATTTGTTTTGAAGACGTCTCCAATTGTATTGTTTGACAAGACAGCACCATTTGCATTTTTGTACAGAGCTTCAATAATGTCTATAATTATGGTGTCAAAATTAATTTTCCTCAGTATGTGCCACAGACCATCATGCCAAACACGGTCAAAGGCCTTTGTAAAGTCAATGAAGTTGTGGTATAGATCACGTTGGTGCTGAATATGTTTTTCGATTAGTGTTAGGATGTTAAATATTTGTTCAACAGTGCTTCTGCTTGCTCTGAAGCCAGCTTGTTCTTCTGCAATTATTTCTTTCGACTTGTGTTTTATTCTGTTAAGTAGTATTTTGAGCATAACTTTACTGGGGTGTGTTATAAGGCTAATTGTTCTGTAATTCGTACACACTTTCAAATTTCCTTTCTTGGGAATTGGTATTATTAGTGATTGTGTCCAATCAGTGGGCCATTGTTTTGTGCTCCATATATTTTGGCATATTTTGGTAATAATATTTACCACATTAATGCCCCCGTATTTCAACAATTCTGCTGGAATGTTGTCTACACCAGGTGAGTTCCCTCCTTTCAATGTTCGTATGGCCTCTTTTACTTCATCTACTAGAATTTCTGCATTTCCTATTTCTCTGTTGTTTAGTTTAAAATTCTGTAATATCGTATAGTCAGGATTACACTTGCAGTTATACAGCTCCTTTTTTCACTATATCTGTTGTTTCATTGAGTATCTTTCCGTGTTTGTCTTGTATTGTAGATATCTTTGGTCTTTTTGGCTGTGTTATCTTTCTTAGAGTGTCGTATGCTACCTTTCTGTTTCCGCGTTTAACACCTTCATTGATGGTTTCGTATTGTTCCTCAAGTCACACTTCTTGTGCTTGTTTCATTTTCCTTCTGATGTTTTTGTTTATTTTGCTATATTGCCCTGACATTTCAGGGGCTTCTTTCTTAATATTTTTCCCCTCCGTTCGTCACACAATTTCAGGATGTCACCGGTTACCCAAGGTTTGTGTGTTATTCTTCTGTCCCTAGTATTTCTGTTGCTGATTCTAATAAAGTTCCTTTCATGGTTTCTGTGAGAGAGTTAACATCTTTATTTACAAGGTTTAGAGCTGCAAAATTTCCTCCTACTGTTGCCGCAAATATCTCTGCTATTTCTAAATTAAATCTTAATCGTGTGCATTTGTTTTGCGTATGATTCTTTTTAAGCTTAATTTTGATCGTCAATAGAACCATAAGATGGTCGCTACAGATGTCTGCTTCTAGAAAAGTTCTTGTTTGCGCTTTGCTTATGCTGGACACTGAAAGTTGTTAAAGAGAGACTGTTAAGATTAGAGCACAGTGTTGAAGTTTAACTACAACTAGTATTAACTGGAATTACTTATTTCTTTTATTACTTCGCGAAAAGTAAAAGTAGACATTATAGCTGTGGCGAGTACGCCCCTGCTCCGCGCACATCCCGAACAACAGAGTCATCTGTATAAATTACTGTCTCCCTCATACGAATTGTCATCAGTCAAAGCCTGAACTTCTGCTTTCGCCATCAAGGGGCTCTGTAGCCCACGTGCTCTATCAAGTCTGATGTGTAATGAACAGACATTACATAGTTCTGACGGCAATTTTTTGCATTCTGCACCAGGATCTACAAAATTGCTGCAGTTATTACTCTCATTGCACTCAGACTTTTACTGGCTTTATCTATCACCTGGTATACGTATGCAGAGAAAGTAATATTTTTCTGGATTTATCTATCCCCAGGGGCTTACCTAGGGTAAGTGCTGCCCAGTGCGATGAAGATTTAGATGCCTCCTCCCCCAAATTTGAGAGAGAGAAAAAACAGAAAATCCCAAGTAAAATTGTACAAGTTTATTATTGTTATAGATTGTATCCACATTTAACAAAGATAGATACACATTTTAAAATTTAAATTTCAAATTACAAATTCATTTTACGCGCTTTTTTACTAGCGTTTCGAAGCTCACATAATTGACCAGCTCATGTTCGATTGACATGATTGCGAGGCTATTCAATCTCAAGTTGCTCATAGTTGACCTGAGATAGTTTTTGGTTAATTTGAGTTTGGAGAAACTCCTTTCACGGGAAGCTATACTACTAACTCCTAGAGTTAGGAACAGACGCAGTAAGATGACAATGTAGGGTACTGAATCAGAAAGCTGATGTTTCTGAATGAAGACAAGTAATTCTAAAGGCCCTTGGTCCTTCAAGTTCAAGGCCGAAACGTAATAATTCAACTAGATAAATGCGTAGACAAATTGATAGATTACATCAAACATGCCATACCTTTAACATGAAGGTAAATATAGAGAAGGCGGAAATAATGAAGATAGGAAGAAAAAATATATTTATTTAAATATATATTGGAAACAACATACTTAACCAGATGACATAATTCATATTACACAGGAAGTAATACAACAACACACGGCAAGATCAACAAAGAAATACACAATAGATGTAGTAAATCATACCAAGCCCTAGGGCAAATGAGACCAATCCTTAGAAACAAAAATGTAGATTTAAACACCAAAAATAACACTATTCAAAACGATTATTATGTCAACACTTTGCTACCAAAGTCAAACAGGGACAACGACAGCAGAAGACAAACGTAAACTTGTGACAACTGAAATAACATGTTTACGCAGAATGCTAGGAATATGGCTAATTAGACAGAGTGATAAAATAAACCGGCACCACCCCAATATTGGATTATATTCAGAGAAACAGATCAAATGGTTTGCACACTTTAGCTGACTACCATCAGACAACATACCACATCAAGCTATTCTAGACAGATACAGTGAAGGCAGTGAAATATAATAGGAACACGGTCTTCTGCAAGAGAGATCCAGCCGGAGTAGGAGAATGAACACTGAAGAATAACTCAACTGTACAAAGCATTTTATGTATATATTTTCCCGGTCAGAGGAAACCAAAGAGCTGACTCATTGGCAACTAATGCTGTCATTTATGGTACATTACTGAAAGTGATACCGCTGAATTAATTAAAGCAGTAACAAATTCATTGCAAAATGAAGGTGTTGACAATAAGACTGAAAACTTACACATACAAAGTATGACAGAAATGAAAGTGATTAGAGGAGAGAGAAAAATAAATGTAGGCCTACTCTGTTTTGGAAAGAACAGAAGATCACGTGATCAACACCTGACTGGGACTTTTGAGTCTACACACACCTGGATGGCTGCTGAAACGGAGAGCGGAGCACTTATGGGAATCAAGAATCAAACGTCTGTAGCACTTGTTTTTTAAAAGAACGAATCACTCTTACATTGTCTACGTTGAGTGTCCAACTTTTACATAGTATAAAAGTATACTTATAGCACTAGCGATCTGAATAGTAGGTACTTGGATAGGCCTATCTGGGATTAGCGTTTTTGGAAAATTTTGCTCAGGCTATAAATTTCTTGGTACATTTAGTGAAAATTAGTGACATCATTTGACATGTTTGCAACTTGATTTATTAACTTCTGTAACCATTTTTATTTTTATATATGTAACTTTTAAGGATGCAGGGCGATGCAGAAAAGGGCAGTTAATTTTTTTAAAACATCAACAATTGTTTTAATTATGCAAATTGGCCACAATTTTGAATATTAATTAGTTGTACATGCTTGTACATTAGTTGTACATTAATTAGTTGTACATTGTTAATTAGCTTCAGAGAATCACAACAATGTGATCAACAGATGCGTCTTGTCTTTGTGAATACAAAAATATATAGTTTATATGGTATTTTATTATGTTTAATAGATATTTAATTTATTTTCATTATAATTATGCAAATTAGCAACCATTTTGAATATCAATTAGTTCTGTGTCCATCTGAACATTTCAGAAATGTGATCAATACAAACGTCTTGTCGTCACAAACACAAAAATGTATAGTTTGTGTGTTGTATTATTGAAAATAACTAAGATCATTCAGAAATTGTCAGTTAGGTTATATTTTGTGGTCCAAAGTTTTATTTATATTTACCTATATGTTTCATGTAAATTATTTTGATTTCAAATTAATTCGAAAAAAAATCATTTTTTTTTCAGGGCTGACGTACAGACTTGGTTGAGGTATCGTTGAATTGCAATTTTCAAGTGTGATAGTATCTGGTTGCAGAACCCTTCACAGGCAGGGGGTTTCACAGTAAGAAGTGAGAACCCTTCACAGATAGCAAGAGATGGACTGGGGAAATGCAACACATTGAATGTTTTGCTCTTGTGTAAATGTTGTCACTATGGATGCTAGTGGCACACCATACAAAGGTGTGTTTATCTAAGAACGTGTCAAGCGACGATAAAACACAAACGTGTGTTTTTATAGGAACGTGTCAAGCTATGATCAAGTGCAACGTTTGTTTACCTAAGAACATGTCAGATAATAGACAGACGGGAATCATACCAGGTAGAAGCTTCCTGGTTGGTCTGAGGCAACGTGGGTTTATTGTAACCAGAAGGATCAATTTCTGATTGGCCAGAGCTTTTCCTCTGGGGAAATGAAAGCTTTTGATTGGTTGGAAGTTTGGAGAAACTTAGGAGTGGAGGAGGAAGAACATTGCATTATCGACTGCCGAGCGAGACGGTCTCCAGGAGCAGAGTGTCCCACAGAGTCCCCGGGACGTGTGTGGAGAGAGTATTTGTCTTCCAGGAGAGACAAGTCCCTTGTCGAGTTCAACTACTCCGACTGGAAGTAGAAACAAAGTTAGTTGACCAAAAGTTATATTAAATAGTAGAATAATGAGATGGCATATAATCTCACTAAGCTTGTACTAGAACGTGTGCTTAATTCTGGAAGTGTTAGAATAGTATGAAATCTTGACATTGTACATAATATAGTTGTGATATATTATACGTCTCGGAGATATCAATTACTCCAGAGTATAATATTGGTTGTGTCGTTGGTTTGAAATTATATTAAACGACATTCTGATTATGTAATAAGAAGTGCCTCTGTGTTCATTGATAAGCACTTATTAAAACCAAGAAGAGATCTACGTTAGCAGTCATTGTTGATCAAACATAGAACCCAGGGTTCGGAACGCAAAAGTAATATACAGTAACACTTCTCATCAAGAATATACTGTTACACAAGGGTTATCTAACTATAGTATTTTTTAATGTTGTAGAATTATTTTGAAAATGTTGTCCAAGTACCTATGAATACATTGATCTTTACTGTAATACTGATCTTACTTTTCCAAATTGTATTCAACTTTGTCATGGCATCCCTCACCATCCCGAGTCTTAGCTTAATCTCATTTCACGAGTTGCCATCCTCACATATTTGCGATACGAGATATTTGAGGTTGGTAACTTTTTCAAATTTGTAAGCGTTTAACCAGATATTCGTGAGATCTTACTTGGTTTCACTAGTCACCGATATCTTGCTTTTATCAATGCTAGTTTCACTTCTTCCAACTGAGGTGAGTTCCTTGCATATACAGTACTATACGTTGGTGTTCGTGTCTGTCCTCACTCCTGCCAATTAACTATTTTGTAGACCCATATCTGATTGTTTTAGTGCTGATGTAAAAAAAAAAGTTAACCCATAGAGTTTGTTAACCTCCGTATGTGTTTTTAGTCTGATGTGTCTGTCTATCTGTGGGTCTTGCTTTCTACTATATGTATAGTTGTCGAGGAAATAAACGTGATCTTTAAATAGTTTCACACTGACACCGCACAAGATTTGACGTCACTAGGTGACACGCCCTTCTGTTGTCACTGCTGCGTGTGTTTAAGCAAATGGATCATTTAGTAGTGATTGCAAGATTTAACTTTTTTAAACAATGAACTGCGATACACATATTGTCAACTTTGTATCTTTGATAATAGTGTATTATAAGATTAAGATCACAGAAGAAAAAGTAGTTGAATTAAGATCTATATTCGCAGGTAACAGCGGAGGATCACTTTATTCTGAGCCGGTGTGGTTGTGATGCGGTCTTGATTAAACAGGACGTAAGTTGCCATATTGGCTTCTAAAAGATAAATTTCACAAATTTGACTTTTTCCCAGTGTTGTTGGCGTCAGAGACTCGGTTTGGTTTCTTGGATTTTTCTTTGTATTAAAAAAAATAATGGCACAAATGTAACTTTTGATCCACTATTATTATGATTATCCACTATGATCCACACAGTTAATTAATTATCGTGGGACGTATGGTCTTTTTAATATTGATAAGCAGTATATTTACACCAAATTTGTGTTATCATTGCCAATCATGGTCACTGTCCAAGACACAGTAGAGAAAGATTGCAATCTGTGAGATGAGATATCTAAGTAAGATCGTTGTGAAAAAAAGAACAGACCGTATAACAAACGAGGACATCATAAATTTTATAGGAACTGTACCAAGCATCAAACAAATAGATAGAAAACAGATTAAGTGGTTCGATCACTTTATGAGCATGGAACAAGATCGCATTCCAGCTATAGTATATAACAGAAGAATATCTGGGTAGAGAACGAGAGGAAGACATAGATGCAGTTGGATTTATAACATCAGATATTTAATTATTTTAGTATATAAATATTATACTACATACTACAACAACATGGTATTACAACAACACGTGAAACACATTTGGCATTAGAAAGAAAACTTAGGCTCCCCACGGCGCTTGGCAGCATTTATGGCTAGAACAAAACAAGACAGGTGTTGCCTTTTGCGTCGTGTAGACGGTCATTTAGCAATAAGAGGAAGCAATTCGTTGAATATTTTCTTTGGAATGTGACTTTTAAATCGATCATATCACAGCAACGGAATAATTTTGTTTGTGTCTTTCTCTTTATTTTTCCTACATATCTTTAAACATATTATTTCTGAGCAATGCTGCTCCCTAATGCAGGTTCTGTTTCCAGACATCCCGAGTTTCGGTCGTGTTTTCCCAGTTTTTGGATTATATGTGAAAGTCTTTCATTGAGGGTTTACGATGTCTTTATACCTCAGCATTTGTTAACCGAGGGTTCATTGTCCTTCATCCAGTTCCCTGAATAGTACGTGTTTTTTTATGTGACAGTTTGGCATTCTGCGGACGTGACCCAGCTAACGCAATCTATGTATATTGAGTGTTTCCATGGCGGATGGTAGCAGAGTGCGGAGCAACTCTTCCATGTTGGTCATTTTGTCACGCCATTTAATGTTTAAGATCCTGCGGAGACATCTTAGATGTAAGATGTTACGTCTCCTCTCCTGTTTGATTGTTCCTAATCAAGAAGAATCAAGAATTAAAATCTACATGCTCTGGGAAAAGCAAACTCTTATTATAATTAATACTGTCGCCGATCCACATCGCTTCACTTGGCTGATGAGATTGATCATTGGTCATGTGCGCAGAATTATTTTGGAAAAATACTTTGGCAGACGGTTAAGCGAAAATTATATACTTTAAAAAAATGTGTGTCAATCATTTTATGGGTATAGGTCAGTTTGAGATAGTTATGCCTGATTTCTACTGACGGCGTGGTATTTCGGTGTTCGTCACAATCAACAATACAAGACTCGTGGTTTAAATTGAAATTTATCCTTCTAAAGTGATGCATTTAATTTTTATTATGATTCTTTTTCTGGTTGTCGATGCACAGTAGACACAAAGTGACCAATTAAAATAACGGAAAAAGTCAAATGTATCACTTTAGAAAGATGAATATCTTTTAGACCAGCATGACTACATAATTGGCGAAAGAGAAGGTTTAATTGTGATTTTTTGGGTAAAAGTTGAAGTCGGATATATCCAAACGGGAGACTAGCTTTGTTAACAATTTTACTACTAGGGAAAAGGGAGAGATCTCAGCAATAAATCGATAACTAGATATTTTAGTAGGATAAGTCAATACCGTGAGTCAGTGTCACTGATCGTTTAGCAAAAACTCAACAAAAATAGATGAGATGACCTATTGTGTGTGTCACTGTAGAAGTTTTGCTTTCATTGATATACAATTTATTTATATGACACATAGTCGGTTGGTTAGAGCATTTTCCTTACACTTATGAGATCCATGATTGGCCTACGGTAAGGACTAGGTTTTTTTCTGTCGGAGGAAACCCAACAGCAACAAAAAACCCCACCATCCTGAACATCACGTGCCGACAGCAAGTGTGGCATTTATCCCATAATTCAGTTGCAGCCTCCCTGCAAGTTCCGAATAGGAGAAATGTATTATTGCCAGTTTTAAAAAAATGATATATAACATCCTTGCACATCTATTCGCATACGCTTTGCTAGTGTGCTTGCACTATTATAATAAGTATTTACGTAACACAGAGGGTCGACTAGCTTTAAAGTGACCGCACAGACTATAGGCTGTGTAAGTCTTTATTGTAAACCTGATCGACCATGTGTTCTACCTAATCACTATTCTTTGGCCTATACCGTTGTATAAGTCTCACTTATTATCTATTGTCTATCCCCATATGAATGATGGTCAAAATAACCACACTTGCCGTTAAGCTTAGTGGTAGCGACTGGAAACTTTAGTTGTCTATCCAAGGCCAGATGTGTCACCTTGGCTGCGTTGAATTCGTATTTGTTAAGTGTTGTCTTGATGTTATCTATCCATTTTGTTCCAGATCTTCATATGACCTTGTATCCGAATCTTCTGTTATATGTTCTTGCTGGTAATTGGTTATGATTCACTCTTGCAACTTGCGTTTCGCTGATGATATTGATATTATAGCTCGGTCAGAACAAGCATTGCAAGAGTTAACAGCAAAGTTGAAAAAAAGTTACCAGCAAGTACGGAATGGAAATCAATACAGAAAAGAGCAAAATCTCGGTTAAAAGCAGAGACACAGAAAAGCAGACTAACATCATAATGAATGGACATAAGCTTGAGGTGGTGAATACCTTAAAATACCTCGGATCCAATATATGCAGCGATAGAAAATGCAAAGCAGAAATAAAAATACGGCTGGAGGTGGCTTTAGCGTTCTTGTCAAGGCTAACGACGATGTGGAAAAGCAACATCAGTGTTGGGGTGAAAGTAAAACTGTATAAGTCGCTTGTGCTTTCTGTTGTGCTGTATGGCTGTGAGAGTTGGACATTCTCTGCGGGCATGGAGAGACGATTACAGGCTGTCGAGTACAAATGCTACAGACGAAAAATTCTACGAATTTCCTATAGGGAACACGACGAATGTGTAGTCTTCGTAAGAAATAAAGTAGAGATGTATGCAGGTGTACAAGAACCATTGCTTTAAATAGTGAAACGACGAAAACTAGCATGGTTTGGATATGTATGTAGACATGATTTCTTGTCAAAAACAATACTGCAGGGGACTGCCGAAGGAGGAAGAGACAGAGTAGGTCAAATAAAGGCATGGACACACAACAACAAAGAATGGACAGAACAAGATGTTTTCATACTCATCCGTATCGCTGAGGATAGAATTCGCTGGATGACTCTGTGTACTGAATCATCCAATGTGGTACCCCTGCGACCCTGAAGGGTTGCGGGTTTATTGATTAATTGTTGATTCACTCTCTTAAGGTGTCCTAGCCATTTTATTTGTTGTTTCTCGATGTCTTCTGCGCATGTTCTTATGCCGATTATTTTCTTGATTTAATCAATTCTAATTTTCATCTCACATGTAAGTTTTCTGTGCTAGGTTGCTGTCGGCGCCCATGCCTGGCATTGATAGCAATGTTGGCATAAAATACTGTTTATCGTCTCTCTCTTGACCTCCGTCTCGATCTTTAGGTTGATGAGTAATGGTGATAGCTGGTATCATACCAGGTATGCCACTATATTTGATTTCTGGCATCTTGTCTCGATCTCTCTAATTTTCCCTTGTCTGTGAATATACTTCCCAGGTATTTAAATTAAGAAGTTTGTTTCACTTTAGTTTTTTTACTTAAAGTACTTACTATCGATTGCCCCAATTATAATTAGCGACATCTAACATGGGAATTAAAAAAAAAGAATAAAACGAGAAAAACTCATCAAGAATATAAAGAAATTTAATGTCACAATGTGTACTGTACATAGTAATCATTAAATAAAAGCAATAATGTTTGAAATTATTGTAGGCAAAATTAATTTGGCTTCTTTTCTGGCGCTGTTCTAGAACAGTTTTACCTTTTATGAGAATTTAAATCTGGCAACCATGTCCGGGACATCTTGATCTTGGAAGAATTGGTTTCAGACATAACGGTAACTCGTTTAAGTGGTGGACTACATATCGTAAAAACCAGGTATTTTGTGAGTTAGGTATTGAATTGAAGTTTTGTACCTCTAAGAAATGTGACAGATTATCATCTTGACCATTCTAAATAATAAACTACAATATACTACTAGTCTAATCAGTACAGTTCTCAGGTGTCAGTTTCAGGTCAAGCCCGAGTCTCTGGCATTGATGATTGACGGTAGACTAATTTTACTAAGTAAATATAAAAGTTAAAAAGAAAAAAGCGTTCGCCTTCTCAGCTTTCTGTATGTATTGATTTGCTTAGGCGTGTTGACTAAAAAATATTTGCAGAGTGTTCTGAAATATTTGTTCATTACTGGATCCAATGTGATGACAACATACAATACAATGATTGAGAACCACTGCAGTCAGTAAGACTAAGAAATGAGTGGGGCGGGGGCCTACGGCACGCCTACTGATTATTTTAAATTAGTTAACATTATTTAACAATGCCTAATTTTGGGGCCCTAACTATTCACTTATGACATATAATTTATATACTGTAGACCTAGTATAACTTGTCATAGATCGTATAAATTACTACTAATGGGTCTAGTGTATTTTAATCAATATTTAATATTTAAATATATAAAAATTTAATTTCCTTAGGCCTGTAACTATTTATTATTCAATATTTATATGTCTACAATATTATGCAATCTACGTCTAGACTTAACCTTTGACATAAAAACTTAATATACAATAAGATTGCAATAGTATACTATAGTTCACTGTATGTCCCTATAGGCTATAGTATAGGCCCTACTTAAATTACACACAAGTAAAGTGCTTTGGTGACATGCATGACACAAATCTTCTGGTGACAAGTGACAGGCATGATGAAGTGTATTTGGCCTAAGCCTGAAGTGCAGCAGATGAGATGCATGGATTCTATAGTGTTTCTGGTACAATGAATGATTCTCCTGAGTGCAGGACAATGAATGTCATGTCTGCAAATAATTGTATAGACCTGAATATAAAAACACTGTATAAAAATTGGTGATTCACTGCACAAATAAATAATAGAATAACCAGAGCTGAAAAAAATGATAGTAATAATAATAGTCTTCTTGTTTCAAAAATGTCAGTGCAAATAGGAAATGGTATGTTATATCCAGTAATGACAACTAATTAAGTAATAAGGGACTTAATAACAAAAATAATTTGTTATCAAACTCCTGATGATTGACAGGATATAGATCAGAGAGCTGAATGAGAGTTCTCATGGTTTACAGCTTAGCTGCAATATCTAGATCCAATCGGCCTGTGAATTCAACTTCAGCATGGCCTCTGGATCACTTTGACTCTACAAAATTGGACAGTCAACTCTAACCCAAAACCTCCGTAGATTCCTTTTATACGCTTTTCTGACATGTGCAGCAAGTAACAGTTTTCTGACATCTGCAGCAACAGTTTTCTGACATGTGCAGCAAGTTACAGTTTTCTGACATGTGCAGCAAGTTTTCTGACATGTTCAGCAAGTAACAGTTTTCTAACATGTGCAGCAAGTAACAGTTTTCTGACATGTGCAGCATGTAACAGTTTTCTGACATGCGCAACATGTAACAGTTTTCTGACATGTGCAGCAAGTAACAGTTTTCTGACATGTACAGCAAGTAACAGTTTTCTGACATGTGCAACAATTAACAGTTTCACTACTCTTTGTCCCCCCTTTTTGGTTCCCAAAAATTAATTGGAGATAGTTTAAATATGGGGTGCAACTAAGGATCAACTCTTCACTGTGACCTTTGTTCTAATTTCGAGGTATAACCTAACCTTTTGCAATGTGATTGCATAAGTTGTAATTAAAATTAAAGTATGTTATTTGAAATGGAATATTAATTTGGCATTAGCATTTAGATTAGGGAGGGGGGTAAGGGTTAGGATCAGTTATAAATTAAAAAATGAATTAGTTATAAAAGTTATAATTATAAATGTGGCTGGTATCGTTTGCGTCGGGAGATGTGACGTCACGGCAGCCATTAATTTCATTGGTGTTACACGAAAATCCATGATGTCTTTTAGTTAAAATGTAAACATTGTGTGCTATTTATAGCACAGTGAAGAGTTGATCCTTAGTTTTACCAAATATGGTTATACTGGTGTATATGACTAACAATTTCACTGAGATCTAAGGGATTATTCACATTATTCTTTCCATGAATATAATCTTTATGGACGCTCTGACCTGAACTCACAATTCTGTATGAGTTGACCTACTACAGCGAAGGACATGTTAAAACATTCTCTGATATATTGTACATTGCTGCCATTTTCCTTGTTACCAGAAACTATGCTTTCTATTACAAAACTATCCATGCTATGTCTCTTGTATGACAAAAAAATTCCCTTCAGATTTCTTGTTAGGACCTTGTTTAGAAGCCATATTCTTAACAATTACTTACGAATTTCCGCTTGTCCAGTTCCACTGTGAATGTTTGTAACACTTCTTTATTGATATTTCTCACTGTCCATGATGTTCTCAATAACATTCTCTCTTTATAGCTACATACTTTATTAGATAATATATTAGACTGCTGTACAACTATAATAATAGTACTTATGTAAAAGATAAGGTCGATCAGCTTTACAATGATTGCACAGACTATTGGGTACGGATAGGGAGAAAAAAACCCAGTTTCAACTAAGGTCTTTATCAAGAAAATACAAAATATGCTGTAAAAATAAAGGCACTATCACTAAAGCATTAGACCGTTAGACATCCAATGTAACAATGACATACCAGTACATATACACAAGTATTATCATAGAGACATGAATTAAAATGTATGGGGAATGAAATAAAACAAGAACAGCTTGAACATTACAACAAAGGCCCCACTCCCTAAGTCTAAAATGATTGACCTGTATTAAGACCAAATGGCGTTAGGGTACCAAATTTCAATCTATACCGATTTTCATGGGTGTAAATAGCTCTATCATCTGTGGTGCAAGATCTTATTGCAGTACCTGAATATCATGGGCACATATTAGGGAATGATACAGAGCGGATCTGACTACATAGACACATGTGTATCAACATTGACATCTGCAACAAATCATGCCAAAATGATCTGAAACATTAGCCATGAGCTGTGTGTCATGTGACGTATTCTATCCAGAACGTAGTCTTCCTTATGAATCTCCTGAAATCTCCTGAGGTCTTTTGCAAGTTGTCACACTTCTTCCAGCGACATGTGCATGCATTTATGAATATTTTTGAACGTTTTGAACGGGCTCTGCCTCTAGTGCCTTCTATCGTCATCCTCCAACAATACTCTTTGCATTCCACCATGTCACTTCACATGGCCAAATAAACCTAACTTCCTTATTAATATGGTGTTTAAAAGCCAGCGTTCTTGAACATTGATTTTTCTTAGCACATCTTGGTTGGTCTTTCTTGCTGTCCATGGTACTCTCAGGACTCTTCTATTGCACTTAATTTTGAAAGCCTCTATTCTCTTGACTGTAGTTTTATTTATTGTCCATGTTTCGCAGCTGCAGGTCGCCACTGGTAACACACATGTACGTAAGAAACATACCTTACGTGACTGAACCAAAATGCCATTTAGATTTTTTTCACACGTGGGCAACTAGAGGAAAGTCTTGAAAAATGACACTAGTTTGTTAACCAAATTGATGAAAGGAATTATGTTTGAGCAAAATTCTGCGGATAATAGAGTTATGGGGATGAAAAGTGAGGACAATTTTAACTCTATCAGAGGATTAAGCAGAGACTTGGTTCTACCAGGACTAGATGCTTTAGGAATTTTTGCAGCATATAGAAAACAGGTCTGCCTAAACCGCTTTCAATGTTGCATAGAGCCACAGAAGGTCGCTGTTCCTGATAAAAGTATTTATAGCATTGTGGACCTTCTTATTGTGAGATATCATAGCATCATGAGTACATACTTTGTAAAACATAGGATTTGATGGTTGTTTGTGGCCTTCCAGTAGATACAGGTCTTTGCTCCACATAACTACAGGACCACCCTTATCTGCTGGTTTGATGACAATGTCATCATGATGATGAAGCTGGACAAGGTATGTTATTAGAATCAGCTTGGCTTTGTTTTCATAAATTCTCTTGACATGTTACCTTGATGAATACAAATGATACTTCCTCTTTTGGCAAAATTTGATGCGGAAGCCAGTGGTGCTACACGTGCCTATGCAGTGCAGATCCACTCCATATCCATTCCTAAGGTCATTTTACTATTGATGCCCTTACATGTAAATTCCATAATATCATTTACGTTGTCATTTGTAAACGCTGTGACTTGACATCTAAAGGTGAAACTGGCAAAAAAGTAAATGACAGTTTCTGCGAATATCTTCATGCAATCAACCACAGATTGCCTACTCCTGTCGCTATACATTTCAATGGCACTGATCATCATGGTGTCCATGATATTCAGGTCACTGCTAAGCATCTTGCACCATAGATGATAGGTACACCCTTGAAAATTGCTATATATTGTAGTTTGGCACCCTTAAGCCATTTGGTCTTAATACTGATCATTAATTTATTTGGGGGTGGGGTGGGGTTTGGGCCTTTGTTGTGTTGTTGTCGTGTTGTTTTCAGGCATAGTTGTTTTATTGTGTTCTCATACCCCATATTTTTGAATGCACGTCTCTATGACAATACTTGTGTATATGTACATCAGTGTTACGTTGAATGTCTGCTGTCTAATGCTTTTGTGATAGTGCCTTTATTTTTACTGTTTGTTCAGTTTGTCTTATACTTTCTTGAAAAAGACCTTAAGGTTGAAACTGTCTTATGTAGTGTTATCTCAAATTTTTCCATACCTGTACTATATAGTCTGATAATCTGTGTGCTTATTTTAAGCTCTTGTTCTTCTGTGTCTTTGCTGATTAACATGGTTTTTGTTTTTTGGATATTTATATCCAGTCCATATTCATTACTTGATCTATTAGTCTTTGTAGTTCATGTTCACTTTCTGCTAAAAGAATAGTGTCATCTGCATATCTAAGGTTGTTTATTATTTTCCCATTGATCTTGAGTCCTGGCATTTCATCTATATTTTTAAAGATATTCTCTGTGTAGATATTAAATAGACTGGGCGATAAAATGCATCCTTGTCTTACCCCTCCTCTTATTTCTATGTATGGTGAGTAGCTGTTTTCACACCTTATTGATGCAGTCTGTTCCCAATATATATTTCTAATTAGTCTGATGTCTTTTCCATCTATGCCTATTTCTGGAAGACATTTCATATTTGATTAATTTTTCTTGTTGGACTCTGTCAAAGGCTTTGCTGTAGTCTATGAAGCAAATATAGATACTTTTTTGGACTTCTATATATTTATCTATCACTAGTCAGATACTAAGTATAGCTTCTCTGGTAACTGTGTTTTTCATAAAACCGAATTGTTCTTCACCGACCTCCGTGTCTATCTTGTTTTTAATTCTTTCATGTATTACCCTGAGGAGTATTTTAGTTCAATGACTCATTAGACTTAAGTTCTATATTCTGTACAGTCCACAGCCCTGGGCTTCTTAGGTAGTGGTATGAATATTGATGATGTTAGGTCGTTAGGTATGTGGCCTGTTATATGTCATTGCAAAGTTCTGTGATAATATCAACACCAAATTCATTTAGAGATTTTATTATGTCATGTTATATTGTCGGAGCTTGCAGCCTTTCCACCTTTTATTTATTTTATTGCATTTTCTACTTGTGCTTTCAGTATTGCTGGTCCATTATTATTATGTATTGTTGGCTTTTTGTTCTGTTGATTGTCAAACAGTTCTGTCACATAATCTGCCCATCTTGTAAGTACTTCTGTTTTATCAAATATTATTTTACCATTTTTATCTTTAATGCAGCCACCCCCATTTATAGGATTTTTCTTATTTGTGATCAGCTTTATCTCCTTATGCATTCATTTAGACTTCTGTTATATGGACATCTCTATTTCACTGCATTTTTTTCTAGCCATTGTTTTTCGCTGTTCTGCACGTTACGTATATCATTGAGTATTTTGGGGTATTTTTTAGCTTTCTTTCTTTGACATTTTCTCTAATATTTCATCTGTCATCCATGTTTGTTTTTGGCTTTTCTTATTGGTAAATTTTCAATTGGTGTTTGAATACTTTTCCTTAGGCTATTTCCATTTATTGTCTATTTTCTCTTCTGGATTTTCCCTTGTGTATTTTTCCATGCACTCTATCATTAGATGTTCATATCTATTTCTTACATCTACAAGGTATTTTTGTTGTATGTCTGGTTGTTTTAGTGCTGATGCTTCTATCTGTGGATCTGGAATTCTTCTATGTTCTATATATTTAAGCTTGACATGTATTTTTCACAGCATGGATTATGGTCAGAGCTATCTGCTCCTGGATATGTTTTAGTGTTCTTGACACTATCTCTAAATCTATTGTTGATCATAATGTCCTGAACCGTACTCTATCCTGTGCCAATCTGCCTGCCTCCTCAAAAGATATCTTCATGCATTCTTTGATGTCTTCTTCCGTATCCTTCCAGGTCTACCTCTTCTTCTACTTCCTGAAATTCTGCTCTCTAATATGCGTCTTTCCATGTCATTGTGTTTTTTTATATGTCTGAAATTTTTCTGTTTTCTATGTAAAATTGTATTCACCAGCCATCCTCCCTCTATATTCAGCATACTCAAAACCTCACTATTCCTTATCTTTAGGACACATTATAACACATGAAGAACTGAATTCAGGCTACCCTGCAAATGTCTATGCACACTTTCTATAGGTTGTCCTTAATGCTTCTGTACTATATTTTATTTACCCATGTCATATTTTATGCAATATTGTTTATGTTTATTTGTTCTTTATGTCTACAAGTAGGCATAATAGGGTGATTGTAGTACTGAGGTCTTTCTGTCATTTACTAATGTTACATATTTGTGGATCTCAAGGAATTTACATACCTGTGCAGTGTGTGGTGTTGTCTGTGTTGATCAATCACAGGTTTGAAGCCTTGACAAAAATCATATCTTTTTTAGAGATGCAATGTGGTAGAGTCTTGATAATATCTAGATAGCACACTGTAACACTGTTACAAATCAGGAAGTCTTGCTACAGTTATCTAGATAGCACATTGTGACACACTATTGAAAGGTCAGAAAGTCTTAAGTTACTACTGTTTCATTCAAATCTTCACCACTGTGCTTGCTTATGTTTCCTTACATGTACATGTGTTTCAGATTGATACTGGGTTCAGATACTTCCTGGTTAGAGAAACGATACTGGGTTCAGATACTTCCTGGTTAGAGAAACGCAATACCCCCACCCATTTACTTTATCTCTGTTGCCTCCACTCCAATTCTTTGGGCATCTAATCTTTCTGTACATTTATTTGTGTTCTATTGTAAATCAGTCCAAACTGTGTGTACTCTGATTTCAATGAAATTCTCATCATAGTTATTTATTTGTGTTCTATTGCAATTCAGTCCAAACTGTGTGTACTCTGATTTCAATGAAATTCTCATCATAGTTATACTAAGTGATTGACTTAGTAGTCATTAATTTATTATGGGTGTCATACATGGTCATGATGTTTACTTTTGCAGACGGCTGGCCAGTTAGATAACAATGGATGGTGGAAAGAGAGTGTGGGTTCCACATGCCATTGAAGGTTTCAAACTTGGCAGAATTATAGACATTGGTTCTGACACTATCAGCATTGAACCTTTTGATGCTCCAGGAACAGTGAGTTGATTATTATATTTATGCTTTTCTTGTAACATGACTAGTAATTGTACCAAACTTGTTTTTTTTTGTATATTCATTGGAAAATTTAAAAAATTGAACATTGACCAGTGACCTATGTTATCTGTACAGATTTTCTTGCACATATCAGACCCCTGAATTATACATAAAACCATATGCCCAAATTACTCTTCAATTGGTATTTGATGACATATTTTGAAGTCAACAGTCTTGTGTGTGAAATGTTAAATTCCATTCTCGACACCTTCTGACAATGTGCTAAACAATGTACAGTGCAGCTAATGACAAGGTAACCCTAAATAAACCTTTTAGAGAGCATTATATAAAGAGCCTCAATGTTGTGAGGAAACATGCAGGGCCCATAGGTGTGTTTGTACTTAATTTCTCTCTAATCAGACATGTCAAAGAAATACTCTCTCTGGTTAAATTAAAATTACCCGGTAGGTAAGTAAATCTTAATTTTAAGTAAATCCTTATATATCATAATTTGTAAGGAAGCACAAAATAATATTTGTAGACATTCTCAGAAAAGAAAGCAAACTTCATACAAATCCAAATACAGCAAAGCAGATAGTCCAAATATACTGCTTTCTTAAGAGCTGTCTCTTATCTAGTGAATCTCTTATCTAGTGTGGTGCCTGGATACACCAGCTCCTATTCTGTTGGAATACATGTATTTTCAAGTATTATCTTGTTAGTAATCTTTAGATATACCATCAGCATACATGGCAGCTCTTAGACCTTATTGCAGTTCGATGATTAGAGTATTTGTAGACACAAGAAACAGAGTTGGAGACAGTACTGAGCCGTGAGGAACATGTTTTAAACTTTTTTTGCTGTTCTGACCTTCCATAGTGACTTGCTTTTCTATTGTGCAGGAGGGATCATATCATATCTACTTACTCATGTTACCCCTGATTCCATTTCTGTGCAGCTTTATTATCAGTCCATCTTTCCAGACCTTGGGAAAAGCTTTTAGAAGATCTATCCATAGGGTGAAAAATTATCTTCTTTTCTTGAAATGCATCTTCAAAGATCTGGGACAAGAATGTTATTTATTCTTCATATTCCGTTGTCTGCATGCATTGATGATACTTTCTTTCCTACCTTTTCAAAGTTTAATTTTTGGATTTTTTCCTTCCAGCTTCTTCTCTGTATTTCGATCTTTTCTTTAGTGAACTTCACTTTAATCCTTTGTAGTTTTGATCTGGTTCTTGGGTGATGTCTGGGCGATGATCATTGCCACAGAGTTGTTCACCAGTTGTTCTTTTCACTATTCCAGCCAGTTGTGGGGTGCAGAATGTCAGTTCTGGAGTGGAGGTACTACTAATCTTCTTGAGTAGAAAGTTTGGTAACCTTTGAATTATTGAGAATGATTTAGTTGTTGTCATCTTGCCAACTTTCTATCTCTTCCCTTCTGTCTAAATTATTGCATCCCCAGCTCTGAGAGTGGCTGTTAAAGTCTCCCACTACCTGGAATTGATTGTTTAGTATGATAATACTGGTCATTTTGGGCAGTAGAAGTTTAGTATGTGGAGTTGAACGGTGTTGTTTTTTATATGAATTATTTGGTATTCTGCACTTTTCTTTGTGTTTTTTGGTTTCTGTCATTGATGTTATTATTCTCGACCAGTTTTAGTATGAGCCTTTTCCTCCAATTATTCCTGTAAATTTTAAAACATTGGTACTTTTGTATCTTGAAGGTTATTAATTTTTATGGATGTGCATTTCCTGTAAACAGCAAATATGAATCACTTTCTGGTACAAGGTGTATTCTATTATTTTTTGTGTGGTTAACTCTCTTTACATTCCAATGCATGATATTTAGAGGGGTTGTCTGGTTGGCCAGTCACTTTCCCTTTTCTGCCTTATGGCTCTACAAGGTAGACTAGTGGGACCTCCTCTAGGTGGGGGTGGATTCTGTCGGGTCCAGAATCTGGCATTGCTCCTGCCTGGGGGGACCTCACAGGCCTAGCAATGTAACGATTTCATCAAAAATGTTGACATGCAGACATATTAAATAGGCGAGTTGCATAATATCATGGTTGCTTTTGTGCCTCTCTGCCTGGTATCTCTGAATTCAATACCTGTGCTTGCTTGGGAAGGACTAGTTTCTGCTCAATGTAGGGAATGACCGGACAATCTTACAGCCTCAGTTGGCTGGACTATGTTCCATCTGCACTTCAAGAAGTTGTCCTTGATAAGGACATCTTTAATGATTCATTTATTTTATTTTCAGACAATCAACTCCCTTTATGACAGGACATTTCCAGCTGAGGAGTATGACAACAAGGAGTGTGAAGATAACTGTAAGATTATTGGATTGTCTAATTGTGGCTAGAGTACCATTACTTATTAGATTAGGAAGCAACAGTCATGCTCTATAGTAATTCTCTGCCAGTGAAAGATGTATATTTGTGGATAGAATATTTGCTATATATGTTTTTCTTATTTTAAACATAATTAGATGGAAAAAGTTACAAGTACATTAACAGGTACAAAAAAGACAGAAAATACTTCACAGAATAAATAAATGTATACATTTATGTATGTATTATAGTTAGTCAATAAAAATAATAATAATGAACTCGGTTATTAAAATATATTGATGAAATGTATCTCATTGATTAGTATGTTAATGATTGTATTTGGACATTGAACATGTCCATAATTGCTCAGAGCTCTGCACATCTCTACGGGTTTAGTGGCTGGTGGTTCCAGTTTTGTGTTGGTTGAGTGTTAAAAATAAAAAATTGGTGATGTTTTCTCTCCTTGCCATGCCTATCTTTACTTCAACTTTGTGCATCCTGATACTGACTAATGCTCATTGACCGTAAAATCCTATGATCACATAAAGCATTACTTATGTTTGCTTCTTTGAAAAGAGAACTTTTTGAAAGATTGAGTGATCATTTCAGACAGAATATTGGACCACGATTCTCTAATCCATTTAGCGATTGTAATGTCAGTTTTTTTTGGCATTGCCACCTTCATCAACACTAAATCGGATAACAGTATTTATTCAATTTGTCTCAAAATTTGTCCTTAAATGGTAATGTTAAGGAAGACATTTAGTGGCTACATGAGGAAGGTAAGGCTTCCAGGAATTAGATACAGTCAGGCCCCCCCCCCCATCTCACTGCATTGTTTTTCTACTTTTTCTGTGAGATGTGCCTGAAAAGAGTTCCAGACTAGATTAAACACTACACTTTATCCAGCCATTTCATATTGTGACTTTCTTCCATCAAATGTTTTATGTGGGTACTACAACCATGCCACTTGGGTGCTTAGGCAGTCTTGCACTTGTGTTATAAAAAACCGGAGTGAGGGAGCAAATGTGCCCCATATGCCACCCTAATCCAGCATTGGAACATGTCTTCTCATGTCCAGTCGGCTTTACAAAAACCGTTCTTGCACATTTTTTTTTTCACCGTGTGATTTGAAGGCAAATCTAAAAGTCAAGCTGAATGTTGACCTCATCTATTCATTGAATAGGCTGGAATTTATGGTAACAGCTAATGTTATTGCTGCAGCCAACTTCTGTTGCTGACACAGCACTGAAGGAATGAGTGAATCTGATATCTCGGAACACTCTGGTACTTTGTGGTCAAGAGATAAGACTCTGGTATTGGGAAACAACCGAATACTTGAAATTTTTATGTTATAACTGGTGTACATTTTGGAGTTGGCATTGTTATCTGCTCTATTCAGCATCAGCACATCAACAGTGGCCAGTATTCAGGGCTTGGACAATCAATGACTCACAGATTATATTGTTACACATAAAGGAGGATCAGATAATAAGGAAATGGTCAGGAACATAAGGAGACACTACAGATTTATAATATTGATATAATGAATTGTGTTAAAAGATAAATCCATGCAAGTTGAGTGTAATGTGGTACTCATTAAACACTCGGAATAGTTAAAGATGATTTCATTACAAAATAAACATGGCACTGACAGTCATGATGGTATGAAGTATCTGGAAATAGCATTACCAAAGTTGTCATAGAATATTGTCATTCCATGTCGAGCACACATACACAGATACAAGCTAGGACTTAATCACTCAAAAGTCCCAAATGAGACAATGAGAGCGGTACTGGGGTGTACTAGGTATACACCCATCTCTGCTATGAGATTTTTACTCAATCTCCCCAGCGTTAGAGTGCAACATCAGGTAGCACAGGTTAGGTCCACCTTCAAGTGACAGAATACAACCACCATCCACTCCACGAATGTCTAGATGAGCCAAAGGGAAAGCGAATCAAGTGTGGCAGATCATGGATGCTAGAGGCTGCAGACACACTGTGAACAGTATGTGAATTTGAAGAAATAGGAAAGGGCAGTGAATGGGTGGAGGTAGACACTGAGAAAACAGCACTGACTAAAGTAATAATACAACTAGACAAAGCGTGTCGAAAATGGACGGGTGTCAGGGTCCAGGATACAGTGCATGACTCGCCCAGCTATGATCTAAACCACAAGACATAATTATATACACAGATCGCCCAGTTAACAGAAGCACAAATAAAAGCGGTTGGGGTTGTGTTGCCTACAGAAATGGCATGAAGTTGTTTGAGAAATCTTCAGCATATTCCACTGTCACATCAAGCATGAGGATGGAGATAGAGTTACAGCAGCACTTAATTGGTTTAATACTCACAGACTCTCAAAGCATGCTGCGCAAGATAGAAAAGTACATGCTATTAAAAGAATGGTGGGACTTATTGAACAACTCAGTTGTCAAGAGCATTACATGGATATACTGCCCTATTGAACAACTCAGTTGTCAAGAGCATTACATGGATATACTGCCCTGGTCATGCTGGTGTCAGAGGAAACGAGAGACCTGACTTCTTGGCAGGCAATGCGGTGATAGATGGCACAATGCTGAGAAGAGATAAAACAGACTTCATCAAGGCAGTAATAAATTCATTTCAAGACAAAGATGATGTCAATGAGTCTGAGAACATGCACATACAGAGAATGTTAGAAGAGGGAAAGGTAGGAAAAAGTAAATCTTTTGGAAGGCCCCAAAGATCACACAATCAACACCTGACTGGGACTGTTGAGTCTACATACACTGAGATGGCTGCTGGAACAGAGAGCGGAGCACTTGTGGGGATGCCCCATGTGCTGTGAAGTTAATTTGTAATCAAGAATCACTCAAAACAATGACAACAACACAGCTGATGCAGCAACTTCTCACCATTTTATATACTGGTAATCAATTTTTTTCTCTCATTGGCTGATTGGCATACTGATATTGTTAAAGGAAGTAGATTAAGGGAAATAGAAACCAGCGCACGATGGACATGCTAAGCATATAGCAATATATTCTTTTGTCATCTACTAAAATAAACTGAATATCTGTGTACCTATCTGGAGTGTGATGGATGTTCTTGAATACTTTAGCATTACAGCTGATTGTCTGAACATACATCATATCTAATAACTTTCATGATTACAGGTGCTCTTATGTACTTGAATGAGGCTACCTTGCTCCACAACATTAAGACTAGATATGCCAAAAATCAGATTTATGTAAGTTCTTCATAAGTGTTCAGTTATTTTATCAATACACTTCAGTACATGTTTTTCTAGTTAATAAAAATGATTGTGCTTGTACCTTCACTGAAAGATTAACTATTTATAATTTGCAATCAGTGGCAGTTAAAAAATACATATTTATTTATTGACTGAATGTCTTGCCTCAGAAATGGGTGTACAGAATAAAAATATCTTGGATTACAGTGAATCTGTTATCTTGTGCACACTGCTGAATCTTCTTCACAATCTGCTCATACGATACACCGTCTCTCTTGTAAATGTGATGGTCTTGTCTTGTTGCCATACAGTTTTTGTAAAAAGTTTTGGTTGGGGAGGGCCATATCTCTTGTTTTATTTCCTTATAAAGACGGCAGTCCTGGAGTACACATTCTACTGTTTGCTTGTCTTCTCCACATGGACATATGTCTGGTCGATTTTCAGCGAATTAAACATGTGATAGTTAAGTCTGCAATTCTCTGTTCTAAGTCAGAAAATTTTAACCTGATCTCTTGGAAGTGAGTAGTACATATCTCTCATCTCTGATCATATTCTCGTTGTTCTTTTAGCCACCTTTCACTATACCTGTTTTATTAGCAGCTTCATTTCATTATATGAGGCAATGTCCTCAATTTGGCATTTGCCTCCACCCTCTTTAGCCAGTATTTGCTTCCTCATCTCCTATACTTTTTGCTTGCTGAAGCTATTTGCTCACTGTCATCAGTGTCACTGACAAACCATCTACATCACTGTTTCTGTGATTTCTTAGTGATATTATAAATGATAATCCGTGAGGAACACTATATTGTTACTAGAAAGACTCAAAGAATCTATAACTAATAACTTGGTTGCTGATCCAGCGGTCCATGGGCTCATGCCCTTTGACCCAATGCCATTGTGTGATATATACATGTGTTTGTGAGCTGTTGTTTTGTTCCATATAATGTGTTCTATTTATCTGGCCCTGGAGGGGGTTGCTGATCCATAACGAATAACTTAAATGAGATGCTAGCATATGTACTCTTGTATGGTTCATAGACTGGTGAAAATAGAAACTACATTCTTTCAGCACCAACATAGAAGATGGAACAGTATTGCTGTGGGTCCCTGATCACTTCACCATAAGTATGAGTGGAAATGTTATGAATTGCTGTAAAGCTGATTGCTAATCATAGTCATGCAATGTTGATATTCTAATTGATTGTGCGTTACTTTACAGACGTACACAGCCAATATCCTGATTGCCATTAACCCCTATTATGAAGTTCCTGATCTTTATTCTGTCAATACCATCAAGAAGTACCAGGGCAAGTCATTGGGCACACTTCCTCCTCATGTTTATGCAATTGGTAAGTTGTAACTTAGACTTTTCATGTTTATGATATTGTTTTCAAATTTATGCAAGCATTACTTTGCTATAATATTACTTTACTTGAACTCCAATAAATGGAAAACATATTTGATATCTTATATTAGATTGATGCTAATGCAGCCAAAATTATCAGTATAAGTTGGATGTGGTAGTCATCAGATCATCACTGCACTCTGGACACTTAGCTGCTAGTCCATAGGTGCTACAATCCGTATTTCCTTCATCATGTGGTAACTAACTGTTCAGGTTCTGTGTTAGTTGATAAATATTTTTATTCCTATATGCCAGTTGTTTCTTGCAACATCATGTTATACATTCCCAGGTCTTGCATTCTAGCCATAGAAATGGATGAAGGAATAAATCCTATATTTTCCAACTTGTCTCATTGGTTGCATTCAAGATATCAGCACAGTTTGTTTAACTTGCCACTGTCACACTGCTGGCAAGTCTTTCTGCCTTTTCATTTCTTCTAATACCCGTGTTTCCAGGCACAAAATGAAAGAAACTATCTTCAGTATAGACTGTCATCGACTCTAGCCACTGACAGCATATATAGTCCAAATTAATCTTTTGAAGTATACTCATAGAATCAGCCAGAATACAGACAATTGTAGCACTCGTGAGTCTTCGGACACATCATTGCACTGGTCACTAGTTGATGTATAGAAAGCACCACTTTCTTCCCTAATGTGACATGTGCAAGTAGCGATAGAGTTGAGAAAGCAATGTGGAAGCATTAACAAAAGCTGTTTTCGTGATCAAGTAAACTCCTTTAATTATCTCCAGAAGCATGTGGCATGGAAAAGTAAGCAGGAAACTGTATCATCACAACCCATAGAAAATGTCAGTAGAAGATGTTGATGGATGGAACCTTGGCTAAGAGGGTGAACCAACCTTAATCCAACTCTACTATCAAACATTTCCTATACCAGAACCGGGCTCTCAGAATGAGGAAGAGTTACATATCCAATAATACAGGGTTAATGGCCTGTCAAGTTAAGTGATATAAGTTTTCTGACAGTGGGACACCTCATATGATATGAACAGTCAACATCAGTGTAAATCCCTGCTACCATTTCCTATTTCAGAAGCCTGTAAAGCCCAAGTTCACAGTTGGTAATAAACTATCATGTTAAGAGTAGCTACACTCACATTTCCTGGTGATAGATAGGAAGCTTGTTACAATCTTGGGAAGCTTACTTGAAATAAAAGCATGGCAATACTTGATGCTGGGGCAAAAGGCTGTATAATTAGCAGCGCGTCATATTCACTCATGATGATTCCACCAATTCATAAACTCATAACCCATCAGGGTCATAGGAGTACTACATTGACTTCATCAACACATGGAATCCTCCAGCAATTTCATCAGCCATGTGGATGGATGTAGGAAAAATCTTGTCCAATCTTGATGTTGTCTGCCCATGTGACAACATAAACATTTCTTTATCCCTTCTGCTTCTTCCACCTACAATTGCTCCTTGCAAGATAATTTTTGATAGGAAATCATGCCAGCTTATATGTCCAAACCATTCTAGTTTTCATCATTTTATTATTAAAAGTAGTCATTGTTGTGAACCTGAAAGATTATCTATTTTATTTCTTATGTACACATTTGTCTTAAACTCTCCATTAGAAATGTGCAAAATTTGTCTATATTTGAAGGTCTGTATCTCTCCATGTCTGCAGTGGTATATTTTGATCGTCACACTAACACTGATGTTGTTTCAAATATAAAATTATCAGTATAGCTTTGATATAGTAGCTTTAATTCATTTTTACAATTTTCAACACAACATGTGCAGGATTATAGATATTTAAAAGTATTGACTTCCTTAAGTTTATGCCCATTCATCATGATGTTGATCTGTACATTTGTGTTTCCACCATTATCCAAGATCTTGCTATTTTCAGTGTTGATTTCCATTTCATACTTATTGGTAACGTTTATTCAAACTTTTCTGTTAACTCTTGTAGTTCTTGTTCTGAGTCAGCTATATTAGATTAATATCATCAGCAAAGCACAATTTGCAAATGGTGATTTCAACATGGGGTTCAGGTATATGTTGAAAAGTACTAGATACATGATGCATCCCTGCAGACTTCCACATTTGTTGTTTTTTTGGTCTCTACTGAGCATTCTCTGATGTTGTTATTAGTTGATCCAAGATATTCAAAATTATTGGCATGATATTACCTCACCTAATGTTCTATAACAATAGACAAGTCACACATTGACATGATATTACAATATCTGATGTTCTATGACATTGACAAGTCTCACATTGACTTGACATTACTTCACCTAATATTCTATAACATTGACAAGTCTCACTGTGACATGACATTACCTCAGCTAATGTTCTATAACAGCTGACAAGGCATACCGTGACATGAAAGTGACCAAGACCAGTCAAGCAATAATTGTTAGTGGAGAGTCCGGAGCAGGAAAGACTGAGTCAACCAAGCATATCTTGAAGTATCTGACTGAATCTTGGGGCACACATGCTGGACCCATTGAGCAGAGGATATTAGAATGTGAGTAGATTTTCATGTAAAAATGTATTCTGTATACACAAATTTCATTTATCAGGTCTGATAAAGCATATCAGGTTAATAAGGCATTATCTGGTTTTTATTGTTACTGTTTTTTTTTCATGCCATGACTGACGTTAAGAGAGCTATGGCAAGCTGCTGGTATGCTTGTCAGTGGAATGGCGACCTGAGAAATTGCCAGACAATTGTGACCAGTGCACCAACAATTCCTGGTGGCAGGTATCGACTACTGTGCCAGGCCTGGTCAACCTCATGTAACAACACTAGCTCAAGATTGTCATATTGTACTAATGCTGTACGCAACATGTTTGGGGTGAATTCTCCCATAGCACCATACTCCCATTCATGTTTTCACAGTTAACATAAACGCTGGTGTCTACGTTAATCAAGTACTGTGACATATCATTGTGTCTTTCTTCCACAATCACCAAGATCTTTCCACCGCAAACTGTTGGGTCACATTTATCGATTAAGGACCTCGTACAAAGATGAATATCATTGTGCATCCAGAACACAGACTCCTGAATACATACTTCAGGTTTGCCGAGCTTACAAAGAGCAGAGACAGCAGACCTAGCCAGAGGATACAGATTTAAGGCAAAAGCATTAATATCACTTGTCAGCAGTATAAATAAACAACAGTAGAGTGGTGATGAATTTTCAATGGTGCTTGGATACCAGAGGCAGTCTAAACAGAGATGTCCCAATAAAAACATTGTTGAACTTTATTCCACTCAATATTATCATTACGCCTAACTCTTATTTTCTGTATAAATATCTTCTTCTTCAGCGTTCATTCTCAAACTCTCATTGGATCTCCCTCATAGCAGGGCCATGGTCCTACTAGATTTCCAGCAAGATGTAGTCCAGAGAATGAAAATGCAGTGTCGCCGCTTTATTTGCACCTATGGCCTGACACATTCATTTTCAGCGGGTTCTGTATAAATAAGTTAATACAAACTCATTTACGATAGAAGCGAAAATAATTAACCTTTAGGGTTCTGAATTACAAATTAAGAAACATCCCCTGGGGCCTGAATTCTTTTTTGGAAAATTTGCGTTATTGATGGTGGGTGTTTTGAAAACGTGATAACTTTTTTGTTTTAAAAGATATCAGAATAATTTTTGCACATCTAAATAAAGGAGTGAATAGGGAATATAATCGTGTTGTTGTATGTGTGATATGACAGTTGTGAACAAGTTGTGAAGTTGAAAATTCGGGCAAAAAACACAAAACGCCATTTTCAAAATCGCAAGTATATCTTCGTGATGACCATAATACATGAGCAATGTGTGGCAACATTGATAAAATCCTCATAAATACCTATACTTAATGTATATATATATATATATATATATATATATATTGTTTTATATCCAAATTAATATAATATGGACTAAAAAACTAATAAAACGTGAAGAAATCGCATATAATGTCCATCCGGTAAACACTAGGTCTAGCCCGACACGCAGCGTAATTATTGTTTATGCACACATGTGGCACTCCTGATACATATTATTTTTGTGTTTTTTAATGAATACACAAACATTCTGATCAAATAACAACATATTAAACACAAAAAACAACAATTAAAACATGTAGTCACGATCACTTAGCCATGCCACGCGGTACTCAATTTGATAGTAAAATACGGCCTGAAAATGGCCAACGTCGCTCTAGAAATTTATAGAGGCATCTATAACTGATTTTTAAGTTATCACATAACTTGTCACTCTCATATAGTACTTGTCATTTTCTGAGGTCACTGTACCTTTTTGTCATATCACTCTTCAAGCCTACCTGTATTGATATCATCATCAGCTGCAACTGATCGTCATCACTTTTTGTCTTATTCCTTTGTTGTGCACTTTGCCAGACTAATCTATCTCATCATGTTTCCCTCCCACTTGGATCTCTGCCTACATCTTGCTAGCTAACTCTCGATTCCACCTTCAAGTAAGGTCTTCAACAACGTGTGTTATGTCTTTTGATATGTCCAAAATATTTCATTTGTTTGATTTGTATTTCTTTTAGTAGTTCATTCTTCATATGCAGTGTTGTCATATTCTTGTTTGTCTTCTTCTCTTTCCATGTAGTTCTCCCTACTCTTCTATATATTCTCATCTCAAAGGCATCAAATCTGTCTTCTAACTGTTCATTATCCATGTTTCTGAGTAGATATAGCATATTGTAGTTCTCATTTAATTTGTGATTTGTTTGGATGTCGCATACCAGTATTTACTGTCATATCTTTATGTGACTCTCCAATAATTGAGGTATCCAAATAAGGTTTTCTGTGTATTGTTTTATCAGCTATCATTGAATACTAATATTTAAACTTTGTAATCATGTCATGTTATATGTCAAATATTGTTCATGCTGTTATGTTATAGTGAGTGACCAAGTCTCACACAAGTGTTATTATTGTTATTATTTCTCACTCAGCTAACCCTCTGCTGGAAGCCTTTGGTAATGCGAAAACTGTCAGAAACAACAACAGTAGTCGGTTTGGCAAGTTTGTGGAGATACATTTTGACAATAAGGTGAGAATAATGTTACTGGTTATGAATTGACAACATTGTGTTTACGCAGCCCTGAAGGTACGTATTCAATCCCATCAGATGTTGAAGGGTATGCATGCTGATGTACCTGTGGCTTGATGTCTAAACACATACCTCATTCTAGTAACAGGTTGCCAGTCCTACTTGTACAACATAATACAGAATTCTACTGCAGCCAAGATTCACCTAACAAAGTGTCCATAACCAGTATGTATTTACTAACTGACATTAGAACATTACCCTCATCTATCTTCAATTCACAGTCTACAGATATAAGCCTGGCTGTCTGTCAGCTCTCCCTTCTTTTGGTGAAGGCCAAAATGTCCATGGCAGTAGACCCATGTGATACCTAGGAGGTTAAAAGTAATGATAAATATCATTCACTTACATTAACAACTCATTTGGAAGCATAGACTGAGATTTTGACACTATTACCTTTATGAATGGGATTACAAAGGTGCCATTGAAGGGCTATAATAATAACCTCAATATTTGTCCTGATACTGGAAGTAAATATTTGTTTATTGTACTTGATAGTGACTCTAGCACTTATAGCCTCAGCCAGGTTTCTCACCATGACAAAACAGATCTGTCCGTGAATACAATGGCATCCTCATTTCTGGTGATATCAACTGTCAGTTGAATTATTTTCAGTCTACTTTTTCATTTTTCTAAATGTTACATTCTCTGACAAAAGTAAATAAAATTTTGTGGAAGTTTGCCATAGTCCCATCACTTGAAGGTCTTCTTCTCCATTTAGTAAGATTATGGCTTACATATTTGTTTTTCAGCATGTGTAGTCCACATCACTAACGACCGTTGATCATTAGTGTTCTGCCTAGCTCTAATCATGGGCAGGCTAACTCCTTGGCCCTAAATAAAACTGACACAAGCTATGTCAAGAGTGCCTTAGAATATGGTAGTGGATCTTTGGAAAAGCATTAAGGAGCAATCTTCAAAAAAGGTACAAGATTTAGAAATGTGATTTATGACAGATGCCATGAGATTCATATATGATGTGTGCTCCAATAATTGCAATGGAGAGTTCAGTTTTTTTTTCTTACATCCCCGACAAGAGATACCAAAATTTCAACTCCATCTGCCAGATATCAGTCTCTGGAAAACCATCCCCTAAGCTACAGAGTAAATAAACTCTTATAAGAAAAAAGACAGAAAAGAACCAGTGTTTGTGAATGATGCATCTGTATCGAATGGTCTAGTGGAAGAAAACTTTAATAGCCAAGGTGATCATTCTGTAAATTTCAAGGTAGTGTGAAGTAATCAAAGAAACAACTCTTTTACTACTGGGATCATGCCTCATTGAGGAAGGAAGGAAGGATAGTAATCTTGACCGATACCAAATATGTTTTACAAGCCCTCCAGATCCCAAACACATTCTACATAAATGACTTAAAATCACTATCTTAACTAAACAACCAAGCAAAAGTAGTAGTTTGCAGTGAATTTAAGACCTCTCACAAATTAGTTGAAATGAGATATCAAAACAGCTTGCAAAAACTGAAAGTAACATCCAACAACAACATTTGGAAGATTCAATATCAGTTCCAGAATTGATGACCATCATCAAAAGTTCCATACACATGGAATGGAACTCAACTCACCGATGCAGCTAAAAAGATGATGCTATTTACAGGCTTGGAAGAAAGGAACAATCATTTTTATA
Organism: Meghimatium bilineatum; assembly: GCA_034231615.1. Taxonomy (NCBI): domain Eukaryota; kingdom Metazoa; phylum Mollusca; class Gastropoda; order Stylommatophora; family Philomycidae; genus Meghimatium; species Meghimatium bilineatum. The sequence goes on from CM067311.1 coordinate 40,410,148, forward strand.
TTGAGAATAGGTAACAACACATGTACTGGAAGTTTGGAGTTGGTGACACCAATATGGGGACAATCTTCAGAAAACCTAACATATTTTGCAGAACTGCCCACTGTACCACATCACAAGAAGAACTCATGGCCAATTGAAACAGCTGCACAAGCTCTACAGCCCTGTCTTGGTGGGCTGGTGGCTGTGGTACAGTTCGTTGATGAGATCCATATCAGCATCTTACATGGACTGAAGAACGAGTTTAACCAGCTCGCCATAGCTTTTTCCTACGTGGGAGGTGGTACTGTCATATACAAGCTGGAATGGAAGAAACAAATAGGATTCAGGCCTTCTAAGAATAGTCAACATTATAGGTTGCCTAAATTTGTTCTTATATGCAATATCTGACATACCTGTATACTAACATATATTTCTCAGAATTCTGTGTGTGGTGGGTACATTTCCCATTACTTGCTGGAAAAAAGTAGAATTTGCACACAGTCACCAGAGGAGCGTAATTATCACATTTTCTATCGCTTGTGTGCTGGTTCTCCTGAGGATCTACGCCAGAAGCTCAAGCTTGCACCACCTGATCAGTTTCAGGTTTGTCTAGTCACAGTTTGTTATGCTTAGCCATCCGTGTCTGCAAATGTTGTTACAAAAAGAATGTTCACTGTGGGTATCTATAATTGCTTATCATCTGTCAGCTCCCACCGCTTCTCCTTCATTCTCAACACACAAATTTATTCACTTTTATTATGATGTTATATATATGTTTGTCTTCAGATTAGTTTCATTCTAGAAGCTGGATGCAGTTAATAAACACAATTTTTTTATGATGAAACTTTAAAATTGAATTTTCCTAGTCTGATTAGAAAAAGTCTACACATGGTAGAGTTCACTATGAACATCAGAGACATATTTTTCAGTCATGTCATATAGCATACATTCATGGTCAGTAAGAGATAAGGCAGAGAAAAAGAGAAAATTCCAAACAATTTAACTGCATTGTATAAAAAAACATCAGAACTGACAAACATGACCCAGGACATATGTTTGTGAAGATCTGCATTATATTTAAAAGGTATATAATTATGACAGTGCTGACCTGTTGGATTAAGAGATTTCCTGGAGTTCTGTTTGCACAAGAAAACATACACAGAAAGTCAATATTTAATTGGATAAAAGTTTTTCTTGTTATGACTGATATATCGTGGGGAAAGGGGGGGGGAGGCATTGAGATATTCTCAATTGTTCTCCTTGTTTGTCTATTGTGGCTGTGTTTCTTGTCATTGATCATTAATTTTTTTTGTCATGCTACTGACTTCTTCTTGTGCATTCATTCTGAAACACAATAAAATCAGAACCTGTGCAGATTAGCGGGATGTAGCACGGAGAATGGAACAGAATGCATTGTGTCATGGTTTACAGCTGTACTGTGATACTGCACCTTTTACCCTAACACATCTGATTTCAACATGACTTCTGGGTAACTTTGACAATATATGGGATTTGATAGCCAATTACACCCGTAACCTACTTAGTCACCTCCTATGTCATGCATAAATGGTGTTGCTATTCTTTTCTCCCCTTTCTGACCCTGGCAAGGAAACAGACGATTTCACTAATTAATTGTTTCATTAATCAAATGGAGGAGAAAAAAAAGAGTGGTAAGGTTTAAGAACACTATAAGGAGTAATATATGAAGAGATAAATCTTCATTTACATCACTTAGAGGGAATACTCAGAGTGTAAATTAATGTATATCAGTTAAGATTTATGTTACATGGAGAACAAAGAATTCATTTTTGTAGGCAAATGGGAGTAATATAGTGTGTTCTGGTGGTAACAAACAACTTAATATTAACAATTGTAACAGTACTTTACTAAAGTATAGAAACTACATTCTTTCAGCACCATCATAGAAGAACAGTATTGCTGTGGGTCCCTGATCACTTCACCATAAGTGGGAATGAAAATTTTGGCCTAATTACTCAGAAAATGGCAATCACAAACTGTTATAATAACAATTTAAGAAATAGTTGAAGCAGTTAGTGAAGTACTGAATGCTGTTTTGTGCAAGCTGCTGCACACTTCAGCTATCCCATCTTCTTGTTACTTACTGAAGAGAAGGTGCAATCACATGAAATATTTGTGATTCAAAGATAATAACACTTTACAAGAACAAAAGACACTATAACAATTACAGATTAATTTTCATCAGTTTGTGAGGATATTTAATGTATATATGCTGTATCAATTTCCTCTGTGTGTAATCGGTTTGTGACAGTGATATCTTTATATTGTTAATATCTTCCCGCCGAAGATGGATGTGTTGGGCCATTGGCGCAAATAAAACGGTGACACAACGCATTTTCATTCTCTGGACTACATCTGACTGGTAATCTAGAATGGATCATGGTCCTGCTACAAGGGAGATCCAGCAGGAGTTTGAGAATGAACGCTGAAGAAGTTAACTTCTTCTGCATTCCAATGCAATATTTTCAAATCGCTTATGTCAGTAATCTGTCTTTTGATTCTGAAACTGAGATTTTGGGAGAACATATCATACAAATAACTTTAGTTGACTGAGGAGATTACATGCAAAATTATTTTTGGAACCCCACAAATGAAAGAAGACTCACCCTCCTATCTTGGAATCACCTTGATCCTAGGTTTGACGTGGGAAAAGCCAGACTGAAAAAAATAAAATAGATGAAAACTATCCCAAATGAAGAAATTGGGTGGAACAGACTGATCGGCTAACTCCTTGGTCCTGAAGAGAACTTGCACAAGCTAAGTTAGGAGTGCCTTGAAATATGGTTGTGGATCATAGGGAACAGCAGCAAGGAGCAATCTTCAAGAAGTAAAGTTACAAAGGAATGCTATTGATAACAGGTGCTAAGAGATTTGTGACGTGTCCCAATAATAACAATGAAGAGTTTGGTTTTTTCTTACATTCCGTAGAAAAAATAAAAGATGCCAAAGTTGTAACTCAAATTTCCAGATGTCAGTCTCTGGAAAACCAATATCTAAGCTATAAAGTAAATGCGTGTATGTTGCCCGAAATGAGAGCAGAGAATAGCAATACTGTTTACCTTCCATACTTATCATAAGAGGCAACTAAAGAAGTTTTGTGATGAAGTTGGCTGGCTCCATCCCATAGAGGCCCAATGTGTCCCAGAAGTGAAGCTGAGGTTGGATGTGTTGGGCTGAAAGGAACAAATATTGTAATTTAGATGCAAATCATGGTATACTAAATATTGACCTTATAAAGACAACATTCATACTACTGCAACAAATTGGTGCAATCTGCTTTATAAGGAAGCATTAATCCTTAATGCCAAGATGATAATATGTACCCATGCAAATAATCAGTCATCAGTCAAAATAAGTTTAGTAATTATGGAAATAATAGTAGCATATTTTGGTTGTCAAGCATTGATGAGCACACTATAGATGATCAGGTGGTGATGGCTTAACAGATCTGATGAAAGAATCATGAACTGGTTCACCAAGCTGTATGTGCTGCCCTCTTTGCAGGACATAATGATCATGGGATACTGCACATTGGAATGTCTCCAATTGGGGACTAAACATTCATCCATAAACTCCCTTAACACAACCAGCGCCTTTGGGACAGTGGGCTATATTTGAAGTTGGGTGTCATGTCATCTCAGTTACTCAACTGAGGAGAACCTATACTTTTGTCAGAAGGGCTATGGGCTGTCAAGAGCTACCTGCTCATAACTCAAGGAATTACACTCATCATCCCTAAGTATAAAAAAAAAAGTAGGTCCCATGGCAGCAACCTGCTGTTGGGGATGACGATGTACTAAGCTGCAGAAACTATTAGGTGGGGTGGCCAGTTCCCTTCCTTGCTGTCTTTATCTCCCCTAACTCATGAGAAATCGCAGTCATGTCCAGTCATGGTTTCGAACATGGCACGCTGTAACCCGGTGATAGAAAACAAGCTCACTGTCAATTAGGCTACAACATTCCTCCATCCCTGAGTGTCAAGTTTCAAATTAATGAAATGTGTTGTGTTGTCCAGGCAGTCAGTATGAGCTCAGGTTACAAGGGTGCACCACAGAGATACTTTTATGGTCTTTAGTATGTTAACACTAGTTTTTACACACGATCAGTGCATATCCCATTACATTGCACCTGTTTTTGAAAGTCTCTAGATTTTACATTATATAGAACCTTGTGAACTCCACAACATTATGGTATGTGACATGACTCAACATAACTTAAAGAATTAATGTTAATTCTTGTATCAGAATGTAATGGTTACTTGTCTTTATCCACTCTTAGGAATTAAGCTATTACTTAGCAAGGTTTCTGTTAGTTGTATCAACAACAGCTCATTTCTTCTTCTTTGTTCATTCTCAAACTCCTGCTGGTTCCCTCTTGTAGCAGAAATAGATTTCCAGCATGAAGTAGTCCAGAAAATGGAAATGCGTTGTGCCACCGTTTTATATATGCCAATGACCCAACACATCTGTCTTCAGCAGAAACAACTTATTTAAAATTTCACTTATTTGTATAAATAGCAGCTCATTCTTTTAAGATTTATATTATCTTGTAGTTTTATGATCATCGGCTCATTGTGCAGTGATGTCATCACACAAATGTGTTGTTTTCCTGATGTTTTACATAGATAAAATGCCACTTTCATTATATAACAATATACTATATCTATAACAATACTATAATATATATATATATATATATAATCTGTGTTTGTGTGTGCTTGTATGTGACATGTCTTTTGCAGAATTTTTTTCTTACTGCTACTCTGTAAGCCCTTTAATTCTGTGCAAGCTATCCAGTAGCCTATTCTTCTAGTGTCACACTATTCAGATCTTCACCACCCTTGCCTATCCATATTTTATACACACTGTACCTTGTATGTTGTCATAGACATAAAATCCATCCAATGTTGCAATGTACTTGCTAATCACAGATATATTGCCAGTGCCATGTTACTATTTAATGCACAGTGCACTCTTTTTGATGTCATAGACATTTCCTTGTATGGTTCTCCTCTTGTAGTACCTGAAGAAAGGAAACACCCAGTTCTTCTGCAATAAAAAATCACAACAGAGTCTTGGGGACAATAGGAAGAGCCAACAAGTAAGTATAAGTTATATAATTGTCATTATGGACTATCTAAAGCATTTTTGACACAATAAAAATAGCTGATTTTAAAATTTAATCTTTTTTGGAAAGAACCAAAGATCACATTATCAACACCTGACTGAGATTTTGAGTACATACGAGAGGCTGCTGGAATGGAGAGTGGAGCACGTATTGGAATGTCCAGTGCTCTATGATACTGGTTTCTAATCAAGAATCAAAAACTGGTTATAAAGTAGATGCAAGATTTTTATGCTGCACCATTTCAACAGTATTCAAGGCCATCCATACCTTATACTAATTGACATAGATGGCTCAGTTATAGGAGAGACAAACAAGTGTGGACATGGTTTCATGTCTAACAAAATGGCAAGTTAGTGGTGGAGATCTGCTGGTTAATCCACAATTACATTGAGTTTGAGAATGGAGATATAGGCAGTGATTGTATGTCTTTGACTGGTAACACAAGCTCAAACATTAACTCTATCATATTCCCAGATTATTTTTAACAACATGAAAAGCTGTGTGATAAGAAAGGGTGGGGCACCCTATTCAACAATGTCCATGCACAAAGTATCACATGGATCTACATGTCACATAGGAGTCAGGCAATGAAAGTACTGAAACATTGGTGGAAAATAATATAGCGAATTACACAGTGATGAGATGGGCAGAGTTAATTGGGGAAATTATGGATACATTGCAAGGGGATGAAAAGGAGTTAGAAAAGAGTCAATATACATCTTCAGAAATGATAGAAATGGGAGTGACCAGGTAGAAAGTGTGTCCTTTCTGGAAAGATAGGAAGAAACAACAATGAACTCCAGACTAGGTGACTAATTGTATATTCTCATTTGCCCTGATGAACTGAGCACTCTTGGGAATGTCTAGTGTTCTGATGGTTGTTCAGAATCAAGGATCAACATGCGTGTGTTTTGCCAGGGCCCAAAAGGGGAGCAAAGAATAGCAACACTGTTTACCTTCCACACATGTCGTAAAAGGCGACTAAGGCGGTTATGGGATGGGGTTGGCTGTCCCATCCCATATAGGGTCAGTGACCCAAAGCCATGCTGAAGTCGGATGTGTCAGGCCGAAAGGCGCAGATATCGCAGCAATGCTGTAAACCATGACACAACGCATTCCGTTCTCCGGACTACATACTGCTAACCTGCAGGAGTTTGAGAACGAACGCAGAAGAAGAAAAAGAAGGATCAACAGAAATGATTTGAGATAGGGTGATATTATGTTAAATGTTCAACTTGGGGTCAAACTGAATAATTACATTTTTTTAACAGATGTGAAATGAGAGGTCACGCTTGTGTCAAATTAATTGTTTGTTTAGATATGAGACAGAAAAGCTAGTCAGAAGTATCATGCTAAATATTGATGTTATGGGTGAAAATTCATGATGGCATTCATACAAAATAGTAAATAGTTATATACGTGTTAACTTGATAAATCAGTAAAATGGTACATGGGTAAGCTGTTAGACCAGACTGTGGCTATATTAAATATTCACTGAGATGTTAGAATTTAGGTCAATTCCTTTTTGGCTAAAGATGACATGGCAGTAGTCATTTATTTCCAATGTTGAGATTCTCGTTGCAAGTTGAAGAGTTCAGGTTAGGTTAAGATAAATGATGCAAAACATATGATAGGCTTGTCTGATGGATATCATGGCCATTGCAGTAATTTAGATAACAAGCCTTCGACCAAAGAGAGAATTTAATTTTTACTCTTTATGTTGTGCAATCATTTCAGAGCAACCAAGAGGTGAATGAACAAGCTCTTTCACTGATGCATGTTTATTATTTGCTTTTTATGTTGTCTGATTATGTCAATGGATGTAATTTTGTGCATTCATATTTAGAAAATGCTGTTAGAATTTTGTACATTTATTGTCTAGATCTTATTCTTACATTCATATTAATTGTTGTATAATGTTTATTTAATTTTAAACTTACTAGCCGTATGAGAATACGTGACTGGAAGGTAAAAATAATGACCTCTCAGTCATAAGGATACAGGTTCAAATGAAACCCTGATAGGATCATGTTCTTCATTTGTTAGGCCATGAATAAGGCAGCCAAGGATGAATGACATTGTCCACATGTTTCGCGAAAGATAAACTTCTATCAAATGTGATGCCTAGATATTTCATAGTTTGCTCACTGTCAATGTTGATGAAGTGCAGGTGGCTACTGGTACTGTGTCTGTGACTATGTTGTTGTTCAGCGATAACTAGATGATCTTTGCCTTGGTAGGATTGATGACTGCCTTGTAGTCAGTGCACCAGAGTGACAAATGTTCTAGATTACTCTGGATACCATCAATTATGTCTCTTCTATTTCTGCCATGCTTTTACAACAAGAGGTCTAAAGAGTACAGATGATAATGGTGATCCATGTGGCAATCCCTGTGCTGTAGCTCTGATGTCCAGGACCTCAATCTCAGAGCAACAGGTCTGGACATTAGTGCCATTGCTATCCATCCAATTATCCATGAGTGGATGCTAAGTTCACTTAGCAAATGTATCAGCTGGCAGAAGGGACTGTTGTAATCATCTTCTAGGTCGATCATGGCGACCACTGTTTCCTCCTTTGTATAAAAAAAACCCTCGTAGATATCATAGACTAGGATTGGCGCATTTGTGGTATTGTCTCTCCCTGGTCTTTATGCACCTAGAGTTTCAGGAAGAAAGCCTTTATTTTCTAAATCGAAGCCAGTCTTCCAGCATTTATACTCTCCAGCACCCTGTTGTAAAAATTGTATAAAGTGATGATACAAAAACTCTTGATGTCGTTGATATCTTTGCCATAGGGAGAAGTTAGCTATGTAGCCACTCTTCTGGTATGCGTCATGTTTTCAGACCTGTGTTGAAATCATCAACAATTGTTTTAAGCCGGTTGGTAGCTAATCCAGCAATCCATAGGCTCATGTGCTTTGACCCAGTGTCATTGTGTAATATATGCATGTGTTTCTGAGCTGGTGTTTAGTTCCATATAAGGTGTTCCATTTATCTGGCCTTTGAGGGCGAAGCATTTTTCTGACGTCATCCAGTGCTGGACATTCAAAAAGGTGGTGGTCAACAGTTTCATAGGGATGTATGCACAGTTGAATTTTAAGCCGGTTGCTGCAATAACTTTTAGGAGGCTCGTATTCCATTGAGTCCCGGTACACCTGAATAACTACCTTGCTGAGTTTAAACTCTCTCTTTTTCTTTATGTTCATATATATCTTATATATATATATATATATATAGAGAGAGATCATCAAGTGCCTTGTCGAATGGCATTGGCGATCATATCTCTCCATGTACATTGATCTCATATATATGTCATCAATCGAAGCCATTAGTCAAACTGTCCAATATCTTTTCTCTGTGTCTTTCCCGTGATTTTTTCCCTTCTATCTTTCCTGTTCTCAATGCCTCCTCTTTTTATTATGTGCCCAATAAATGTTGACTGTCTTTTTCTTATATTATCAATAATGCATCTTTTCACATCCATCCTTCTAAGACATTTTTCATTAGTAATCTTTGCTGTCCAAGGAATGTATATGCTGTCCAATATCTTTTCTCTATGTCTTCCCCAACCTAGAGAAAATATATTGGACAGTATGTATGTGTGTGTGTGTGTGTGTGAGCATGCGAGAGAGAGCAAACACTCCACTGTTGAGCTGCTGCATTTCTCATCTTTTCACAAGATGATGCACCCTTTTGACTGCAGACCACCAGATGCAGATTTATGTTTTGCAAGTTCTTCCCATGTATCTTGGTCTATTTCAAGATATATGATGTACTGGTAGACAGTGAGAAAGAGACTGATGATATCAACCCTGAATTAGTACCATTTTTGGTACCCATAAGTTTTTTCCATGTAGGCCTATTTGACTATTCTGTGGTAACTGTTTTTATGTTACCGATTATTTCATATATATGTTGTCACTGATCAAAGACGATAAAAATCCCAATACTGGAAGTGATTAGAGTAAAGACAGAAAATAGCAATGTATTGGTGAACAGTAATACAGTTCATGATACTCAGTCAAATTCCATTGTAATAACTTTGTCAGGTCTGACTAAATATTTATGTACGGTAATATAAATCCGCTATATACAGAAAAAATATATGGCATTGAGAATTTTAGAAAAGTATTGTTAAGTAAGGAAATTTGTTATAAAAGGATGCACTAAGAGAAATTCCACTGTTTTAACATCTCTCATAATGGTCACAAGTGAGAAATTCTACCATAAATATCTCATATTCCAGATGTGCAATAATGACAATGCTTTTGTGGAAATAAACAAGACTTTAAAAATGGTTTATGATAGTTTGGCAAGGTTGAATATTTAGGTATTAGATATGTTAATCATCCTCTTCGCACACCAGACATGTCTATAGGTGTTCAGATCTCCGCTTCAGTAAATATTTCATGGTATAGTGGCTGATGGTTCTGGTTCTATGTTGGTTCAGTGTTCTTTTTTAAATAATTGTTGTTCTCTACGGGCTACGCTTATCCTGACTCCCAATGCAATCTTGATACCTACTCATTTTCCTATATCTGAAAATACTCTGATCGTGTGAACTCACAAAGAGCAGTGAGTATGTCTGCCCAGTCAAAATGGTGACCATCTATTATAGTGATGAGGGTAGCTAATTTGCCAGCGTGTTTGTTTCCTTCTACAATCGTGTGTTCAGGGATAAAGAAAATAGTGGATACAGTTGAATATGACATAGACTAGTAAAATAAATACCAGTACCTCTGGTAAAATGAATTGATACAAATCACTAGTTCTTGATTATCAATCAACATCACTGCACTGGGACATTCCCGTAAGTGCTAGCTAGCTCATCAGCCAACTGAGAGTATATACGCTCAGATTCCTAGCTATTTTTTATTATGAGTTCCTCAGATCTTTCGGGAAAAGACACTTAACACTCTCCTAGTAATCCCATTTATTTAATTCTTTGAAAATGCACCTTATATCTTTGAGCCTTCTTCTCTTCATCACTTTTATATACAATAGCACCGCTGAAGACGGATGTGTCGGACCATTGACGCAAATAAAACGGTGACCCAACCCAATTTCATTTTCTGGACTACATCCTGCTGGAAATCTAGTTGGACCATTGTCCTGCTACAAGAGAGATCCAGTGGGAGTTTGAGAATGAACGCTGAAGAAGAAGAAGATATACAATAGCAGAATGCCAGAGAAGATCCGATGATCAGGGTGCAGTTAGTAGCAACACAAATACAAATATAATTCATAAATGAGTTTATATACATATAAATTTATATACATGTTAACAAAACTGCTCCTCATAATAATAATATAATACAAATATTGGTAATGAAGAAGAATATGATCAATACAGATTGACATAAAGTTGCTTCTTGTGTAGTTGTTATCCACAGGATACTACTGTAGCAGCATAGTGACAAAACAAAATTACTGTTTAAAAAGGCCTAAATAATGTAGTTTAAATACCATAACTTAAAGGAGTTTCTTAGAGTATGCTGACCTATTTCTATTGGTGTGTTATTGATGCATTATAGCTTTTAGTAGGTGGAAATGGGAAATGATTTGTGCAAAGCATGGTAAATCACAGATGTCAATTCCAGTAGTGGGTTTTAGTGAAGTTAATTTGTGTTAATATTGATACAAATAATGCTGCATCAATTAGAACAATTAATATTAATTTAATACTATTTATTAATACTACTACTGTAACTGCTGCTACTACTATATCAACCTGGAAAGGCTTAGGATTCAGGCCTCCCTTCATAGATTTTGCTGCAGTAGGAAATGTCAGTGGTGGTGGCGGCAGTAACAGTTGCAGTAGTATTTAGTAGTAGTGGTATTGGTACATTTTCAATTATACAAATTATGCATATGAACTTGATACTAATACGCATATCATGAATAATTCATCAGTCTTGCTGAAATGCTCACAGTGATTCTGCAAAACTGTAAAAAGAGTCATCATTCTCTTTCAGAATACAAGTAGCAGATACATTCTTAGCACGTAGACACATGTGAATCCTGACACGACATCATTTTGTTTCTACATTGAACCCTGAAGATAAAAATTAAAAGAACCCAAATTTGTTTTAACCCATTGACTGTGAGGGGTAAAAAAGGTCAAATCGTACTTGCAATGTGTGGGATTAAATGGCATTGCACCATGTTTCTTTCTGACATCTATAGCCTCAGAGCGTGCCCGGAAAAATTAGCTCTATTTCAGGTCTTGAACAAGGTGCTGTGCTATAATCTTCTCAATAATTATGCCTGTGGTGTTATGCATTTTATGATTCGGTAGCCGTTGATCTGGGTGTGGATTGTATTGGGTTTCTTTAGTGGCACTAGGTAGCTGTGCAGCCATTCTTCCTTTATAGTACCTTTCTTGATACTTCCGTTAAACTCACCAGCCAGGTCATTTATGTCACTCTCGTTAAGGATGGCAAAGTCCTCATATCGTACACCACCAGGACCTGGGGAAGTATACTGCGACCGTTTAAGAGTGGTCTGGACATTCTCTGCCATGATGTGTATGCTCTCCTTCCACTCAGCCTCCGTACATAGACCAGACAGCTTGGTGATAATCCTCTACCTGATGTCTAGATTGTTTTAGTCCATCTGTTGCATGTAATGCTTAAGAAAGGCCTTTCCCTTATCTTCGTCTGATTTCTGCCATGTCAGATCGGTGGATTGAAAATAAGGTATACCAAATCTTTGAAAATGTCCATTCATTCTTCCCTGAAAATGCCAGAATGTTTTAAGAGATTGGTCTGAACTAATCTGCTTGCAGAATTCATTCCACCTGTCATCTTTGGCTTGCTGGTCGCATATCTTGAAGAGTAACATGGTGTCATCTACAGTCTGCTTCAATGCCGTTATGTTATTGGATGGTACGTGGTCAGATTTGCATGCTTTCTGCCACGCCTCGACGGCTTGCTGTTTGTTCCTCCATGCTATCTCTATGCCATCATTCCACCATGGTGGCTGGTTTAGCTCACTTTGCTGTGGGCGCTTGACCTGCAACTTGCTACACCTAATTTTACTTATTGTGTCAATGCCTGAATTGCTGTACTGGAAGGTCCACATAATGTTTATATGCTTCCCATGGTTGTGCTTCTTGATAAGGATGGTGCACAGATAGTGATTGCTGCTGTGATGCCTAACACAATCCATCTGCATAGAGGGGCCAAGGCAGTGGAAACCAATGCCAGGTCTATGCTACTGTCAGTGTCTCCAGATCAGATAGCAGTCCTAGTTGCTGTGCCATAATTGAAACCAGCATCAGATGTTATTTATTAACTGAAATACTGTAATGGTCTGTGGGGAGGGGGGTGGACAAAATGAAATAGCCTACGCCGATTTACCAGTAATTCACGTAATCCTCTAACACATGTGTTTACCAGGTAAACACTATGGACACTTCTATAGTAACAGACAAAATTAAATTAGGTATGACTTGAGTACAACAAAATGTTTAAACAAAATTAGCTGTAGAAATATAACATAGGTAAAAACTTACATGTACCAGTAGGTCTACAGTCATTCAAAACCATTAAAAGTAGAAATTCTACTTGGAAAACATCATCAGTTAGGCGAAATTCGTGGTTACAATTAGTAGGCCTACCATAATTTTCCTCCTCATTGTTGGAAACGTGGGGTAAAGTCAAGGAAAGTGATAGGCAGAGAGTAACATCATGAGATGGACTGGTTACAATCTAGCATTGTGCACCACCAAGACAGGAAACTAGATGTTGGATGTCTGTTGCAGTCAACCTTCATTGTGAAGACAGCACTTAATGATGATGCCCGAAACACTACCTAGGCTAAACAAAGGAACTTCTAAGCGTGTCACACACATTCCATGTTACGATGTACTGGCAAGCGGACAAATGTTACAATATGCACAAACTGTGACCGTCCACTATGCTATAAGATGTGAACAGAAAATTTAAATATCCCCTGAGAGGCTGATTTTGATTATTTTCGTACATGTTGCTGGTTGGCCTTCTCTATTTTTGACATGTGACTCCAAGTATATAAATAGGGACCAACGAAAATAATCAAAAACATAACGGAGAAAGTCCTAATTAATTCTGTACAGACGTCTTCTATATGCGATTGACTCACACTACAATACCTCGTGGTTAGGGACTATCCTGATGTGTTGTACCCAGAATACAGTGACACTATTCATTCCTTCATTATTTCAGGTAATGTGAGTGAGGCAAATGAAAGGAATGCCCTTGTTAGGAATGCCTAAGAATGAAAGGAATGCCCTTGTTGCAACTATACAGTTGCTAAAGTTTGTGTTAATTTCCATTTAGCATGTCCGCTCATTCTTATGATGATGAAGTTCATTATTACTGGCATTGTTATGTTGAGGATGTCTGTCTATAGTCAGATCTTAGACTTTAGACACTTTCGGGATCCCCAAATAACCCCCTAGGCTTATTATTGGATGGGCTTATACAAGGATCTGTGCAGTAACTTTTCATCGTATCTTTAAGAATGCCTCTGCAGCCAAAAGGCTAAGAAACATAATCCAAAATACTTTGTCCTTGACAAAGTAACCAAGTTTGCATGCAGCACTGTTGACAGGAGTGAGATGGCATAAGGTTGCTTGGTTTGGAATGCAATAAAATAACTGCACACTGTCAAAGATTATCTTGCGAGGTGCACAAAGAGGTATCTTGGGATAGTCAAGGCATAATTGTTTCAGTCATCCAGATGGATGTGATTAGGGATGTTTGTGTGCTGATGGCTCAATGTTGCACCATTATATCCTTATATCCTTAATGATGATTATTATTATTTCAGTGGATTCCCTCTATAACATTTTTAAATAATAAATATCCCCATTTCACACTTTTCTAATTTTCATTTATATTGTCAATTTTTTTCACTGCATTTAGCAAATATCTGTTATTTCATACATATTTCTTCTGTAAGGATCAAGTTATGATATGAGAGTTGACTATTATTATTATTATTGTTGTTATTAGTATTATGTTCATGTCATTTCTTAATTTGAATAAACACATTTGACTATTGTATCTAATATTTTATTGCATCCTTATAGATTAGTTTGTGCGTGATGTAGTTTTATTGATTCTGATAAATACATTTGTAAACATGAAAACTCATAAAAGGGGTGAATATTTTTATTTGAAGGGATTTTTTTTAATACTGGTCACTTGAGGGCTTTTTAAAAAAAAAAACATGCTAACTTTGTTGTTTTTATGAAAATAAAATAGAAGTGTTTGGTAGTTATTTTTTTTTTTACATGATATGGTGCATTTTCTGTATGAAAATTTTAACACAAATTATTGTCATGTCATTATAGACAGTGAGATTATTTAATTGTCATGTGCTATGCAGTGTTCTTGATAAAGACCTTTTGGCAGAAATGTCAATTTGTGTGGTTTGCAGTGATTTGAAAAGCTTCATTATCTCCTGTGTTTTTCAATTTTTTGTCTGTCGCATAATTTATCGATTGTATCTGATATAGCTTTAAAAATTGGTAACGTATCGTATTCAGGATGTATCCATCAACCCAGCATTTTTTGGCTGTGGTGATATAGATTTACACAGTATTATTGTATATGGTAAATAAGTATGATTGTACCCGATATAAAGTTTCATGGGTTTTTGCTAAAAACAAATGACACATTTGAATTAATGCAAGAACAGCTTCAAAGTCATTTATTTGAAATTGAAAGTACCCGATAGGATAATATGTAGGAGAATGACATTAACTGCTCTATAAGTAAATTAAAATAATCTAACATTCATTTTCAGTACCTAAAACAGGGCAGTCTTCGTGACTCAGTGTTAGATGATGTCAATGACTTTTCTGTGTGTGATGTCGCCATGAAACACCTTGGATTTGGTGATCAGGAACGTTTGGGTGTTTACTCACTGGTTGCAGCCATTCTCCATCTTGGCAACATTGCTTTTGATGAAAATTCTGATGATGCTAAAGGTAGATCACTTATTTTTGTTGACAATATGTGACAATATTTATGAGTAAATATTGACATATTTTTGCATAGTAATCACTATTTGCAATATGGGAAATTTTTGTAAGTATATCAAAGTTCTATTTCCAAAATATGACAATCTTTGAGAGTATAGTGAAGATCTATGTCTAACATATGATATTCGTTGTGAGTATAGCAAAGTTGTTTCCAATATGTGGCAATCTTTGTGAATAATGCAGTTTTATTTTCAACTCTGAGAAGCAAGAGAAAATTTACATTTTACATAAAAAAACAATAGTCATAATTTTGTTAAACTCTTTTCATTAATAAAGCATATCCTATTTAAGACACAATTGTAATGCCAGAAGGTTACCCTTGTTTTCTAAACAGTCCAGATGCATAATTAAATATGAAAAATGTTTGAACTAGATGCCTTTACTTCCCGGACATGTTCTGTACTTCTCAGCACCATTCACATTTTATAATATATAATCCTGATGTATTCTATAACCTAATTCTTGGTTTTGTTACTGCAGCACTCTCCACTGAAAAATATTGACTGTCTGCTTCTAAGTTCGCTATAATTTGTCTTTTTACTCCACGATTAGATTAGTTTTCATAGCTGTTCATGGACGTTTAATAATTCTTCTAAAAAAACCTCCAGTTAGTCAGTCCTGACACATTTTTATGAGTGTGCTGATACTATCATGAAACACATTTTTAAGAGAGCATTGATCTCATCATTACAGTGTTTATGAGTAGTGATACAATCATGGGACATTCCTTTTCTGTGTAGCCATTATTACTATTGTTATTATTTGGACCTGAAATGGAACAAAACATGGTGAGTTACCTGACATGCATGTCGTAAGAGGCGACTAAGGAGGTTTTGAGTGTGGAGTTGACTGTTCCATTCTCTAGATGGTCAAAGTAACAGATAACAGAAACCATGCTGACGGATGTGTCAGGCCGAAATATGTAGTTATTGCAGTCAAGCTGTAAACCATGACACATTCCGTTCTCTGGACTATACATCCTGCTAATCTATTGGAGTATGAGAACGAATGCAGCAGAAGAATTGTAATGACTATCTAGCAAGCAGTATACAATTGATAATTTTATTACATACACATGATCTCCATGGCATAGTGATAAGACCATTTACCTTGTGCTCAAGAAGTCATACATTCAAATCTAGATTGTGACATTGTTTGCAAATTGGATTATTTTATAGATACCTCATATTTTTGCATATAATCTTTGTCTGAACTACAGACAATGGATGTAACAGCCAATGATGCGAACTTAATTTTTAACGGCATAAAATGTCTGTATATCATGCTTAATGAAATTAGAGACAAAATATTTATGTGCTGTACATGTTGGTAGATGTGGTTATGTTATGTGTATTCATATTAGTACATTTGGGCACATTAATCTGCTTACTGTAACATTAGTACTTTCTACATTGTTCTACATTTAGGAGGGTGTAAAGTGGTGAAGACAGCAGAAGACTCACTGCAGATGACAGCTTCCCTCCTGGGTGTGGACAAGGAAGAACTACGAGACTCACTCATCAGCCGAGTCATGCAGGCAACCCGTGGTGGGAGTAAGGGAACAGCCATCAAGTTAGTCGTCCTTTGGAACTCTCATTCAAATATATATTTGGTCAATTAAAATTATGTTTTAGAGTGCAAACCTTGAGAAAACGTACACACCATTTAGCTCTAGAGTGTACAGCATATGACATGGAAGGAACATTGTGGGAATGTCCTGTGTTCCATGATGCTGGTTTCTAATCTTCTTCTTCATCGTTCATTCTCAAACTCCTGCTGGATCTCCCTTGTAGCATGACCATGGTCCTACTAGATTTCCAGCAGGATGTAGCCCAGAGAATGGAAATGCGTTGTGTCGCCGTTTTATTTGCGCCAATGGCCCGACACATCCGTCTTTGGCAAGGTTTCTAATTAAGAACCAAGAAGAAGAATTAATAGGCGGTATAGACAAATGTTTAATAGCGGCCAAACATGAGAAAAAATAAAACACAAGAAATTCAGACAACTATAATGTGTATATAGACAAATGACACTTGAATTTGAAAACTCATTGATGAAATAAAGGCAATAGAAGAAAGTATATTTTTGTTCATATCTGGCATTGTCCGCTACCTATAGTTGATCCAGATATGTGAACTATGTAAGGTTCATTTTAGCTATAACAAAGAGTTTCTTTTTTTGGTTTGAGAACCCCAGGAATTGCATCAATTAGCTCTTACTTCCTATATGCAGTGGGGCGGTTTTCTGAGCTTTCTTTCATACCAAGGAGACTTCAGCTTTCAGCTTAGTGCAATACTTTTGAAGGAGCCTTTTAGAGAGGGTCTATAATTGTATAGATGACATGCTAAAAAGCTTCCATAAGAGATCCTCAATATAACATCATGTCAAATACTGAGGTTTTCTGTTGCATGGGTGGTTTGTCTAGTGGGTTATTGGTGAGACCCACAGATGTAATCGCATGCTTCAAATAACAAAGAGGTAAAGAACTATGTAATGCAGTTTTATTAAAAATTTAGTTACAGCAGAAGATGAAAGAACTTTTTGATGCTGTTTTTTTATGTCAAATGTGCTTACACAATAAAAGGTAAGAAAAGTAAAGTAACCCATAGCATTTATTAATGCCGTAGGGGTGTGAGATGTTAGCGATCTCACATTTCACAGGCTCTGCAAATGAGGGCGGTAGCCATCTCCTCTCCCTCGCAGTCTTTACTTCCCAGATTAATCCGGTACCCATTTAAGGCTGGGTCGACCTGGGAGCCGTTGCGATCTGAAAACATTTCCGCCTCAGCTGGGGAATGAACCCAGGACCGCTCATATGCGAAGCCAGTGCGCTAACCACTGCGCTAACACGGCTCCCAATATTTAACAATATTTAAATACACAATAATTAAGATTAAATAAGCTAATGTTAAAAATAGCATATTATACTTACTAAGAAATAAGAGCAATATCATTTCTGCAATTCAGCTATTTTTTCATTAATATGTATTACTCCAAGAAACTAAAAACACCATGTTGTTATTTACTTAACCTTTAGTCGAAAGCACGTAACAATGGTTTTCCTTTTACAAAGAGCTTTTGTCAAGTGTACTCAATCGTTGCTCTGTGTTCATTCAGCGATGTGGAATCACATGATTGTTAATGTCGCATAACTGGAATCAGCGAATCTTAGCTGGCTATTTTATTGTACTTCCTGTTTCTGTATTGTGTATGCAAGAGAAAAGAATATCAGACAAGTAATTTTACAATTCTAGCCAACTGTCCAGATTGGTAAATAGGGTTATAATGCCAGTCATTTTCGGTTAAAAAAATTATGGAATGTGATTCTGTCAAGAATTCTTGGGAATTATGTTTGTTTTCAAAGTAGATATAGTAACATGTTGGTTTCATTATGAAATAACACCAGATGTTTATGGACCTTGTATATTGATGTGGACTACAGACAATACTAGGTGTATACCTAGAGAACAATGGATTTGACAAGATAAGTTACATCTACATGTTTTATTTATTTCCCCATTGATATTATGTTAGTTTGGTTTTGAAACATGATACAATAGACTTAGGTGTGTAAAAGAATTTTATCTGGGTTGCCACATCATACAATAAAGGTGAGTAATTTAAAATGTGTTGTTGTTGATTTTCCCTCTTTTTCCATCTCTACAACCTTCTCACACCTCTTGTATCACATATGCATAAACAAAACTTACACGAATATATGCAGTATTCAATTCTTTGTTTACTTGTGCAAAAATATTGTAAAATTAAAAAAGTAATTTATGTTTTCCGAACACCAACAAAAAATAATGCAAATTGTCAAAAAATAATCCAGTGGTATGGGAAAATTGTGTAATTTTAATTTGGAGTGCTACAGGCTAGATTAACACAAATACCAGCAAAGCTGACACAATATACAATGATTTAATATAGTGTTTGAAAAAAAGATAACTAATTGCGAAGAGTAGTGTATTAGAATTTATATAATTCTATCATTTCATGAAGAAATATATGGAAGGCGTATATATATTTTAATGGGGGCATTGACACAGCTATTAAGTTATTAAAATGTTTATTGATGATGCAGCTAAAAGATATGGTAAATGCTGTTATGATAAATACTGAAGGATGTTCTTCAAAGTAGGATCATACATTGGAACAATGGATACACTCACATGGATGCATGTGCTCCGCAGTACAGACCTTTGTACGTGTAAAGAGCTTCTATAAGGCAAAAAAGTGAAAGGGTGAATGTGATGGTGCAGGGGAAAATATCAAAAGCAATACAAATGTGTTGCTCTTTTCTAAAATGTGGCTAGTGTAAACTGTCTGACCAACTACAGTGTTTATGTTGACCAATTACAGTGTTTCTGTTGACCAACTACAGATTTATGTTGATGGTGTTTGGTTGACCAACAAAAGTGTTCATGTTGATGGTGTGTTTGACCAACTGCAGTGTTTTTGTTGACCAGCTACAGTGTTTATATTGATAGTGTCTATATCTGATCAACTAAAGTGTTCATGTTGATTGTGTCTGTCTGACCAAATAATACAATTACCAATTTATTATTATTATTTATTTTTTCATTGCATTTATTGTTTTTCATGCCTTGCTCATCTTTGCTTGTGAAGGAGGAACATCATCGTCTGTCTGACCAACTATAGTGTTCATGTTGATTGTGTCTGTCTGACCAACTATAGTGTTCATGTTGATTGTGTCTGTCTGACCAACTAAAGTGTTCATGTTGATTGTCTGTCTGATGAACTATAGTGTTCATGTTGATTGTCTGATGAACTATAGTGGTCATGTTGATTGTGTCTGTCTGACCAACTAAACTGCCCATATTTATAATTTGTTTTTGTGGAGAAACTGAAATTGTAATTGTTTTCGTAACAGTTATAACAATTTCATCAAGATTTTGAACAATTATGTTTAATAGAAAGAACATACAGTTGAAATTGACAAATGAATATTTCTCAGAGTTCCCTTGAAGATTGCAGAAGCCAACAGTGCAAGAGATGCTCTAGCCAAGGCTGTCTACTCCCGCATGTTTGATTACATTGTTGATATGGTCAATAAGTCAATCCCATTTGGTTCATCAGTTGGATACATCGGTGTCTTGGACATTGCAGGATTTGGTCAGTAGCATCCATTGAATGTCAGCTGTTTTAAATTAATGTTGTTTTCCTGAAATCTCACAAGCATCTATTTGTAGTGAATGCCTTTTTTTGTTTCTAAGCAGCTTCTATATCAAATTAGTAGCACTATAGTTAGTACTAATCTTTAGTTAGTACTATAGTGTCTCATCATCAGGTAGCATATTCTGGTTAGGATATATCAGTTGTCAGTCTTTTGAAACTTCTGCTGATCTTGAGCTAATCTTCCAGCTTCTGTGAGTGTCATTGTCTTTGATATGTTGTGTCTACCTTTTTCTCGGCCTACCTCTTTTGTGTTGCCCTGGCATAATCCTCTCCTAGCGAGCAAATAAAATTAGTGACACTTAAATGATTTATCTGGTTGGGGGTGAGGTGCATACTGACATTTTGCTCTCTTATGTCAATAAACTGGAAAAAGAAAACCCACATGAGACTGGATATAATATGCCAGCCAAGCAATATGTTGATGTTGTATAAACATACTGAGTCTCCAGGTAGGCTGTCCACATATCAAATGTTCAAACCTGACCATGCCGGACACAAAGTTAACCATATCGAAGGAACAAGTGGACTCAAGATATTTATTGTCCAATTGGGAGATAAAAGCATAGGGAAGTAGGTTCATGGATATATGTTTAATAGTAAATTGATTAAGTTTAGTTCACTGTTCACATGAGTAGTTCTTTCAGCTCATAAATTATTTTTGTTTGTTGATTCAGTGTTCACTGAATTCATAAGTGCGTTATACAGTTTAGTTTTAGAGAGATTTTCGAGATTGTTCTTACGTACAGATGTTCCTTAGTTGAGTGTTATTAGGAAGACACATACGTTCTTACGTATAAATGTTCCTTAGTTGAGTGTTATTAGGAAGACACATACGTTCTTACGTATAGATGTTCCTTAGTTGAGTGTTATTAGGAAGACACATACGTTCTTACGTACAGATGTTCCTTAGTTGAGTGTTATTAGGAAGACACATACGTTCTTATGTATAGATGTTCCTTATTTGAGTGTTATTAGGAAGACTTACAAGTTTTTCTTAAGTAAGGATCAATCATTCTCATAAGTCAGCTGAGTCTAATTGCAAGTGAAATATTCAGAACCAGTGGGAATGGCTTATTAACTTTTATGAAATGATATAGTTATTACAAGATCAAAGTGAATGATATAGTACTAAAACAATTCCACCAATTCAAATATTTAGGTACAACAATTACAGAAGATGGAAGAAGTTCAACAGAAATAAGAAGCAGAATAGGGCAGGCAAAAACAACATTCAGAAAAATGAAAAATGTATTGTGTAATATGACCTTGTCATTAGAGGTGAGGAAGAGAGTTCAGCAGTGCTATATAACTCCTATACTAAAATATGGATGTGAGTCTTGGACAATAAACAAACTGGAAAGTGGGAATTTGGAGGCAGTAGAGATGTGGTTCTACAGAAGAATGCTGAGAATATCATGGCCTGCCAGGAAAACTAATGTGGAGGCGTTAACTCATATGCGAAACGGACCTTAATCAATAATATAAGAAAAAGACAAAATCTTCATTTTTCTCAATTGTTCCGTAGTGGTGTATAATGTTAGATTTCCTTTCTTTGGTAGTGGTATGTAGACTGATCTTATCTACTCCTTGTGCCATACTCTTCCTCTTCCAGGTCTTTGTGCAGAGTTCATGGTAAATAATGGCAATGGCTTCTCCTCCTGCCTGGATAAATTCAGCAGGTATATTATCCTGCACTGTAAACTAATCATGCACTCCAGGTTTTTAAAGGCACATCTAAGCTGAATCCTGGTTCTATTTCATTGCTATTGTAGGTGTTATTGTCTGTAAGTACTATAAGCTATTCCAAATGCACCAACAGCCATCACAAAAATAATAAATTGTAACAAAGAAAATAATGTGTATCTGATAAAGATTTTGTCATGTGATTTGTATCATTAGATTGTGTTTCTGCACACCTTGACATACCATAGATTAAATTACTAAATATTAAGTGAAGCCTAAAAGTGGTGTACACTTTTGACCTTCACTTTATTGTTTCAGAATACTTCCAAGTGAACAGCTTTGAGCAGTTTTGTATCAACTATTGTAATGAGAAACTACAGCAGTTTTTTAATGACAGGATTCTGAAAGAGGTCAGGAAAGAATGTGTGAAGGAGAGTGTACTTTGATTGTTTTTTAGTTAGTTTTTTAATCAGCATCATTACAATCTGGACATATTCATAAGTGCTTTGATTGTTTACTTGAGTATGCTGATAATTTCAGTTCTTTGTCAGTTGATGAACATTCTTCTAATCCCACAGAAAGCTCATTTCTGATGATGCTGCATTTCCAGAGCTCTTCCTTTATTCCTGACATTGAAAAGAAATCATCACCCTCATTAAATCAAATTTTTCTGTGCTGTTACTCATAAGGAATTTAATATGTTCACCCGATTCATTGCTCTAAAGCCTAGACAGTAGCAGTACACACAATCCAATATGCACTTTTGTTGCCTCAAACATCTGCATGACCAAACACAAAAATCAATGTGAAGGATTCCAACTTCAACCTCTCCACTACCTCAAGCCACTGTTCATGAACTCAACCCACTTGTATTTGTCTGATTCATGCTCATTGAGTCACTAAGGATAAAGACATGAGTTACCTTCACTTTCTGTGTACTCATTCAGCTCAAGACCATAATCACTTCCATAATCTCTATAGTCGTACTACTTGTAGTCACAGCAAATGTTTCACTCTTGTCTTTGATGATCTTCCCTGGACATTGATCTGTGAATTCCCAAGTACTACACACGTGTCTAACAACTAAACTGTGTGTATAATCATATCCCATACCCTAGAGTTCATGGTGATCTATTCCCACAACCTCAGACTCTACAACAATAGGGCATTACTCTTTGCATTGCCTATTCAGAATTATTATTATCCAGAAGTCTGACAATCTACAGGCACAGTTACCATTCCACTTCTGATACCACACCCTACAACATGAACTCACATTTACAAGAAACACACCGCATCATGGATATAACATTGAGAGTAAGAGGCTACCAATGCTACCAATTAAATCAAAACAACATGATAAACAGTGAAATACTGACACTTGTGAAGATCACCAGTTCATGTCAGCTAGATTCATATATGGAAGGGATAGAATACCAGATGCTTCATCTCAAAACAAAAAAGCACAAAATTCTATCTCTATACTATACTAAACTATACTAAACTACTTAAACCACATAACCAAAACACTACTGAAGATGATACATGAAAGAATTAAAAATATGATAATGGAAATCAGTGAATAGCAGTTTGGTTTTAGAAAAAAACAAAAGAGCCAGAGAAGCTATACTTCATATCAGACTAAGATAAATACCTAGAAGTCTACACATGTATCTATATTTGCTTTATAGACTACAGCAAGACTTTTACAGAGTCCAACATGAAAACTTAATTGAATGCTTTCAAGAAATAGGCATAGATATAAAGACATCAGGCTAATTAGAAATATATATGGTAACAACTGCATCAATAAGGTGTCAAAAGAGATACTTATAAGTAAAACTAGAGGCAATACAAGGATGTATTTTATCACTCAGCCTCTTTAACATCTACACAGAAAACATTTTAAATCATATAGAAGGAATGCAATCTCTCAAGATCAGTGAGAAAATAAAAAAAAACAATATGTGATATACAGATGACACAGTCCTCTTAGCAGAAAGTGAACAAAGATCAAGTTGATAAATCACATAAAGAATATGGACTAGATATAAACATCCAAAAACCATAAATGATGATAATCATTAAAATCACTGAGGAACAGGAGCTAAACATAAAGGCACAATGAGAGATACTACAACAACTATATCTACAATATATTGGAAACGTAATAACAAATGATTGTAGATGTGAAATAGGTGTGTATGTGTGAACATATTAAAAAATGTTGTATATGTTTTAATTCTTATTTTGTTTGATTGAAAATATTTTTCCATCAGGAACAATTGCTGTATGAAAAAGAGGGTCTGGGAGTGAAAAAAATTGACTGGACAGACAACCAGGACTGTATAGAATTGATTGAGGCTAAAGGAATTGGTATATTTGATTTACTGGATGAGGAGAGCAAACTACCTACACCCAAGTATGACCACTTTACCAGTGAAGTTCACTCACGCAACAAGAGCCACTTCAGATTGAGTGTAAGTACCAGATATTTGAATGAAAATGCTTCAGACTGAATATATGTACCAGATTATTCCAGAACAGAGCTAATGTGGCAATCTCCAGCATGAGAATAGAGGTGTAATACAGTATCAAAACACAGACTGGTGTTCATGTTGTTGACCACCTCAATAGTACAGGCCATCGGGGTGTCAATGATATTCATATGATGGCCACATGCTTCTCAGATAACCAGACCATACATGAGCCTGATAACCGTTTTCAATTTAGTATGATTGAGCCCAATTGGATCAATGCCTGTCGGTCCTATGAGTAAATATCCTATTCTGTAATTTTTATGTTTTGTTTTATAGATATTTGGGTGTGTTTTATTTTTTTTTTCGTTTTGATTCACCTCTGATATAGTTTTTACTAGTTTTTCCAGGTTCTATCTATATTTAGCTCTGCACATGAAGGTCCATTGTACTATTCTTACTTGTATTATGTTGTGAATGTGTTCTTGATAAAGATTCTTTAGTCGAAACATCGATTTGTGTATTTTTATGTGCATTACCAGTGATTAACATAACTTAAATACCTTGTTCCAAGTTTTACCTGTTGGATTTGAGTTTTGCTGCAGTGAGTATGTAATGTTAAGAGATTGAAGTAATTTATAATTATTTGACGAGATAGTAGTGGACAACAATTAAGTAGGATAAGGAAAATCAACAGGCTATGGGATCTATCAGCATATATATATATATATATATATACTTCCCAACATCTGCTAAAAGAGACAACTTCTATGGGAGGGCACTGCCTTTGGTTTAAAATAAAAACACTAACCAAATAAAAACATAGTTTACAACATCTGTGTCATCAGTGTTCTTTAGTACAACAAAGAAAATGTGCATTGCTTCAATCTGAATTCTCTCAAATCTTTGCAGTTGATTGGTGGTTATAGTTACTCCTGTATATTCAATAATTGGAAGAACTACTCATACAGGAGCTGTGATTATGTGTTTTTAGTTGTTACCATCACTCTGAAGTATTATCCTGTAGAGAACAGTTGAGTGTGGAAGGAGATGATACAGTAAAAAAAAATCCTGGTTTTCTTTTAAATAGTCAGGGCATCGTTTTTCCATACTTGTGCACATGAAGATAGGGTTGTTTGACAGACTTTTTATGCCAGTGGCTCCAATATTGCACCCAATACAACCCTAACAGATTACTAGTTTTATTATTGTCATATTATTATCACTCAAAGTTGAGAGGTATTCATTGTATATTATGATCACATTATTTATTAATCTAATAGCATAATTTACAATAAAACTGAACATCCATGCAGTTCAATGATGTGGTTAAGAAAACATTGAGTCATCCTCATCTCCACAATTTGTATTTCAGCTTTTATGGTGTGATTGTCAATAGAGAACCATGTTATTACAGCCTTGACTTGGTTAATCATTGTCCCATACTAACATAGCGCAATGGTTTCACATTTGAGTGGTCCTTGGTTCATATCTCAGTTGAGGTGAAAATGTTTTTCAGATCGCAACGGCTTCCAAGTTGACCCAGACGTATTTGTGTACCAGATTAATCCGGGAAGTAAAAACTGTGAGGGAGAGGAGATGGCTACCACCCTCATATAGCAGAGCCACTTAAATGTGAGATTGCTAACATCTCACACTGCTACAGCATTAATAAATGCTATGGGTTAACTTACTATCATACCAGGAGATAGTATGGTATAATTCAGTGCACTGAAAATCTCTATTCTGATCCTTGCCTGTTTACATATCAGGAGAATGTCTAAAAAAGACATTGTCATATCTCACCCATGAAGCTGCTGCTGTGTAATTCCTTGATGTACACCTACACATTGAATAAGATGGATGGAAAGAGGTATCTCAGATTAGATCTGAGCATATTGTTGTTGGTTTAGGCAATACCGCTGCTGTCCATCTGGTGAAGAATGTGTCAACATAGAACAGCAAGAGCATTTAGGTGAAATAATCAAAAGCATATTGTGTCAAGAGTCATCTTGTGTGAGAGGTATCACTTCATATAAGGCATCATCTGTGTCCTTATCAGGAATGCTTGTCTATCATGAGCTTTCATATTTTGTTGACGTATTGTTGATGTATAGTTGTCTGATCTAGGTATAACAAATAGTTGTATGTTTATTTCAGGTCCCAAGAAAATCTAAATTGAAGAGCCACAGAGATGTGCGAGATACGGAGGGATTTCTGATTCGCCATTTTGCTGGAGCTGTGTGTTACCATACTGTAAGATACACATTTAATATTTAATTTTTTTTATTACAAATACAATCACACAGTAAACTGTCATAGGTGTAAGTGTTAGTACAATTTAGTATGATCACACAGTGAACTATGTCACACCTTTAACCCATTGTCTGTGGAGTTTTTTTAAATGATATTTAACAATTAATTTAAAAAATAAAAACTAATAAAGCTGTATAAAAATACATGTTGACAAAAATACAAGTATGGGGACCTATCATTTTAACATGCAGATATTTGGCTTTCATGCTATGTTTAATTCAAGCCCTATAGGTGAACTACCTGTTGTAGGTTAACAGTTTATTAAATATATATTTCCTTGGGTATATTCATTCTCACACTTGCACTGGATCGCTTTCTAGATCTCTAACAGGATGTGGACCTCGGGATGGAAACACATTGTGTGAAATGTTAAAAAACCAAATGAATATGTGATCTATCCATCGATGATTGAAAATCAGGGGATGGAAGTGCATACCTGCCATCATTTTAAAAGGGATGATTACGTATGATGCTTTCCATATGCCTGTATTGATAAATAAAATTATATATTTAGTAATAATTACTGAAACCCTCTCCTTACATTGAAATAAGAATTATTGTAGTTCTAGGTGTCCAGATTGGTATTTAACTGTCTCGCTATGGGATATGGAATATTTGATACAAAGGTATCATCATTTTAGATGGACATTCAATAAAGTGATGATCACATTGTCTTTTTTGTTTTATCATCTGAAAACATTTCCAAAATAGAAAACATTCAAAGTAATATTGGACTATAGTTGGTTTGCTCTCTTAACTGAGGTTTCATTTACCAAAATCATGAACATCTTGTCAAAGTTCTACACATATTTCTCAATGGACTGGACCATTGTGGTTTCCTGCAATTACTTTTCATTTCCTGCATGCTTCTTGAATATGATTAAAAGCCTGTTCCTGACCATGAACACTTCCATCAGCATGACTTTTGCACTTCGCTGTCATGAGTGTTTTATGTCACAATATTTTCATTTAGTCAACTGTTCTTACTTCACTTTTTCCATAGACGGCTCACATATTTCTCTAGCCTGAAATATGGGACACGACAACCTGGTTGGCCAGGCCAGCCATTGTTATACCCTCTACTGCAACAGTTTTGTATAATATATATATGATTTCCTTACACAGACACAGTTTATTGAAAAGAACAATGATGCCCTGCATGCATCTCTGGAGTTCCTTATCCAGGACACCAAGAACCCATTGCTGAACAAGCTATTTCATGACACAGAATCAACAGCAGGAAAGCTCAACTTTATCAGTGTGGGGTCAAAGTTCAGGAAACAACTAACTTTGCTCATGGATAAACTGAGAGCCACTGTGAGTACTAGTAATGTAGACCACATGTTAAACCAAGAGCACTAGTCATTTAGACCACATACATGTTAAACCAAGAGTACTATTCATGCACTCTAGGTTATAGAAGTGTGTCAGATTTGATCATTTCCCCAGTACTTTTTAATATATATCATGAATATATAATGCAGGAGGCATTGCAAGATACCAGACATCAATAACTATTGGAGGTAGACCATTTTGTGACTTGCATTATGCAGATGATATCAATCTCTTATCTGATTCCGAATCTGAACTCCAGGAGCTCATTCAAAAATTCAAAGCTGGAAGACATTAGTCAGAAATATGGTAGCATAGATAAAAGCAAGATATTGGTGACTGGTGAAACCAAGCAAGATCCCATGAATATCCAGCTAAACAGTCACAAACATGAAGAAGTTAACACCTTCAAATATCTCGGGTGCCAAATATGTGATGATAACTCTGGAAATGAGATTAAGCCAAGATTCGAGATGGTTATGGCTGCTATGGCAAGGTTTAATATGATTTGGAGAAGTAAGATCAGTTTTAGCGTAAAGATAAATCTATTCATATCGTTAGTGCTAAGTATTTTTTTTATATGGGTGTGACACTCAATGCAGACATGAAAAGAAGGATTAAGACTTTTGAAAACAAGTGCTACAGACATCTGTTGAGAATTGTTTTTATATAACACAAGACAAATATATTTGTCCAACAGCAAGAGCAAACTTGCACGTTATCATAACCACTTTTGGCAGTAGTAAAACAGCATAAACTTGTTTGGTTTGGACACGTAACAAGACACAACTCTCTCTCTAAAATTATTTTGAGGGAATGGTTGAGAGTGAAAGGAGGACAGAGAAAATCCTGGATTGATAGCATCAAGGAATGGTATGGGCACTCGTCTCAATAACGCCCAGAACATCACATGGATCTACTATCCTGGTCATGCGAGTGTTAGGTGCAGTGAAAGAGCTAACACATAGGCAGGTACAGCTATAGTTGATGACTTCTAATCAAGAAACAAACTAAATAGATGCTATTCATTTTTTCCTTTTTTTTTTTTTTTTTTACCTTCTATGTCGTTGATGTGTACTATGATTCTGTTTCAGGGAACCAATTTCATTCGATGTATCAAGCCAAATGCAAAGATGGTAGACCATATGTTTGAAGGGGCTAATATCCTTAGTCAGTTGCAGTGTGCAGGTTGGTATTGGACTTTCTATAAGATGATTTTCAGTGTATGTATTTCAATTGTGTTTCAATTTATTGTTGGTTGATAGTAACAGTTGCATCATTTATTGTTGGTTGATCGCAACATAGGTATCAGTTTATTGTTGATTGATTGATAGACTATTATTTGTATCGGATCAATACAGTCAGATGTGCCTACATTCTAACTTTTTAATATTATGTTTAGTTTAATTCCAACTTTGTTATAGTATGCACAGCTTTTGTGATGTTGCTGAAATCACATCACTAGCAAACTTTGTTGCAAAAAAAACCCCCACAAAATGGCTAATTTCATTGGAGATGTCTGTTTACTGAGCATGCCAGGCAACAGATAAGTTTGTTAAAACTTGTGGAGATGAAAAGATGAAACAAAATGAAAAGCGTCAACAATAGGGGACATGAAGGGACCCTTAGTGCGTAGATCGATGCATCTGGCAGCAGCCCTAACGACTGAATTTTTTTAAACAGATATTTATGATAACGCTGTTTATCTGCTCTTACTTCATTTCGATAAATAATGTTAGCTCAGTTTTTTTTCAAACTTATGTTGTGTTTTGTTAATAATGGAGACAATTCTCCCCATATTGTACCTTTGTATAATTTATTGTTTGATGGTAGTAGCATATGTATCAGTTATTTGTTGAATTATAGTAGCATATGTATTAGTTTATTAACCTGTAGCAATCCAAAATCAACAAATTGACAAATGCAATCTCACAATAGAAATCCACTGTTTACAAATATCTACATCGAGGTAGCCATTTGTAGTCATGGACAACAAACGTCCATGTTTATTTCCCATCATGTTCATATTGTAAATATGTGCTAGAATGATTGTTCCTTAGTTTTCCACAGCAATATAAATACGCAGTAGTAATTTACTCAACCTTTCTCGTTTTTAAGACGAACTGCATAGCAGGTCTAACTCCGGTGCCGCCATTTTTCGCTATTTCTTCATGGATTATGATTCAGAAAATGACGAATTTTAAAGCTCTAATGTTTCAGTTACTGTAGATCAGCGTATGGTGTTTGAGAGAGATGTTTGTAATATTTTATAGTGGTGTAATTGTAGTCATTTGCGACAAGGAATTTGAGGAGTTGTGTTTTCTTCAGATAGGCTTATGCATGACCATGATGCTGTAAGTTCTTTGTTTGCATTTGTTCACATTCTCGATTTTGGCTGTACACAACATAACACTGACACACACACAAACAAAACAACCTCTAAATAATATCCAGCATCCATTTATCTCTATTGTCTCAGAATTTTAAATCAATAACTCAATAAATAAAAACGTTATGGCAAAATTACATGTCTATAATTACATGACGATTAACATTAATAGTTCTATATTGGTTGTGAAACATCCTCTTCAGTCCATAAATGATATTCATTTCTTGCGACACCACATTTCAAGTCAGCTTCTTTTATTCTGGTTGTGGAAAAGGAATCACACTCATTAATCGTTTGATCTTGCAGTTTCTCAAATGAAGTTCAGTATGTCTGCCTGGTCCATTACCTTGCTGATTGATACAGTGGCAGAAGTTAAAAGTCTATTTGCTTTCATTGTTTTGAACACCCAAATGATCAGACATGAAAAGCATGACTACTTCTCACTTGGACCTTCTACAGCCTCAAGCCACTGTTCATGAATACAGGTCACTTGTATATTTTTCTGCAATTACTCATTCAGACACTGAGAATCCATCCTCTGTTACACTAGTAATATGATGATGGAGGTTATAAATGGTGATCAGAGCAATGATATGGTTAGAGACTCATGAGTATGCTTCAAAAAATTCATTCGGCTATCTAGCCACCAGTGGATGGAGTCAATGAGGAATTATGTGAGGAATTTTTGTACCTGACATGTGTATTTGGGAAAATAAAAAAACTTATAGATTTGTCAAAATGGCCACAGTGATTAATAGTAGTTCAATGGACTGTGTTTATAGTTTTAGTGAAATTAAGGAGCTAGACCAATTGGAAAATATGCAGTGTATTTCTTCCATGCCCATGGCTAGAATGGAGAAACTGCGAGTGAAGTCCTGTGTTGCAGGAAGTGAGTGGCATATGGGAATTGAAAGAAGAGTTATCAACCAATACAGAACTAGAACAGTCAGTTACCATGATGAAGGACATAATTAATATGAAATTGGAACACCTATGTATGTGTCTGGAGTGCAATGATGATGATCTGTTGACTAACTAATTCAAGCATATCCTTATTTTTGTTTTTATTTGCTGTGTGCCAGATAAAATCTGAGCTCTGAAAATCAGTTATACACCTGTTATTTAATACACCATTGGTACAGTATTGCAGCTTCCAGAAAAGTTTCAGGGATTTGTCATTGCTTGTTCTCTCACATAACTGCCTACTTTTAACCTTTAGCAAGCCAGATTTAACCTTTAGCAAGGCAGATTAAAATTACATAATCTTTTCCCTGCCACTGGATTCTTGTTTGAAAATTTATGTAATTTTTAGTGGGTGTTTGGAAAATGCAATATTGTTTTTGTTTTTAGAGATTTGGCACATTTAAATAAAGAATAGAATACTGCAAATATGTGTGTAATATTTTTTTGTATGTGTAATACAAGAGGTGTGAGGAAGTGGTGAAGATGTATTTAAAAAAACAACAACCAGATATTGGAAGCAGGGATATGGGTACAGAGCGACACAGCACATGTACTGGGTCTGGTGACACTTCCTTTCCAGACTGGAACACACCATGAGTCATTTGCCAACTGTTTATGATTGATAGCAACGAAGTGTGTTGCCCCAATCCTATCTGGATGATTAGTTGTTCTTCTTCCCTTGTTGGAAGAGGAAGCCTTGGACTGGGCAATTCCCAAGAACACATGAGCAATCTGCAAGTAGAATTTTTCTGCCTTGACTCAGCCAGGATATTTAGCTTTCAACAGGTAAAAGAAATTTTCTTGCACCACTTACAGTCCTGTGGGCCAACACACATAATATATTAGCTGCTTGTCTACACGGTCTAAACCTTCCATATGAATGGAATAGGACTGTAGAGTGCATGGTTTATCCACAACCTGTACATGATCAGCATGATATTTAGATTAGACCTCATTAGTGAAGATCTGTGCACTGTGTGCAGATGTCATCAAATGAACTGACTTCTTGTAATACCATGACATGTAGAGAATGTTGGCATCTGTATAAGTAATAGGTTGGTTACCAGGTGTGCCACAAGCACTTATCTAGTTCTTGACAAGCCTTGAAACAGTCAGGAGAGGAAAAGAAGTTGTCCATATTGATAACATGACCCTTATCATACAGTGGGGCAACCAAAGAAGTCACAACACTTTGAGTCAATCATTTGGTATGATCCTCGTTGTCCTCCTTCCCACAGTACAGCTTCAAATTCCAGAGATAACTAGTCTTCGAGTCAGCGAGTGCCCAAGCCTTCATACCCCACTTTGAGGGTTCCTTGGGCATGTACTGCTTAAGACTAGTCCTACCCTTGAAAGCTATCATGCTTTCATCCACACTAAGTTCTTTGCAGGGAGCATAATGCTGTTGAAAACGTGAAAAAAGTACGCCAACAAATAATGTATTCTTGAATATCTTGCTGTAGCCGGATTGCATTGTGAAACCGCAGTTGTGTTGTCCACGAGGTGCAGAAATGCAAGAATAGCTAAAAATCTGTTCCTACTCATGACATTCCTGAACCCAGGCATCTCTATGAAACCGTCTTTAGACCAATACAATTCGTAGGATGAACATTTGGTCAGTCCCATCAAGAGTAATAAAGCATCAAATGCTGTCATTAGCTGTGACTTATTTCCACATATTCACACAAGATAAAATACCGGTATTCTGTCTCTTCGATTCACTAACCTGCTTAGCATAACGGTGAGTTTTTGTCACCAAAATGTTCAATATATCATCTGTTATAAACAAAGCACGTGTACCTCACTAACATTATCAACTAGGCCTATAGGTCTAACAACTTCAGGAAGCCAGTCATCACTAACCTGAAGGGACATGAGCACTATTAACAGCATTTTTTCTCTGACAGTCATCAGACAAGCTTGAAGCGAATTAGTATCAATTATCTCTATTTCCAGCTTGATCGGCTAATAGAGCACAGTCTGCATCTGTAAATCCCAAGAATTCCTCATCGTATGAATAAGCGTCCATGAAAATCTCAGCAAAGATGGCATCCATTTGGAAAGATTACGTTGGATTAGGTCTAACGGTGAAATTCGAAATTTATAACTCTTAGCAGTAGTGCACACAAACACTAAATGGGCAGGATGGATGTGATATATTCCTAACTTCAATCTCGCAAATTCCAGATCATGTGACATTAACAATCATAATGTGCCACGTCGCTGAAAAGGTGCATAGCAAAAGACAAGTCCTCTCGTTGGGAGCATCTTGAACCTGGTAAACCATCAGCGGTGAACCTTTCGATGAGTCCTTTCGCCGGGGCTGTGATACAAGTTAACAGTTCTATCCAGTGTTTTGAAATATCCAATTTTCTTATCCCTGTTAATTTTGTGATGAGATTGTGTTAGATTATTCTGGTCTTGTTCGTGTTTTTCTATTTACAGTTTTCCTCTTATCTAGCCATGCTTGCTCCACTCATTGTTCCACTAGTGTGGTTCTTCCTACCTTTTTGCAGTTGTTGGATCAAACATTCTAGCTCTCACTGTACACTGAGCATTCAGGTCTTCTTATGAAAACCAACTCAGAACTGGCTAACAAAGCCCATGACGGCTGATATAAATAAAATCTCTTTCCTTATTTCAACTCTTCTGTGTTCTAGAACTTTCCATACTCATCAGTGTTTCTTCTTCTTCAGTGTTCATTCTCAAACTCCCACTGGATATCTCTTGTAGCAGGACCATGGTCCTATTAGATTTCAAGAAGGATGTAGTCCAGAGAATGGAAACGCATTGTGTTGCCATTTTATTTGCGCCAATTGCCAGACACATCCGTCTTTGGCAGTATCAGTGTTTGATAACATTCTCATCATCTCCTGTCATGTCACATTAATGAAACCATGATAAACTGTTTACTGTCAGCTCAGTGATAGAGTCAACCAGCCTCTCAAAGACAACTCTTCTGAACTTGCTCATAATTTGAAAGCAGTTTGTCCACATTGTAGCAGCGATGTGATTGAATGTATTTGTGGTGCCTACAAATATAGCCATAGTTGAAAGGTGATGTCCTACACATGAAATGCTTTGATTATTTCAAATATAACTATTTACTGCCCTTTGAGCCTATATTCATACCATTCTATTCTGGCTCCAAAAGAAAGATAGCCCTGAACTCCTTCACAGGAAAACATGCAGTAATGAATGAAAGTTATGTTTTGGCTCAAAGTGTGTTTTGTGTGCACGTGAAGCCAATGTCATATTTATGCCATCCTACAGCTAATTACATTGATGTTCTCTTTCACTTTATATGTCTATCCAATCATTCTGCACTCATTAGTCCCTTTACTGAAGAAACACATCACTGATCTAATCATATATGTAGGCTTACTTTTAATATGAAATAATGACCTATATATATATATCCTCAGGGATGGTGTCTGTACTGGACCTCATGCAGCAAGGTTATCCATCACGTACACTGTTCTTAGAGCTGTACAATATGTACAAGAAATATTTGCCACCAGAACTGTCTCGTCTGGATCCTAGACTTTTTTGCAAGGTAACAGAAACATGTTTTACCTGATGTACTTGCATTTGTTGTTATGTGCCTCACAACTTGAGTCAACCATTTTTACTTGTTTATGATTATGTTATTTATTTTTACACGTAGGCCTAATTGGTTCTTGTATTACTGAGGCCTGATGGCACATACTAATGTTAAATGTTTGTGGTTTGCGAGAAATGTGCCATGTGTGTGTTGTGGTTTGTGTGTCGGTC
Organism: Meghimatium bilineatum; assembly: GCA_034231615.1. Classification (NCBI taxonomy): domain Eukaryota; kingdom Metazoa; phylum Mollusca; class Gastropoda; order Stylommatophora; family Philomycidae; genus Meghimatium; species Meghimatium bilineatum. Next base: position 40,445,460 of record CM067311.1, read on the forward strand.
GAACTGTCCATATTCATAGTAGCTTGAGAAAATTACATTGGAAGTCTTTACTAAAATCAAATCTTATTTTTAGAGATGTGAATTGGTTGAATATGGAAAAATCTATTGACTCAAATTTCAAGGCGAGTAGATGCCATCTGAACAGATGTGGTTCACTGGACTGCTATTTGCATATTCTCTTCTAAACGGATAGAGGATTCTGTGTTTCTTTCTAGAAATGAATTCCATCATCAAAACTCCCATAAACATGGAGTGGAATTCAACTTACCCATCCAGTCAAAAAGATAATGCCTTCTACAAACTTGGAGGAACAGAACAATAATTTTTATATTACGAATAAGCCACAATAGATTAAAACAACATATCTGTGGAAGATTAGGTATTGGTTACCCTGTGGATGTCTGCAGAAAACATGGAACATATTTTACACAATTGTCTAATGTACACGAATAAAACTGGCCACCTGAAAAAGTTGGACACACTCTATGACCCTGTCTCAGAGATTTTGACCACAGAACAGTTAATAGAAATCAATGTATGATTTCAACAGGAGAATGAGGAAGAAGAAAAAGATTCACACTCTTCTTGCTGTTGTCATTTTTTATTACATGCCATGTGGTGTTACCATGGCTCAAAGGAAAGCAAAAAATAGTAACACTGACAGGCCATGTACCTATAATCAGAGGCAGCTAGGAAGAATTTGTTTGTGATGTTGTGTTAGTCTATCCTATATAAAATGAAATTCAAAATATGCATGCAGACTGGTGTGTTTGAATTAAAAATATATATATTGTAGCTTTGCTGTAAATAATGAGCACACTGTCTTTATGCTGATATTGCTAAAATCATAAAGAACTATGTAATTATCTCAGTATACCCTATCACTTTCATTAACATTTCAATAACTTTTCCCATGTCTTATCCTCTATCATGTTCATGTAACATTTTATAATTTTTCTTGTGTCATATTCCCTTATAACTCATGTTTTATCTCACTTGTTCTCACATGTATGTAAACTATTTATTTGTTCACTCTCATATGACCTGCTATTTCCTCTATGTCACATACCAATTTATATCACCTTGCTATCATATATTCAATGAAAATGTATCCTAACGTATTTTTCTCTGTGCTAGCAGTAGATTGTCAATTAGTGAGTATGACTTGTACTGAATAATGTTCACATTTGTTGACAGTCCCTTTTTAAAGCCCTCGGTCTAGATGACAAAGACTTCAAGTTTGGTATGACCAAAGTGTTTTTCCGACCAGGCAAGTTTGCAGAGTTTGATCAAATCATGAAAAGTGATCCAGAAAGTTTAGCTGAACTTGTCAGGAAGGTCAAGAAATGGTTGTTGCAGTCACGCTGGAAAAAAGCCCAATGGTGTACTCTATCTGTCATTAAGTGTAAGTATTTTATACTGTGGGAAGCAAATCCAGGTGTCTGAGTTAACGTAATATCAACTGTGTGAAGTAATATTAGCTGCATGAGATAATACTGATAGTGATTTATTGTTTGCGTCTCAAGTAGTGCTAACTACGAGCAGTATTTGTTGATTAGATGTAGTCTCAGCCATCAGAGTAAATCTCTGCCATTTGAATTTTAACTGTTAAAGTTGCTGTCATCTGTGATTAAATCTTAGCTCTGGTATGTGACTTGGATAGAATAATGACTGCCGTGTGAAATAATGTTGTTAGTAGTGATTATTGTTGACTGTTGTATACACAATTGGTACAGTGGAATCCTCTATAGAGCATTCCTTTATGACAACTTTTCCTATACAGTAGAATCCTGTTATAACAACTTTGTCAGAACTGACAAAATATATACGTATCAACAGAAATTCGCTATATATTGTACAAAGAATATATTTGTGAATTTTGAAAACTGTTGTTACATAGGGAAATTTGTTATAACATAAAATAATGCACTGTAGAGGGATTTCAGGGTATAACAACACTTTTAACAATCCCAATTATGTTTATTCTATGTTATTTGTACTGTATATAGCAAATTTCTGCTATTACATACATATTTTGTCGGTTCGTCTATGTTGTTATAACGGAATTCCACTGTATTGCATTTGATGATAAGGATCTTTGCCAGTGCTACAGTGTTAGTGCATCTGTTCAGAAATCTTACTGAACGTGCCCTTTATGTTCATGTGGTATTTGACATCATGATTTTAGCCGTTGTTCAAGTTGTTGCTAACTCAAAGAGATGAACATGTAGCGGTAGTGGAAGGAAAAGGAAGTCTAGGCAAGGAGGACAGAGAACAAACAGGAAAACAGAACGTTATAGTCCTGAAATATCTGAGAATACTATTTTGAAACAAGTAAGCATACAGCAAAGAAGACTGTTCTTAATCGCTTGATTTATAGAGCAGATATTGTTGCCCTTCAAGAACCATGATTGGGGGGAAATGGCATCCATACAATAAATTGTTTTCACAGTTTTTATAATAGGAGACATCTAGGTTATTCTTGTGTTTCAACATTTGTTAGTCATATTGACATGTCCCCATGGAATTGTTGGAAGCTGCAACTTCAAGCTGTGAGAATACAGTATTGTGGTGTATCTGTGAATATCTGTGCATGTTGTTTGATGATGATGGCCCCATGGAAATGTTTTTCTGAGTTTATAACATAGAAGTGTCACATTATTTTATATGGTGATTTCAATGTCAAGAGCGAGTTGTTATTTGCCATAGACCTTGAAGCCACACATGATCATGCCTTTGTAAAATCTATGAAATTCTCATACAAAGCATGTTGATGTTGCGAATGTTTTTATAGATCAATTGTCGATATAGTGCAGAACATACAATGCTGTGATCAATTCCTCGAAAGCATAGGTCGTCTGGTGCTCTTAAATAATAATCTGGTCAGTGACACACTGCCAGTTTCATGGGCTCATTCATTTAAAGAGAACAGGACCTTAAATATCTTGGGATAATCTTTAATAAAAGTCTCTCATTCAACAAACATATCACAAATATGATTCAGAATGCTAAAAGAGGGATCAGTGTTATCAAGGTTATGGCAACCTTCGACTAACACTGTCACAGGCACAAGTCGATAGACTGGAAAAAGTCCTTGAGGCAACGAGAGCAGCACTTGCGTGTACTAGATATACACCAATCTCTGCTATGAGATTTCTGCTTGATCTCCCCAGCATTAGAGTGCGACATAAGGTAGCACAAGTTAAGTCGTACCTTAAAGTGACAGAATACAACCACCACCTATTACACCATCGTCTAGATGAGTCAAAGGGAAAACGAATCAAACGTGGCAGATCATGGATGGCAGTGGTTGAAGACACACAGCGAAGAGTATGTGATTTTGAAGAAATAGGAAAGGGCAGTGAATGAGTGGAGGTAGCACTGAGAAGAAATCACTGACTAAAGTAATAATACAACTAGATAAAGTGTGTCGAAAATGGATGAGTGTCAGGGCCCAGGTTACAGTGCATGAACTCGCCCAACTACACTCGAAACCACAAGACATAATTATATACACATATGGCTCTGTTAACAGAAAAACAAATAAAAGCGGTTGGGGTTTTGTTGCCTACAGAAATGGCATGAAGTTGTTTGAGAAATCTTCAGCATATTCCACTGTCACATCGAGCATGGTGATGGAGATAGAGGGATTTACAGCAGCACTTAATTGGTTGATGAATGATACATCAACACACTTGGTAATACACAGACTCTTAAAAGATAGAAAAGTTCTTGCTGAGAAAAGAATGGTGGAATCTATTGAACAACTCAATTGTCCAGAGCATTACATGGATATACTGCCCTGGTCATGTTTGAGTCAGAGGAAACGAGAGAGCCTACTTATTGTCAGGCAATGTGGTGATAGACGGTACATTGCTGAGAAGAGATAAAGCAGACTTAATGAAGGCAGTAATAAATTTATTTCAAGATGAAGATGATGTCAGTGATGCTGAGAATGTTAGAGATGTGATTATCTAGAGGTGAGAGAAGAAAAAGTAAATGTTTTGGAAAGTCCTGAAGATCACACAATCAACACCTGACCGAGTCTACATACACTGGGATGGCTGCTGGAATGAAGAGCGAAGCACTTATGGGAATACCATGTGTGCTGTGAAGCCAGTTTCTAATCAAGAATGTTTTTCTATCAATTTTCTGATGTTGAAAATATTTGCTGTGATACTTTTGTTTTTACTGAAACCAGTGTGGTCTTAATTTAGTAATTCTTTTGATCTTGCTTGTAATCTATTAAGAAGGATCTCTAGAATCATCTTGTTAGAATGGGTTATTAGACTAATAGTTCTGTGGTTCTTGCACAACTCCAAATTGCCTTTCCTAGAAAGTGGTATCACAAGAGGAGGACAATAATAGGTAATGAACTTAGTCACAATTACATTTTCCCTTGCACATATTTAATGAAAATGAAATGTCAACAAATAGTCCACAGGTGTGCTCCAGTTGTGTATTGATGTTACAGGTATGAAATCAAATACCTAATGGGTTTTTTTTGTTTAAATATATGAACATCAAATAGTGCATGGATAAAAATAAGTAAACCAGGACTAACTGGAATAATTGGCATATCCTTATGATTCACATTGACATAACAGTTATTTTCAAAAATCAGCTCTGGATCTGTGGTAAATCCAGACTTTCCAGCAAATCAATTTTAGTACACATACTGCCATTGGGTCAAAAGTCAGGGATCCATATGCCACTGGATCATAAACCATCCTTCACAATATATAGGTATTGAATGGTCATTTTCCTCTTGAAGTGTGAAGTAGTATATAGACAGTAGTAGATGCAGGTGTAATTTCTTAAAGTTCTCCCATGACTAAACATTGCAAATACAAAATGTTATCTTTGAACCTTTCAGTGAAGAACAAGATTCAGTACAGGGCTGGGAAATTTATAATCTTACAATCTCATATCCGTATGTGGCGACATGCTCGCAAATTTAAACCAAAGTAAGTACGTTTTAGAGTATGATGCTTCTCTAATGGCTAGTGCTCATACTTTATTCCTGTCTGGTACCGATTTTACACTTGTTTAATGTACACATCATACCTGTCTACAGTATCTGTTATACCTGTTATAATCTTCATGAATTTACTATGGTCATATCTCACATTTGTTCATCTGCATAAAATGTTTTACCTGCACCTGAAATTTTATGAAGGTGTATAATTATTTGAACAAGCTTCATCCTTCATAAATATCATTGTCAGCATTAACATTTTTTTCAAATATGGAATAAAAATACATGTCTGAAAGTTAATTGTGTCATAAAATGTGACCAGAGAAAGTAGGTTTGAAACAGAATCTTCGGGGATACTTACCTTGACCCTGAAACAGCAATGTACTTTGCTTTTATGATAATTCTAAATTTCTGGCATGACCACGGAACTTGGAACAGAAAATAGGAATATGGACAATGTGAAATTTAACGTTGAAATAAAAGAACTCATTTACAGATAACACCATTGCGATGGTATTAGTAAATACATGTGTCCAAGTTTCATGTTAGAAAAAATACAGCTTTTCTTAACCAGTGATAATTAGTGGTCATGTGGGAGAAAAACTATCAAATTTTATGTCTTTTTTTTCAGCATAAATTTTTGTCTATGTCTGATGTCAATAATTTTGTTATGAATAATCTTATTATTCTTTTTAAAGCATGTTGTTGTTCATCCATCACAAGTGATGATGACCATTTGATGAACCCTATTCGAACTGTAGATTGATTTTGGTCTATCCGTGACTTTCTAGCTACTCTCTGCTGTTGAGCTGCTACATTTCTCCTCTTTTCACAAGATGGTGCGCTCTTTTTGATTGTAGAACGCCATGTAGATCTATTTTGTGCAAGTTCTTCCAATATATCTTGGTCTATTTCAAAGGCTTTCAGTGAGGTCTTTAACGAGTCCTTGTAGCGCTTCTTTTGGCCACCTTAAGATCGTGTACCCTTCTCCAGCTCACCATAGAGAAGTATCTCTGGCAGACGATGGTCTGGCATATGCACCAAATGACCTGCCCAATGAATCTGTGTCTGAATCAGGACAGTGTCAATGCTGGGGATACCAGCTCTATCAAGGACAGTGGTATCTGGAATCTTGTCTTGCCATCTGATGTTGATAATTTTTCTGAGACAAGTTGTGTGAAAGTGAGTTTTTTCACATGACGTCTATACACAGTCCATGTTTCACTAGCGTATAACAGCACTGGAAGTACCACTGCTCTGTAAACTTTCAGCTTAGTATGTAGGTTAATGCCATTTCTACGCCACACATTTGTGTACAATCTGCCGAAAGTGCTCCTTACCTTGGCGATCCTTGTATACACTTCATAGTCAACGTTGGCATTTTATGATAACGTACTACCTATGTATATTAATCTATTCACAACTTTCAGTGCTACGCCATTTACCTTTATGCAGGACCCAACATAGCTTTTGTCAGGTGCTGGGTGTAGCATGATTTCTGTTTTCTCTGTGTTAATAGTAAGCCCAAAGTTGGTACAGGTTTTGGAGAATCTGTGTATAATACATTGTAGATCAGCCTCGGAGTTGGCTTTTAGGGTGCAGTCATCAGCAAATAAGAAATCCCTGATTGTGTGATTTAACTTTGGTTTTTGCTCGGAGCCGCAGAAGGTTGAACAATTTTCCATCTATGCGATAGGTGATGTTCACTCCCAGGTCTAGATCTCTGAAAGCATCATCCAACATAGCAGAGAAGATGATGCTAAATAGGGTAGGTGCTAATACACAATATCCTTGATTTACTCCATTTGAGACAGGAAATGTTTCAGATAACTCTCCATCATCCTGAACTCTAGCTTGCATTCCATCATGCAATTGCTGCACCATTGAGATAAATTTCTGTGGGCATCCATATTTTGCCAGAATCTTCCACAGCCCATCTCTACTTTAAAATACAAGTTACTCTACTTTTTTAAGCATGCAATATATACGAAAGTGTTCATCAAGAGTTCTCTATGTTTACAATGGTTAAATAATTTAGGTTTATATGAGAATTATTTATCTCCCATTATTTCTATGAACAATGCCATAAAACACATTTCAGCAACAACTGTTGATATTGTTTTGCATTTGTTTGTCTTGCTGTCTGTCAGATATGAGACTATACAGAAAATTAAGGGCATCCAAGCTCAGCGAAGTCTGGTGGATCAACTTGTTTCTCAGCTAAAGAAAGACAAGGAACAGGCAACTAAGGCCATCAAGGAACTGGAAACTAGCCAAGAAAACTTCATACAACAGATCAGAGTAAGTAATAAATAAGATTTAAGGGCAGTGGTGGGCAGCTTTTGTTTATTCAGCCCACCAAATTCATTGTTTGCCTCGGGTGGAGCAATACTTGTCAATCAAATTCTGTATATATCACTTTTTTTGTTTATTGTTTTTGTTTTTTGTGTCTTTTGTAGTTCAAAATTACAGCATAATATTTGTTGCTGCACTCTTGAAATAACTTTTTTTCAACAAACAAAAAAAACAAACTGTTGATATCTAAAGACTTGCTGTGTCCTATCCACAAAGTAAAATCTTTTGTCACCTCCCACAGATATACATACATCAAGGAATGCTGATGGACACTGTCTACAAATCTATCGTGTTCAGAACACTATTCAATGACAGTATGTTAGGTTACCCACAGATTTTGAAACTTGTTTGAAAGTAGTAATATCACTTAGCAGGGAATGCAGAGAATGGTGACTCACAGCTGTGCAAAAAGAAGTGCAGGCTTTGGTCAGTGAGAATGCCAAAGAGGGGGTTGTGATTATATACACAGACGTATCTGTGATTAGACATGTTCGCAGTGCTTGGGCCTTCACAGCTCAGTGCGCAGGTAAAACGATTAGGGACAAGAGTGGGGCCATTGCAGTTACTATGAGTATCATGACTATGGCAGTGACCACAGCATTTGAGTGGATATGCACACAGAAGGTAACGCAGGTCTTCATCTTGAGTGACTATGAGTATGATTAGGAAGGTACAGATGGGTCTCATTCGTAAACAGTTGATTAAGGCCTTGAGAAAGGCGAAGCTGGAAGTGGTTACATTTATTTTCATGCCAGAGCATGTGGGTGTTCAAGGCAATGAAAGAGGAGATCAACTGGCGTCATGTGCGATTGTCACACAGGGTGATGGGGCAATGGATCAAGCTGACGTTTTGAACTCCTTAAGAGATATATCATACGAGAGTGAGACTAATGTGGATGATGATTCCTTTTCAATGGCCAGGATTAAAGACCAGGGTTTGAAATGCGGTGTTGCTAAAAGTGAACATTTTGAAAGGCACAGAAGAATGATGGTCAGCCAGCATAGGACCAGTACTATCAGTAGAAGTGTAATGCGGATACACTCAGTGAGAGATCGGAGCAACTATGGATGTGTCCAGTTTGCAGTGATGATGATCCGATGATTAACTAACTAGTATGTTAGGTTTGACTTACTGGTGGACAGGTAAAAATGATTTTGCTGACCTGATTTTGCTCATCCCTAGATTAGGGTTAGAAAATGTGGTAGATTTGTGTAAGTAGATGAGCAGTATCTGTAAATTGATGAGATGTCAATTTCTTGTGATAACAAAATATGCTACAGAAATATACCATCTACCATAGTAACTCTGACTGTTTAGAACTTTAAAAGCATTGATTTGGTGTTTGAATGAATGATTTCTAACCAATAATATTCCCACATATTCAAGGATTAGTTGAGGTAAAAGCAAACAACATAAACTTAACCTTTAGAGCCCTGAATTAAAATTACGCAAATACTCCTTGGGCCTGAATTATTTTTTGGAAAATTTGCGTTATTGATAGTGGGTGTTTTGAAAACGTGATAACTTTTTTTATATAAAAGATATCAAAATAATTTTTGCACATCTAAATAAAGGAGTGAATAGTGAATATAATCGTGTTTTTGTTGTTGTTGTACGTGTGATATAACAGTTGTGAGCAAGTTGTGAAGTTGAAAATTCGGGAAAAAATTGCAAAACGCCATTTCCAAAATCGCAAATATGACATCTTGACAACCCTAATACTTGAGCAATGTGTGGAAACATTGATAAAATCCTCATAAATACCTATACTTATTGTATATATATTGTTTTATATCAAAATTACTATAATATGAACTAAAAAAAACTAATGAAACGTGAAGAAATCGCATATAGCGTCCGTCCGGTCAACACTATGTCTATCCTGACACACATCGTAATTATTGTCTATGCACACACGTGGCACCCCTAATACATATTATTTTTGTGTTTTTGAATGACTACACAAACATTCTTATCAAATAACAACATATTAAACACAAAAAACAACAATTAAAACATGTAGTCACGATCACTTAGCCATGCCACGCTGTACTCAATTTGATAGTAAAATACGGCCCGAAAATGGCCAACGTCGCTCTAGAAATTCGTTGACAAAAGCAGTCGGCTTTCTCTCTCCTTGCAATCGTAATGTATAAAGGAATTTGACCTTTAAACTGTGACGCATTCCTAGCTTCGTTTGGCGGGTTTTCTACGTCACAGGATCATTACTTTGTAAAATTCCGTACTCGGGAATCGGGCCATATCGTATGTAGCCGATTTGCGCCAGTAGGTACAAACGTGTATAGACTCATTGGCGCAAATCGGCGCCTATAGAGACCTAAAGGTTAAAGTCAAGTCATTCCAATATGAAAGCACAGGGTATTCTATTATAAGTAAAATTAGACAAGAAAAATACACGTCTCATAAAAATAGGAGGAAATGCTATGAAGTTCACATCCGAGATACCTACCTCCCATGTGAGCTTCCTTGACATATCCACACTATCGAACCCTCCTGTCTTAGCACAACGAGACACTACAAATCGATAAATAATCATAGCTTTCTTCTCAACACCTCCTATCAACTTCTCCGCCTGCGAAGTCTGTGTACTGGGGAAGAAAATTTTCTTGTGAAAGCCCATGTGATGATGGATTTCTTTCACTGTCGCCTATATCTTGACAGTGTCCTCAGTTCTGCCCTGTTTTTAGTATGCAGCCTCTCCTGCCAGGACACCTGCAAGAACACTCGGAAGTCTTCCTCTAAAGGTGGGGTCAAACTTGTTCTCACCTTCCAACCACATTGCCCTTTTGTCCGTCATGTCTTATTCCGGCTGTCCTATTCTGGTGTTTACCTCTTCTTCAGTCTGATCCCAGGATTAGATATGTGTTCTGCCCCCCCCCCCCCCCCCAGACATGACAAGAACCAAAGGATATATTTGTAAGAAGTAAAAGCCTGAGCCTGACATTCCTAATCATTTTGGCACCATGAGCTGTAAATGTACTAAAGGCTACATCTGTACATAGTCACCCAGACCCAGCCTTCACATTCTTCAAAACTACCTTTCCAATTGAAGAGAACTTCACATGTGTTCCGCAACATCATCTATGCCATAATCTGCATGTGTTGTACCATGATGTACATAGGCGAGACCGGTAGGAGTCTCACAGACTGATTATGTGAACATCTGTATAGCATCAAAAACCAAAGTGATATATTAGGATGCCCATGTGACTGCCAATAAGTTGTGCTCAAAGAACTAGACCCGACACGAGCTTAACACCCATAACATTTATCAATTTGACATGATTGAGCCCTTTGGGATCAATGACTATCAGTCCTACAGATGATATCCTGTTCCATCCTTTTTTTTTGCTCCGTGTTATTGATATTTGGTGGTTTTTGTCTATGTTTTGTCGTATTGTTTCACTTCTGATCTAGTTTTTACTCTTCTAGGTTGTATCTGTATTTAGGTTTGCCATGCCAATGTGAACGTCAGTAGTGGTGTATGTAATATTGGGTAAATATACATCTGTGTGTTTGTTTCTGACTTGAGTAAAGATGTATTTAGTACTGGGTAAATATACATCTGTGTGTTTGTTTCTGACTTGGGTAAAGATGTATTTAGTACTGGGTAAATATACATCTGTGTGTTTGTTTCTGACTTGAGTAAAGATGTATTTAGTACTGGGTAAATATACATCCGTGTGCTTGTTTCTGACTTGAGTAAAGATGTATTTAGTACTGGGTAAATATACATCTGTGTGCTTGTTTCTGACTTGAGTAAAGATGTATTTAGTACTGGGTAAATATACATCTGTGTGTTTGTTTCTGACTTGAGTAAAGATGTATTTAGTACTGGGTAAATATACATCTGTGTGTTTGTTTCTGACTTGGGTAAAGATGTATTTAGTACTGGGTAAATATACATATGTGTATGTCTGTTTTTGATTTGAGTAAAGATGTATTTAACATTGATTAAATATACATCTGCGTGTTTGTTTCTGACTTGAGTAAAGATGTTTTTAGTACTTGTTAAATATATGTTTCTATATGTCTGTTTTTGACTTGGGTAAAGATTTATTTAGCACTGGGTAAATATACATCTGTGTGTTTGTCTCTAACTTGAATTAAGATGTATTTTGTACTTGGTAAATATACGTCTGTGTATGTCTGTTTTTGACTTGAGTAAATATGTATTTAGTACTGTGTAAACATACATCTGTGTATGTTTGATTCTGACTTGAGAAAAGATGTATTTAGTAATGGGTAAATGAGTATCTGAATTTTTTTTCTCTAGACAACTGATCTGTCTAGGGCAGATATGGTGCGTATGACTAATACACTGGCAACCAACATGGATGTTCTACTGAATGATCTCAAGAAAAGACTGGAGGATCAGAAGAGCAGAGAGGAACAGGAACGTTTGAGAAAAATTCAGGTAACACATTCAATTCCATTTAAATGTTGTGCTTTACTTTCCAAAATGTGAATGAATGAGCAAGTGCATTAAGTACCGTATGGTTAATAAATATGTTTAAAAGAAATAAGAACATTGTTTAAGTAACAGCTTAGCATAGAGCAAATACAAGATTTAACTTCTTTCTTATTGTCCTGTCTGAATCATACGCTAATAAGGATTTCTTCAAAGAACGTTATTGTGGTCAATGGCCTTGAGACAGGGCTGTAGACTTTATCCAACAAATTTTTTTCATTGACCACAATTTTATTGTTTTGGTGTCGGAGCGGCTATGTCAAATATGTTGTTTTCTTCAAATTGACCATACGATTACATATCCATGTCACCAATTCCAAAACTTCCATATGTGTTGTTTGAGTCTGTCACAATCTAAAAATGATTGTTCCTTTTTTCCAAGTTTGTGTATGGTATGATCTTTTTGACTGCATGGATGAGTTCAGGTTCCATTTCATCTTTATGTGAAGCTTTTGATGATGGATTTCATTTCTGGAAAAGATACAGAATCGTCTATCTGTTTTTGCTGACAGTGACTTCCAGTTGTGGCTAGCTGATCAGTTATCTAATTTCCCCTGATTTGGTAATGACCTGAAATTCATGGGAGAACTAATTCCTGTGATTGGTTGTTTAATTTAGAGGATAGAATTGATTTTAGGGTGTTTAGGTTGAATTTTGTTGTGTTCCAAAGGGCTTGCGAAGTAAATTTGACATTGGATCCTTTAGGATCACTATCTTGGTTTCCTTCCAGCAGCAAATGTGTTGCTTCTTTACAGCTGTACACTCCGCCATGAAATTTGTAGATGATCGCAGTGGCTATTGATATCTTATCTAAAATTCTATATAAATGCCCCCATCACCATTTCTCATTGCCTCTTCTCCTGAGCCATTTGTATATACTCTAGTCCAAGAAAATTTCAGACAATAATTATGGGGTGTACAAGTCCAAGATAGAATAAATCAACATTCAACCAAATCTTCTTTAACAAGGTTTGACACATACAGAATGGAACAATAGCATTCAGCTATTTCACCATTGATCCATATATGAATTCTTCTGATGTCTCAGAAAACTCCTAAATATTGGTTGTGAAGAATTCAAGCCAAATAAACAAATAAGGGAAGATACCAAACATCAGTATGTTTCTACATGAATAAGAAGAAAATTATGAACTTATTCATTTTCGTGCACTTAAAATTAATATAAAAAAAAGACTGCCACACAAAGCTTTAAATGGGTACCAGGTGAAAATAGAGAAAAAAGAATACCAAGAGAAACTCTTCGCAGAGCAATCATCAAAGAGAGTATAACTATGGGTCTCAATAACATGCAAGAACTATACACAGTATCATCACACAGCTCAAACTGGAGAGCATTGGTTTCTGCCATTTACACCATATTTGGCACTGAAGAACATATAGATAGATCATATGTGTTGCCAGTAATGAGCTAAACTTCAACTTTTTCCAATTTTTAACTGTACTATAAGTCTTCTACTCTGTGAGACGTGGGCTATGTTTGAAATATCTTAATTTTGCAGGAACAAATGGAAAAAGAAAGAAAGCAGAGAGAGGAAGAGGAAAGACAGAGAAAGGAAGAAGAGGAACAAAGGAAAAAGTGAGTCTATTAAATTAATATTTAATGTGATGATAAGATGATGAACTTACTATAGAGAAGTGATATTCATTACACAATCATGTAGCAAGTGGTGGGAAGGGGATACAAATACCAAAATCTGACAAGTATCTATGCAGAGAATAGCACATGATAATGATGAGCTAGTCTAGTCTAGTTGGTGTTACTGAGAGATATGTATGTGTTTGTTAGTTAATTGTCAGATCATCATCATTGCACACAACACACATACATTGCTGGTTGAATCTTCCTCCAAGTATATCCACAAGTGCAGAACAACTGACAGTTCTAGTTCTCTGTTGGTTGACAAACATTCTTTTATATCGATAATTATGTGGCTGCGCCACATTGAAGTCCAGCTCATTTATTCTGGATGTGGAAAAGGAGTCATTGCACTCATAAATTTGTTTGGCCTTGCAGTTTCCTGTAAGAAATTCAGTATGCCAGCTCGGCCTATTGCCCTTCTGCTTGATACAGTGGCAGAAAGTACACTTTGAACAGCAGAATGAACAGGCATATAAATTAATGCTCTTCCAACCTGAACATCCCACCGCCTCAGACCATTGTTCAGGAATTTAGCGCATAGCTTGTATTTATAAGCCTCACTTTGTTCTATAATTATTTTTTCCTACACACTGAACTGTGAAGGCCCAAGCACAATGCCAAAGGTCTGACAGTAGAACTACCAGTGTATACAACCATATCAATTTTCCTAGAATTCTCACTGACTAATGCCTGCACCTCAGATTCAACAGCAGTATGACAGCACTTCCTATTTTGTTCTATTTAGTCTGTTTACTACCCATAAGAAGGTATGGCAATCTAGAGATTCCACAACCAGGTGCCACAACCTTGACTTTCCTCTCTTTAGTATTTTACATTTCACATGATGCATTCTAGTCTAGTTCATGTGACTGATATATGGCTTTATTTAGTCTAGTAATATAGGTCTAGTCTATTTATTGTGACAGATTTGTTGATGTAGTCTAGCCTAAAATGGCATTGGGTCAAAGGGCTTGAGCTCATGGACAGCTGGATCAGCAACCATGTAGTCTAGCCTAGGTAGTGTTTCTGAGAGATGTGTTGACATAGTCTAGCCTAGTTAGTGTTTCTGAGAGATGTGTTGATGTAGTCTAGCCTAGTTAGTGGGACAGATATGGTGGTGTAGTCTAGCCTAATTAGTGTGTTTGCTGATGATAGTATAGCCTAGTTGGTGTTTCAGAGATATTTGTTGATATAATAGCCTAGTTTGTGTGGCAGAGATGTGTTACTGTATTTAGCCTAATTAGTGTGATTGTTGATGTAGTTTAGCATAGTTTGTGTGACAGAGATTTGTTGATGTAGTTTTACCTAGTTAATCTGGCAGAATATTGTGATGTAGTTTAGCCTAGTTAGTGTGACAAAGATGTGTTGATGTAGTTTAGCCTAGTTTGTGTGACAAAGATGTGTTGATGTAGTTTAGCCTAGTTTTTGTGACATAGATGTGTTGCTGTAGTCTAGCCTAGTTTGTGTGACAAAGATGTGTTTATGTAGTTTAGCCTAGTTTGTGTGACAAAGATGTGTTGATGGTAGTTTAGCCTAGTTAGTGTGACAGAGATGTGTTGATGTAGTTTAGCCTAGTTTGTGTGACAAAGATGTGTTGATGGTAGTTTAGCCTAGTTAGTGTGACAGAGATGTGTTGATGTAGTTTAGCCTAGTTTGTGTGACAGAGATGTGTTGATGTAGTTTAGCCTAGTTTGTGTGACAGAGATGTGTTGATGTAGTTTAGCCTAGTTAGTGTGACAGAGATGTGTTGATGTAGTTTAGCCTAGTTTGTGTGACAGAGATGTGTTGATGTAGTTTAGCCTAGTTTGTGTGACAGAGATGTGTTGATGTAGTTTAGCCTAGTTAGTGTGACAGAGATGTGTTGATGTAGTTTAGCCTAGTTTGTGTGACAGAGATGTGTTGATGTAGTTTAGCCTAGTTTGTGTGACAGAGCTGTGTTGATGTAGTTTAGCCTAGTTTGTGTGACAGAGCTGTGTTGATGTAGTTTAGCCTAGTTTGTGTGACAAAGATGTGTTGATGTAGTTTAGCCTAGTTTGTGTGACAAAGATGTGTTGATGTAGTTTAGCCTAGTTTGTGTGACAAAGATGTGTTGATGTAGTTTAGCCTAGTTTGTGTGACAGAGATGTGTTAATGTAGTTTAGCCTAGTTTGTGTGACACAGATGTGTTGATGTAGTTTAGCCTAGTTTGTGTGACAAAGATGTGTTGATGTAGTTTAACCTAGTTTGTGTGACAGAGATGTGTTTATGTAGTTTAGCCTAGTTTGTGTGACAAAGATGTGTTGATGTAGTCTAGTGTAATTAATGAAATATATGATTATGTAGTTAGTTTCATTATTGTGACTGAGATGTGATGGTGCATTTAATTCAACTTAATTTGAGACAGGAGCCTGTGTTGATATAATCTTATATACCAGGTAGTTTTGTTTAGTTAGTGTTACTGTTACATATATAGATATATACTAGTTTTGGTAGCATATCCTATTCAGGATGTATCCATCAGCCCAACACTTTTTGGCTGTAGTAATTTTATAGGTATTATGAATATGTTCAATACTTTACTATTGTTTTGTGAAAGGTTCAAAGCACAATTTCCTGTGGCAATATCTGAACCTGGTACCTAGGCCACAGAGCCAGATAGTCTAGTTTAGTTAGTGCATTTAAAATATATTTTTATTGTCCAGTTTTGTGTGTGTAATGGAAAGATATGCTTATTAGCCTTTTTCTTTAAACTGAGAGATGCATTGCTTTTGGTTAGTCTGTTTCTGTTACTAAGGAATATGTTAACATGTTCTATTCTTGATAAGACATGGTTTATAGTCTAACCTTTACTGAATCTTTGCATTAACTATCAATTAGTAATAACCTCCTGGATTTTTGTTTTCAGAAAAGCAGAAATGGAGAGAAGACGACAGAAAGAGGAAGAGGAAAGAAAGAAGCAGGAAGCAGAGGATAAAAAGGCAGCTGTGAGTTTGCATTATTATTTGTTTTATTTTTTTAAATTGATAAGTTTACATAAAAATTATTTCAATCTGTTATTACATGTATGTTAGGCCTTACAATATGCTTACAAATTGTGGCATGTTTCTTAGCAAAATTTTAAATAAAATGTAGCTTGCAGATTGCAATGCTATTTTTACATTAACCACATCATTTTGATTTATATTCAAGCCTTGCAATAAATTTCCACTCTTCTTGGCTGATTACAGATTATATCTGATGGCTATAGCATTCTCCTCCACACCTCTCATCTGCCTGTCATGATTCCTTGACATTTTGACAACCTGTGGCATCTGTAGTGGAAAGGAGATAATTGATTTCTTCCGCTGTTTGCCTATAGTCTGACAGGGTCATCAGGTCTGCTCCATTTCGAGTGTGCAGCCTCTCCCATCAGGATGCCCTCAAGAATACTAGAAGGTCTTCCTCCACAGACAGGATTAAATATTTGTTCTCACCTCTCACCCCTATAGCTCTGCTCTGTTATCCATCATGTCCTACTCTGATGCCTTCTTCAGTCAGATCCCAAGACTTGTGATGTGTTCTGCAGCACCACCAAGATCATAGAACATATTGTTAAGTAAAACAAAACCTCTCCTAACCCAAACCTTAAGTCAGAATAATAAATTTAACTATTGGTTAGTAGCTGAATTGATTCCAGTAGAATTTTATGAATAGTAACGAAGTTCTGGGATGGCTGTCATCGATCATGGGCGATAGAAAATCTAAGATGGAAATTATTAATGTTAAGAATTTATACTAGATAAGATCTCATGGTATTTTGCTTGCTATTTAGTGTATTTTTTTGTTAGATCAAATTATCTTAGCTAATAAATGAGTGTTTTGTGTCAGATTCAATCAGTTGTTATTTACTAGTTAATGTAATGGTAATTTTTATAGGTCAATTAAAACATAAGGTTGTAGTGGCAGGATTACCAGAACTGCGATTTCCACTATTTTTGATGGTTAAAAGCACTGATGTAATAAAAGTGGAATGAAGACTGCGGTTAAAAAGAAAATGTGCCTGACAATAAGAGGAACATCTTTCTTAAACCAGTTTGTGAGATCATTATAGCATATTTATATAGAAAGTTATTACAAGTAAAAGAATTCAATTGTTTTTGTTATATTTTTTAACTAGTTAGCCTTGAAGAAACAAGCTGACGAACAGGCCAAGGAAAATTTTCAACGGTAATTTTTCTTTTATAGTTTTCTACTTTTCTCTCTCCTCTTCTTATTCTCTCTTCCTCTCTATGTATTTTATAGTGTTTGTACAAATTTTGGAATGTATAAGTACATATTTATGGATGTAAATTATGTATGTAAATGGATGTAAAGTAGCGTGTCCAATTTCTAGATAGTGTTTGTGACTGGCTTCCTTGAAAATCATAATCCTGGGCAGAGATCCAGAACATTAGAAAGATGTGGTTCTATAAAAGAATGCTGAGTGTACTAAAAGCTAAAAGATCGAACAAAAATGTGCTAGAGGAATAAAATATGAGACTGGGGTTATTTAATAATATCAAAAGACAATCTTTATTGTTTTGGAGAGGTAGGTCTGGAGACAGTTACAATGACAAGATAGAAAGCAAGAGAGTTGAGGATGGCAGCATGAGAAAATATTAGATAATCTGACATCAGTGCATGACAATGAGTTACAAACTATCCTAATAAAAGATACTGGAAATAGAGAGTTGTGAAGATCCCTGACACCTGATGATGATGAATGGTCCACATTCTTCTTGCCTGAAACCAGTATTAGATGCAAGTTGAACTGAACTGCTGAGAAGTATCAAATGTAGGGCAAAGTACTTCCAGTTTGTCCTCAACCAACTGTCAACTACATGAAAGACATGCATTCCACAAGTTCAATTAAACAGTAAGCTTGACATCCCCCAGCATGGATGAAGTCAACCCAAGAACTCCAGAAAAAATGCCAGGAACAACAGTGCATTCTTTACAAGAGTTTATTGATTGATTATGAGCTGAGATCACTGGAGTCTGAGCAAACCCATAGGTCTCCCCAAGCAATTATTGAAGTGTGTTCATGCTGATGGCTCTTGTGGCCAGATAGTTGAGCACATTCCTCATTCTGTCCCTCAGATGCCCAGTTTTACTTGTATCACACTGTATATAAAATTCTCCCAGCTGTATCCTAGATGCATCATCAGCATCTACATTCATCAGGCGCTTGCCAAGAAACTGCAAAAAATGTCTCCTTTATCCATTCTGAATTAACAGACTGTAGGTACATTCAATACCAGCCTATCCTTTCCACATCTCTCATTTCCACATGTGCTGGACAGTAAATCCATGTTGATACCTAGCGGTTTGGAACTAGCTATATAGTCTATCCACTCATACCGACATCAACCATTTTGAATCTTTCAAAGCATGAATTAAGAATCAGACACCATATCTACCCTAGTAAAATTAGTTTCAAAGAGTCATTCGAGAGCTGCAATAACATCCCCAACCTTCATTCTCATACTGAAAGTAGTTGTCCTATGAATGTCATAGATCTAACAAAGGTCTTTGACAGTCATCAGAAATGGGCTATATAAGATAATGGGAAAGTTTGCTTCACAGATAAATTTATAGAGATCATCAAGTAGTTTCATGATGACATTATGAATCATTACAAACATGTATTAAGTGATGGGGAGCTGTTAGATACATTTCCAGTCACAATTTGGCATAAAAAGGGGCTGTGTACTGACCCCCAACACTTTCAATATAATGTGCACTGTCTTGTTTCATTGATGGTCCTAATGGTTGTGAAAATAATGGAATACAGATTAAACATATGATAGATGGAAAGTTGTTTACTGCCAACTCCCCCCCAAAACATAGTCACGCTAACATGGATTGTTTTTCTAAAGCCATGTGTGATATGTTTGGCATAGAAAACAGGCAACATCAAGACAGCAGGTAATTTTTCAACCTGCTTCCAGTCAATGAACAGTATCATGGCCCAGTCATCAAGGTTGATAACAACTGTCTCTCACCAGTTGACAGATTGACCTATTTTAATAGTATTCTTTCAAGAACAGATGACATTAATGCCAAAGTCAACAGCAGAATTTCTAAGGTATTGGTTGACTACATAATTCCGGCTCTGCATTGGAGTGGTACAGGGCCCTTCTGTGACAGCCAAGGTACCGAGTTTGATCCCCACCACAGACAATTGTGCATCCGGACCGTTCAGAAAGCACTGGCATACTACTGAATATATTTATATTGCCTAGAAAAAAAATCACTACAGTCAAAAAATGCTGGGTTGATAGCCACATCCTGAATAGGATATGCTACCAATTCAATTTTACATAAAATGGAAAGGGCATTAGTTTCCTACAAAATTAAGTCTTTTTTGCCAATGAGCTCATCAATATCAGGTGCCATCTCCAAATCGAAGATTGGCTGCAACAGACCTCTAAAATATTCTGTCTCTTCTCTTGGTGAACTCAGCTAGACTATCTTGTTCATCTCATGATGTTTCTCTCCCACTTGTATCTCTGCCTATTTCTTGCTAACCACCACTTGACTCTACATTTTGCTGTCAGGTGACTCTTCTATGTGAAAGCACCTGGTGCTGAATCATTGCCAGCAGAAGTCTACAAGACAGGAGGTCACATGCTGATGCAGAACTGACCGACCTGTTCCATTTAATCAGGATGAAAGAATTTGTTCTACAAGAAATGAAAGATGCTACTATTATCCACTTTTACATGCTAACGGGTAAATGTAATTCCTGTGACAAGCACTGGGGAAACTCTCTCTACTGTCCCTCTCAACTACCAATATAACCATCTAGAACAAGATCTACTCCAAGTGAGTCAGTGTGGTTATAGAGCAGGTTGTGGCAATTTGACAGATCCATGTGAAATGTCAATAACAGTGCAATTTCTTAATGTCTTTCATCCATATAACAAAAGCATTTGACAATATCAGCAGAAACGGGCTATGGAAGATAACGGGAAAGTCTGTCTGCCCTAATAAATTTATAAAGATCGTCTAGCAGCTTCATTAGGGCAAGATGGCCTACTTACTAAGTGACTGGTAGCTGTCAGATGCATTTCGAACTACAAATGGCATTAAACAGGGTTGCATGCTGCCCCTAACATTTTTCTGCATGATATTCACTGACAAACACAAGGACAATCTCCAGCATTGTGAAAATGATGGAATAAAGTTTAAATACAGGACAGATGGAGAGCTATTTAATCTTAGATGGCTGCAAGTGTCCATCAAGGTAAAAGAGATAGCCTATACCTCTTCACATGGGAACACTTAGTGCATTGCCAATTTTTGTGCAGAATAAAGGTCCAATACTTTTCATGTATGTCATTTCTGTTCTAGTGTGTTTATGGGACAGAAATAATGAATTTATTTTTCTGCCATCACTTCTAGACAAGCAGCCCTGGAACAAGAGCACAGGGACAGGGAACTGGCTCTCCGTCTAGCTATGGAGGACCAGAACCAGGTGGAAGACATCACACTGCCACCTCCACTACCAAGGTCAATTTATATGTTTCTATCTCCATGAGTTATAAGCAATAGATTTCATATTCAATTGTGCAATGAGAGTTTCTCCAGAGATTTATTTATTTCATTCCAAGGATGTTTCAACTCACAGTATTGTGTCATGCTTAGAGAAGAAAACTCCTACATGGAGGTGTTAAAATCATAATTGTCTAGATGAAGTGATGTCAGGCGTCCACAAGAGGAATATATATATATATATATATATATATATATATATATATATATATATATATATATATATATATATATATACACACACACACACGCACGCACGCACACACACGTACGTGTCATCTACTAGAGGCTTACTGTTACATAGTGGTTGGTTGATGGGCTGCTGGTGAGTCCTTAGAAATGTGGAGTATCATGTATTTTGCTTGAATTTGCCTGTGGCCTGTGATTTTGTAACATGATTGTCTTCTCTCTTTTATTGTTCCTGCTTGGAAGTAGATTTTTATAATGAAGAGAACATTTGCTAGTGAAAGAAATACAATTCTACTGAATTTCATTTCACTTCATTATAAAAATCTTCTTCAAACAGGAATAATAGACTCTTTAAACAGTTAGAAAACCTGAATTTCACAGGTGTTTGTACTTCTTTGTCAATTTCAAATCTAAGAAAACTATATTAGATTATTGATTTCAGTGAGTGGAATTGTAAAGGTAGCATATGACCATCGATAGCATTATACTGAGAGAGAAAATACTGGAGGAAGAAGATATTTTCATGTATTTAAGGAATATATTGTTTTAATTGGATATATATACAATATTAACCTTTTTTTAACCCATCATTCTTAAATTTCAGTAGGTATTTAAACAATCATGTGGTGTCATGTTTGAAGTAAAAATTGTGGAAGTTATCTGTCTAAAAGAAAGTCCCTCTTGCTAGGAAGACTAGAAAAATATGCTGGAATATTGTAGATGATCAGATCAGTCAATATGAGTAACATAATGAAATGATTTTGTCAACAACTAGTCCTCCATATATGTTCTTGTGTATTTCCTGCTTAGTGACTGCGACCAAGGGAGTCCAGTTTTAAGAGCTAGGTGGTCAGGGCTCAACGGGTTGAGGCATATTGAAAAGTATATGTTTCTCCAAATGATAATAGTGAATACTACGTAGAGTATCTTTAATTCTGGTGTGTCTTTCTACAAGTGCCAGAGACATTTTTTCATACCTTCAAGAGATTGCATGTTTTCATAAATGAAGTTTAAAAAGATAACAAACTACGATAGAAAACCAATTTGTTAGGGAATCCTAAGAAAAAAGTAGTCATGGAAGAATCACACATAAAAACTTCAATGACTAGAATTGCATACAATCATTGTCATGGAATTCTCAAGAAGCAACAAGTGGGCAGACCATGTGGAGAATAGGTATAGAAACAGGTATTGGGAGAATGGGGAACAGTTGAAGAGAATTACTCAGGATATGACTGCTATTTTCTGTATTTAAACTTCTAACTATGCATATAAATTATCAATTGTTTCTATCTCATAATATGTACAATGAACATATTCTTGAGTTGAGCAGCAATACATAATGCAATAATCTTACTACTAATAGGGGTGCAGCTAATGACTGAGTTCTTATGAACTATAAAACCGACTCCATATTGGTGAATGTTGTCATCCCCACTAAAAAACATATCTTATGCTATCATCTGTTGAAGTTTGACCTATTCCATCTCCTTTCAGAAAGACCTAGGACATCCCAGCTGTATATATATATATAGAGTTCATGCATTAGCTCCTTGACCTTGTCACACACATGCAACGTACACACATTCCATGTTGTAATAACACAGTTCACTCTAGAACAGCTAATAATATTATTCATTTGTGCCAATTCTCCAGTGTAGCATTTCAGTAGACAGAATTGTACTCTGCAGTGCCTAACTTGTCTCCGAAACTTTAATTAGGTATTAGGTCTGTTGATTATTCTCTTCGCACACCGGACACATCCATAGGTGCTCAGATCTTCGCTTCATTAAATCCCTCTGGGTATAATGGCTAATGGTTTCAGTTCTATGTTGGTTCTCTGTTTTTTTGTGAGCTCTTTATCAGGGTTTCTCTACAGGCCACGCCCATCTTCACTCCCAATTCCTGCATTCTCGATATTGACTCATGCATATTCAACTCAAAATCATCAGATCGTAAGGACCCACGAAGAGCAATGAGTATGTCCTAACAATGGAAGTATTCACCGTAACGTAGTCACTCAACTGGCTGGAATCGCAAGCCTACTCCCATGCGTGCATATTAAGTGACTCACTGAATATGATTCAGAAAGTGAAACATGTGATGTACGTAGGGAATGGGTCGAGTCATTAGAGAGAGCTAAACTACAGGCATTGAAACTTGAATTATCGGCATGCAAAAAAACACAGCTGTTATTATACACCATCTTTACAAGAAATCTTTGATTTTGAATATGGAAGTGTACAAATGTTTTTTTTTAGTTTTCTAACTTGGTACCATAATTTTTAGGACATAGATATTATTTATAAAACACATTTTTGTATGTGAAGATTAGCATAAGTTTTTACATCATGACAGATCTGCAGCAGTTGTAGCTGCTCGTCAGGCTGCAGCTTCCAAGAAGTTTGACCTCACTAAGTGGAAATATGCAGAACTAAGAGATGCTATTAACACTTCTTGTGGTAAGCAAAACATATGAACACTTTTTGTGTGCTGAGCAGAACTTTCATAACTGACAAACTTCTTATATAAAAGTACATATGGCACATCAAAAGAATCTTAGACAAATTTGTTTCTTTTTCAGCATTTTAAAGAGGTTTTTTTTTATATCTAGTTATATATGTTCCTTCAGCATAGTAGTACAGAAACTGGTGTTCTCCAGCTCTAGTGATGTGATTTCTTCTGTGTCTAGTTATTACATGTTGTTGAAACCCTTAGTCATGTTCTTTTTCATGGTTGTTGTGCTGAGAGTTTCTCTTGGTCTTTTGCCATTTGGTACACATTTTAATGCTTGTAGTGGCTGTCTATTTTCATTCATTCTAAGTAGATGCCCATGTAAGTCCATCGTGTTTTTCCAATTGTTGTAGAAACATATTGCTGTTTGGTTTCTTCTTATTTGCTTAACTTGAGTTTGCTATGGCATTTATTCTCCAATTAATTTAATTTTTCTCCAGTTCTTATGTTATTTTCCAGCTTTTGCAACCATATGTTAATAAAGATATTACATTGGAGTTTGCTTAACCAGTCATAGTTTGGTATATTTATTTATTGTTTTTGATTTTCAGATGTTTGTTAGACGGATGAATACACTTGATGCCAATGCAATTCAAATACAAATCTCAGTTGTTTACATTATTATAGTTTAAAAATATTCTTGATCATACAAAATCAGCCAAACTTTCAAGGAACACATGTAGCTTCTTTCGTGTGGTTGTATTTAGAAGTCTTCCTTCATTTAATTTCAGTATTTAAAAAACTTCTATGTTCTTTTATTCTGCCTATTATATTCATAGAATCTTTTTGTAGCACTTCATTTCAAATGAATTAATCCCTTCATGGGTTCATTCCCCAGTTGAGGCAGAAATGTTTTTTCAGATTACAACGGCTCCCATGTCAACCCAGCCTTAAATGGGAAGTAAAGACTGCGAGGGAGAGGAGATGGCTACCGCCCTCATTTGCAGAGCCTCTGAAATGTGAGATCGCTAACATCTCACACCCCTACGGCATTAATAAATGCTATGGGTTACTTTACTTTTTTTATACTACATGATATTGTCTTGTTTAAAGTCCAGATCTCGCAGCCATATGTTGCCACTGGAAAAACATATGATCTTAAAAGGATTATTTTAGTGTGATTACTACTTTACCACAGCTTTTTCATTTGTGTTAGTTTGTGTGCAGCAATTGTGAGTCTTCTTTTGATCTAAACTTCACAATCACCCTGAATCATTTATACTTTCTCCCAGATATTCGAATCATATTCAAATATAACCAGATATTTGGTTATATGTTCTATATTGTCTATTTTGTTTATTGATTACATGATTAGATCATTTCACCATCAGGCTATAAACTAACTAAAGAGGAACAAGTTTCTATTTTGGTTTGGTGTCAGGTTATTTATATCTTTCATTATTTTTTAAATGCATGAAAATAGAATGAATCAACCATGTTCATTTTGTTTTCTTCAAGACTTGGAACTGCTAGATGCATGTCGTGAGGAGTTTCATCGACGTCTTAAAGTTTACCACACCTGGAAGACAAAAAACAAGAAGAGGTCAGACAAGGGTGAGCAGCGAGCACCACATTCTGTGGAAGCAGTTGGTAGGTGATGGTTGTTTGTTACAAAATTTGCCTTATGATTCATGCATGCACACACTCACACTCAAAATTGGTAGTTGAAGACTACTTGAGACAAACTTATAATACATCTCATGATGGTCACAGTGAATCTTTGAGTTTCACTCACTGTGATGGATCTTGATAGGTGATGACATTACTACTGAACACAAACTTTGTCTCCTGACACACCACTAGTAAATCAGAGTTCCACACACTGTGATAAGTTGGTAGGTGATACCTATTGAACACAAATGTCGTGATAAGCACATACCCTAATGAATCTGTAAGTTCCACACTTTGTAAAAGAAATTGCAGAACAAGTTTAATAGTTCTAAAAACTGCTATTTGATAAACTAGCAAACAATATTAGTTAATACTGTAACGTAATCCCCATACAAGTAACGGTAAAGGTAGGTCCCATGGCAGCAGCTTTTATGTGGGGTGGCCAGTTCTGTTCCTTACTGTCTTTACCTTCCCTAAATCATGAGTCAGGTACTCATTTACAGCTGAGTCAACTGGTACCATAGAAGTAAACATCTCTTTAGTCTGATATCATGATTTTTTTTATACCCTAAAATCATTGAAAATATGCCTTAACAGTTTTGCAATGCTTTCTGAACTTGTTCTTGACACTTAGCAGTTTTAATTATTATTAGAAATTATCATCATGCATAGTTGCCAATCTGCATAAATCTACAAAAAAGCCAAATGGAGCAGGGAAAACCTTACAAAAAAAAAACAGCAGAGCAAAAGTTGCAAATGAAATGTATAAAGGGTGATAAATTAGTCTCTTACATGTGAGTAATGCCAATACCATTATTGATGTGTCCATGAAACACCATTGGAAAGGGCCCATCATAGGATTTTCGATACCTGGTATTCAAGGTAGCCTATGATCAGGCAGGCATAGCAAGGCCCCAGCTTAGTGCACATGGCAGCACCACCAAAGTGGCTATCAAACGCAAAGCTCAGTTATGTTATAAGAAAAAAATCTGGCGTCCACCCCCTACAAAATTGTTACCTGCTAAAAATATTTTGTTTCATTGTTAGAAAAATATTTCAAATGCAAACAATTTAATTGGTGTATAAAAACTAGTATTATTGTCAACTTTTGTTATACATTTTTAGACGCCCTCTCAAATTTTAACTGTAATTTTTGGACAGCCCCATTGTGTGGTATGTTAAAACACCAACAAACGTGAAACAAGATACACCTGTCAGGACTATGATGTAGCTTTGGTATAGTTCATATATGAAAGCGGGGTGCAAAGGATACTGCATTGCTCTCATGTGGTCCCATGGTTAGCAGATAATCAAGATCAACACAAAAGCACCTCCTTATGGTGCGCCCTAGAAACAGAAATACATCTACTGTGTTCTTGGCCAATACTTTTGGGGATCGTGAATGTGGAGGCAGCAGATGGAATGAGAATTGACTGCAAAAAGACAGGCAATATCTCCGACACCTCTACTCCAACACATACAGTGGTTCTGTCGACACACAGTGGCATAAGACAGTCAGGCTAGAGCATTGTAGGGGCAGCCAATGCAAATGTAACGAAATGGGTTGATGTCATGATGAATATTGAGAGTTGTGAACTAGTCTCCATAAGGATAACTTATTGAGTACAGTAAGAGGACGACACAGCACTATACACAAATAAAACAGGAAAGTATTAAACGAAGAAAATCTGAACTAAAGTTTTGTTCAGCTTGAGAACAAGCTTCTAGTCCCCGGTGCTTCTAAATATTTGTACTGAGACTTTGACGAGGGGTTCATGATGTCAGTGAATGATACCTCGGCTAAGAGGGCCCATCTCTACCATCAAGACTATGCTAGAACCATGCTTGCAGAGGTAAAAGGTTCAGTACCTGATGGGCACAGGCACAATACATCTAATTATGTGAGTTCACTTGCAGTAGAACACCTTGTGCAAGATAGACATAGTTGAGCAAGTCTAAATCCCTGATTACTGCCTCCTTAGAGATTGCCTCTCAAGGACATGTTTTTGCCTGAAAAGTCCAATGGCACAGTGGGTGATAAACCATCCTGGCATAGAGTTGATACATTGAGTTTGTGTTTTTGAACGAATACACAAACATTCTTATCAAATAACAACATATTAAACACAAAAAACAACAATTAAAACATGTATTCACGATCACTTAGCCATGCCACGCGGTACTCAATTTGATAGTAAAATATGGCTAAAAAATGGCCAACGTCGTTCCAGAAATTCGTTGACAAAACCAGCCGTCTTTCTCTCTTCTTGCAGTCGTAATGAGTAAAGGAATTGGACCTTTAAACTGCGACGTATTCCTAGCTTCGTTTGGCGTGTTTTATACGTCACAGGATCATTACTTTGTGAAGTTCCGTACTCGGGAATCGGGCGATGTCCTATGTAGTGGGATTGTGCCTGCAGGCACAATGGAGCTGTGCTCATAGGCGCAATATTGCGACCGCAGAGTCGTAAAGGTTAAGGAAGCCCACCCAAATTAAAGGCATCACAAAAACGGATGTGCTGGACCTTCCAATGTGTAA
This sequence comes from Meghimatium bilineatum, assembly GCA_034231615.1. Taxonomy (NCBI): domain Eukaryota; kingdom Metazoa; phylum Mollusca; class Gastropoda; order Stylommatophora; family Philomycidae; genus Meghimatium; species Meghimatium bilineatum. The sequence goes on from CM067311.1 coordinate 40,473,353, forward strand.
ATAATACAGCTATGCTGTAAACAAGCAGCACAATGTACTTCACGTTCCCTGATGGAAATCACAAGAACTTTCGTTAATTTATTTGCTAATTTTTTCTTTAGTTCTTATTGTATGAAGAAATGTAAATGTTATTCAGACATAACCTAGTTACTTTTGGATGATGTAAATTAGTTATTTGAAAATACACACAGTCAAGCTTAGATTTACATTGTTTTCTCTACCTCCTTGATATGACAAGTGAAAGCAAAGAACTCTCACTCTGAAATCACAAAGTGCCAATATGCATCCAACTAACTCATGTCTGGTGTCAATAATAAAACTGCACTGTATAAGTTTAGTTTATTTTTGGAGGACCAGAAAGGGATTCAGAAAAAGAATTTTGCACTACAGAGATCTGTTACTGAGAAAAATCTATTAGCCAAAGATTGAATGATACAACTTATGATTAAGAATATAGAGAAATTTAATGTATGCAAATTTTACTCTGTGATAATTGACATAGCAGATCTGTATTGCAACTACACTGTTTCATGATATGACAGAATGGTTAAAGATTGTAACAAATATATTAAAATAGAAATATAGTGTGTCACAAAGTCAGCTTTAAGTTTCTTGAAGTGCCTTCTCTATAACATTTTCTCAACAGCTCAACAGCTAGTTGCTGCACAGTCTAAGACACCTAGCAAGGGAACCTCTGTGGAGCAGCGCTACTTCAGGATACCATTTACACGCCCTTCAGATGAGTACCGCGAGGAGACCAAACATGGGATGTGGTATGCTCACTTTGATGGTCAGTGGATTGCTAGACAAATGGAGCTTTATCCAGATAGACCTCCTGTCCTTTTGGTTGCAGGTGAGTTGTAATCAACAATTTTTTGTAAGTGGATAACATTGTGCTCTGATAAGAAGGTGATCACCATATAGTATCTTCAGATTTGGAGCAGCTTACTTAAGTAAGAACATACATAATTAGGGAACTCATTAACATAATCAATATGCGATAGCGATAACGATTTTAAAAGAAATGAAAAATATATAGAAAAACTGTTATAAAAGACAAAAGTTATACTTCTTAGATCATACATTTTTCCAGTTGCAACTTATGGCAGTGAGACTTGGACAATTAATAGAAAAATTGCAAAAAAATATTGGCATTTGAACTGAAGTTACTGGACAATATTAAGATTTTCCTGGGCAGAAAAGATAAGAAATAAGAAAGGATGGCTGGTGAATACAATTTTACATAGAAAATTGAAATATTTCAGACATATAAAAAGAGAAGCATAATTATATAGACTTGTCATGAACCTTCTATAAGGAGAGAACATCAATATAACTGCATGTCATCTAAGGTTTTCTGTTGCATGGGTGGTTTGTATAGTGGGCCATTGGTGAGACCCACTGAAGCAAACCATGCAGTACTCTATCAAGAAAGTACACCTCACAACATTATTTAAAAAAAAACCCAGCAGATTACTATCATACATAATTCAAGATGCCTTTTTACATTTAGCCCTATTTATAGTTTTTTTGTACAAAAAGTCTTAAAATTATGAATATTAAGTATTTTAATTATTATAATTATAAAGTATAAGTATTACAAACACAACAAACTAGTTTATTCTGAAAATATCATTAATTTCAAAACATACGTTTGTGGTGAATTTGACCTATCCTCACTATCTGTAACATCTGACAAGATAATGTTAGAAACATCTGATTCACTGGAATAATAATCACTGGATGGATTATAATCGCTACTAGATTCCATTTTCTGTACTGAAATTTGTGATAATTCTTTTAAGTCATTGTCGTCGACAACCATTTTTTAATACAAAATATATAATCTTTCATCAAAATAGGAGAAAGTAGTTGGTGTACAGCCTTTGCAAGACACCTTTCAATGAGGAACAATTTTCATGCAAAACGATCTGCATAGTGTTAATGTTAGTTTGTTTCTGTCCTTTTACTGTTGAAACAGTGTCCCTTTTTGAATCAAGAGGCCAGTGTCAATGCCAAAGTGACCACCTACTCTCCCATCTTGTCAAGACTACTTTAATTACTTAACCTAATAAAATTTACCAATAATTATTGAACATTATTTGAATGCTATATTCAAAAAATTCAATGACAAGTACACTGGTTATTTTATTCATCTTAGGAGTTGATGATATGCAAATGTGTGAGCTGTCAATGGATGAAACTGGTCTGGCACAGAAGAAAGGAGCAGAGATTCTGGAGAATGAATTTGAAGAAGAGTGGAACAAGCATGATGGAAAGACTCTACTCAAGAAGCATTCTTCAAAGGTTGCCTCCAAGTTTTTACAGAAGCAGCTGGGTATAGGAAAGTAAAGTGTATCAACAGAGTTCATGGTTGGATTTGTTGTATTCAATGTTGTCTCTCACTCTTATACATGTCAGCACATGCATACACAAGGTGTTATTGGATAGCTCTTAAGCTGTCTGTGTTTGTGACTATCATTCAACTAATATGATTGTGATACTGAAGATGACTGCTCCTAATCATCTGATGAGGGGTGCTACTTTATCTACATACATTTTGTTGGTACATTTCTTTTGTGCCTTTATGTTAGGACTGCTTTGAGATGGCTGGAAAATCATAAAAATCTATTTGTATTAAAATGCACTAAATTTCAGTAAATCTGCTATCGAGACCCTCCAAATACGTCTTCAGACTTTTGATAAGCATCCTTAAATGAGAGATTTTGAATGACACGTTTCAATGCCAAGAGCTGATTAACGACAGTACTTTAGGGCATACAATTGCCAGAAATATACAAGATGAGAAATTTAATACACCTTTTCTACATTAACTAGATTTGAAAATACAGGACTTCTTTTTTCAAGAGATTCTCACATAGAACCTGTAGATGCATCTTGTTGCTGCAAAGTTTGTTCCACTGTTCTTGATCTGAAACTGTGTCAGCTTGATGTGCACTTGAAAATTCATGAAAGAGTTAACATCCCAATGTTCATCTATTATATAATCATGGTTGATGTTATCCTTTTTTTTCACAAATTGAAATGAAAGTTAAAGAGACACTACTTTAACACTATGGGAGACAAATAATTTCAAGGGGTATTGACCAGCCTACAAGAAATTGCAAGGTACTTTTGAAATAAGAATTTTCCTTATCCTCAGTCCATGAGTTTCCAATACCATCTTGTATATTGTTGTTTATTTTTGTGCATTTTTAGTGTAATTTCTTAGTTGGTAAATATAACTTGTTGCTTAATAACATCAAAATCTTGTAATGTTTTCATGATTGTTCTATCATTTCATTTTTTTTTTAAATGATTATTTCCTCAAAAAACTTGTAGTTTCAATAAAATGTGAGATACATCTGAGATGCTGTCATCTTCTGTGTATTGTAAGTGGCAGAACAATAATAGATTGTTGTCATATTAGACATTTTATGACAGAATTTACGGTAGCCAATTTTTAAATGTCATTGGCCATAAAATTTATGTTTTAGTCAATTTGAAAATGTATCATTTTTTTCTCTTTTCATTTGATAGAAATTTTAAAAGTCAATGCTTTAAAACAAATTCCTTTGTGATTGTAGGAAAGTCCTATAATTTAGATCAGTGAAAAGTAATTGTTTTCCTAATCATGACTTAAATTTATTAGTTATACTGTAGTAGATGCAAGTTTGGTGCAAAGTTTGTTCAATATATTGCTTTTTCCATGACCTGTCCATCATGTGTGAAATTTTGAGTGCCTCATAGTCGATTTGAAATTTTATACGGCCTGCTTCCTGACCATATGTAATATGGCAAATGGCCATCATCATCTTGTTAAACCATAAATGTAAATTCCAAAAGTTTTAGTGTTCTGATATGGTTATGATTAAAGTTATGTATATGACTAGATGTAGGATTATGGTTATGGTTACATAGATTGCTATATTGAACTATATCTTTAACGGTGGTGTAGGGAGGTGAAGTAAACTTACAGAATATTTGGTTCTATTAAGTAGTTCTAATGTGATTGTACACTTATTTCAGTGCTCCTGCTGCTGAAGGAAGGACACTTTCAGGAATAGCCATTATTTGTCACACCATGTTCATTTTAAACTTAATTATATTGAATTTGTGACCTTTCATTGTTTTATTAACCCTTGAACTTTGAACTACCAGGATATTTGTTAGTAATGCTGGTTACAGGTGGACACAAACACTTTATTTAATTACAAGAAACATCAAGGGAGGTTGGCTCCTTTCCATTAGAAAGCTGACGGTTTTTTTTGGCATGTCTCTTTCTCCCCCAACCAATTGAAGTAATAAAAACTTTATTAAAAAAACAGCACTGAAGCACATCACAGATTATAGATCTGGTAACTCATAGTGGTCTCAAATTTTTAATTTTCAACTGCTTCAATAATGTTATGTGGATACAGCCTGATTTCTAAGGTTTCATCTTATGTTCCACAATATAGTAAGTATTTGACATAAATATAAATCTTTGACAGAATAGTAGATACATTTCCATCTTTCCAGATGATAGTATTGTTATTGTGCTATTAGAAATACAATCTATGATCCATAGTGATGATGGATGTGACTCACAGGACCAATTAGAGCCACAAAGAGTCTATCACAGTATGTACAAGGAATCACAGGACCACTTGTACCATTATGTACTGTTTTGTGGCATCCTGTTCCCATGATTTCGTATCACTGCCTGTATCATGCAAATCACATATACATATGTGTACAGAAGTAGGAGGTTGATCCTGATATCTTTTCTGAGCATAGAAAATACTGTGGTATTGTCTGTTCTTTTCATCTTCTTCTTAATCATTCATTCTCATACTCCTGCTGGATCTCTCTTGTAGCAGGACAATGGTCCTACTAGATATCTAGCAGGATGTAGTCTAGAGAAAGGAAATGCATTATGTCATCATTTTATTTGCGCCAATGACCCAATACATCTGTCTTCAGCAGATCTGTTCTTTTTAATACATCAGTGTCAGTGAATTTGTCCTGCCACCTAACTCCAAGAATTCTATATAGGCACTACATGTTCAAAGTGTTTAGTTGTCTCTCCTGGTGCATATAAGTTCCTCATATTTCACAAGCATAGGTGCTGAGAACACAAGTCTGAAAAACCAGGAAAAAAATTTTCTAGTTAATTTTCTGTTTCCCCAGTCCCTTTTTGTTAGTCTTTTCATTGTTGTAGGTGCCTTGCAATACTGATTCTTATTTCTTGATTGATGAATAGTTTACTGTTGACTGAGGATCCTAGATATGTAAAGTAGTCAACTACCTCTAACTCATCACTGTTGATGACAATTTGCGACTGCTTGATAGTAGCTTGTGTTATAATTTGTGTCTTCTTTTTACTGATTGTTAGTCCAAACTTTAACTTTCAGCAGACATCAGAAGAAGCAGTTAGTAAGTTTTTCAGTTTCTCTTCTGAGTGTTTTCGTAATTGCATCATCATCTGCAAAGAGCAACTCTCTTATCAGGACCTTCTTTATCCTTGTTTAGCTTTCAATCTGAAAATGTTTGATAAAATATTTATATTGATGCGAAATACACTTTTTGGATGCCTCAAATGTGAGATTTTTTCTGGGTATATTTTTGACATGCTGCTGATTCTAAAAATAGCACCAGTTTTGACATATCACCTGTAATTTTTGAGACACAATGTATTGTAGAATACATTTTGAGACACAATGTATTATTGAAACACTCAAAGGGAGATCGGAGAACCTATGGCTTCATCTGGAGTGTGATGACGATGGTCCAACAACCAATTAACTAAGATTTGTTTTCAGAATATTGTGAACTGTACTTTTTGGCATGTACATCTCACGTGACAATCTTCTTACAGATTTACTTCGACTACTACTAATTTTTTATTGGATTTCTATAATGATTCCATCTGATGTTGTAAGTCAATCAGTTTGATAATCATCATTCACACTGCCAGTTTCACAAAATTTATAAAAATTGTTACTTCATTGCGGTGAGAATCTTGAGTATCAATGAAATACATGCATGCACAACCAGAAAAATCTTGGTAAAGTATTCAACACCACCATTGTATTCCATGTTAATGCATTAGATTTTCCATATAATAGCATGTGGTGAAGAAATGCTTATTTGGGAAAAGGTATTCATAATGAACAAAGATTCTGACAACACTTTGTATTTAAAAAAAAGAAATATTAATGGGAATAAAAATCAAAGACATTGGATATATTAAAAACATGACACCTTTTTCAACACCTTAATTGACAGTAAATTTGAGGGGAGGCATGCAATAGGCAAGCAGAGTTAAAAGGCGAGGGAGGGGAAATATCACGAGATAGACTGCTTACAGTCTAGTAGAGTGTGCACCCAAAGCAAGACAAGGCAGGATTTTGGAGGTTCATTGCAGCCAACCTTCGTTGCAGAGATGGCACTTGATGATGAATCATAATGAAATGCACAACTTTTATAATGTAGTTTGGTTTCAATTGTTTTAATAAGTGTACAGAAACCTGCTGGACACCTGATTTTCAGATTATAGGTGATACGGAAAAAGATATTGACATTTTTTTTAAATCAGCAGGCCAAATATACTCAGAAACAGGTCTAACATTTGGGCATTATTTTTTTAAAAATTTGTCATTGTGCCTAAGCATATATTGGTTATGATATGTATATACCTCATAGGAAAAACTGGTGCAAATTTTGGGAATCAGCAGATCGAATATGGAATATACCTAGAAACTGGTCTAAAAACCAGGTCCCACCAAAATAAAATGTATTTTGACATATGTTATTGGTTATTTTGCTTGTGCACAGATGTATGAATAACCAACTTGTGATTATTTTATGTCATGATATAATTTGTTAACACAAGTTTGCTATTATGTGTCTTGGTTCTAACAACTACTGTTCTCAAGCATAAGAAAAAACACAATAAGAAACCACATTCCAGATATTGTGATGCAATGTGAGCATATTTTTTATGTGAATTTTTATCCAACAGACATTTATAACAGAAAATTGTATTTTTGTAAGCTAGCTTACATTTAAATTTCTAAAAATCTTTTTTGTACATTTATGTTGTGATTTTAAAACTTTTTACAATATGCATTCCTCATATGACAATATTCTAATCTACAAACATTTGGCTGTATTTTGTCATGGTCTTGTATTGAAATATTTGAATTTCAGTTAGTAAATAAATAAGAAAATAACATATCTTACCTTGTTAAAGTGCTCATTATGAAGCGACTATTCCAGTTGTGTTCTCTAAAATCAGGGCCAGAAATATGACTATGCAAAGGGTGGTGGGGTGTCCTAGACAAAATTGAATGCATGGGATACTGAAGTAAAACTGTGTACCATATGGAAAATTAATATAAGAAAACAAAATTAAGAATTTATTAAAATATAGTTTTACATTTACTTGAATTCACTAAATGAACACCCCAATCAACTCTGTGTGATAACTTTCCATTGGAAAGGTCCTTAGAGGACTTAGAACCCACAGAAACTGACATTCCATCCCCTATTCCTGTATCTATGGACTTGTTAAGACAGCACGTTATTGTCTTGATCATAAATTGTATACATGAACCATATTTGTAAACAACTTTTTGTTGTTGTTATTAGGTAATGATTTTCTTGTCTTGTTTAATGTTTTCACTTTTAGTATAAGAAGTGTTTCAGTGTTTTTCTTATTGATGAAGACAATCTACATTCAACAGATTCACTATTTCTAGTGTAACAGTCTCATCTAGCTTGAGTGTGTCAACTTTGTGCTTCTATTGTATCTTTGTTTTCTAGAATAATTATAAAATGTACATGATTTGTTAACACACACCTGACATCTGTCTCCTGAAGAAATTCCTCTGTTTTACTTGAAGTGTGAATAGTTAATATATTTGTGCAGTAGTTACCAGCAAGAATAGATTATCATTTCTTTAAAAGTAGTAGTATTTGTCAAATTTATATTAAGACTAAAGAAAGTTAAAATTGAGTGAGGAAAAAAATCATTTGGGTTTAAACATAACTCTTTCGTTATTTACCATCTTTTAATCTGTCCTATGATACTATCACGCACGAAAATACGCTTATTTAATTCCTGCGTTATTCCGGTGCTATCATATGGATGTGAGAGATGGAAAAGCTCTTTATCTTCAGAAAAGAAATTACTGAGTTTCAAGAACAAATGTCTTCATAGGATAACTAACACCCATTGGAGTGAATTGAAATCGAATGAAAAAATCAGAGAAGAGACACATCAAAATTTCATCACAGATGTTATCAGAAAACGCCGTTGGTCCTACATTGGGCATGTCCTACACGCAGACATACAGAATACCCCACCAATCTCTTGAATGGATACCTACAGGCAAAAGAGCAAGGAGTAGACCAAAAGAAACACTCAGAGAACAATACTTAGAGAAAGTAAAACAATCAATATTCATACTATTCAAGAACTGCACAGAATAGCTTTGAACAGACAGAATTGGAGAGATCTGCCCTCTGCGCTAACTTCAGCACAAAAGGAAAATGAATGATACTATTACATATTAGAGACAGTTGATAAAGAGATGCTGACATTTTTATTTAATTAAATAATTTTCGGTATTTTTTTATTGGACGCTTAAACCACATGATGGTATCGAAAAACTGATTCTAGAGGGCAGAGTGCCAGGAAAGAGAAGAAGAAAAAGACCAAGAAGATGATGGACCAGTGACACCAAAGAATGTGTGCACATGTCTTTGGCCATTGCAGGCCTGCTTGCCCGAAACAGAGAAGTGTTCAGAATATCCACAATGAAGACAATGTTCTGGAAAGAATATGTCACTTGATATATTTATCAACATAAGGATGGTTCCAGTTGAAAGTGTAATATGTACTTCTGGCCTGATTTTTGTGTGTTATGATATTCATTTTTAAGTTATTGGTAAGTTTTGAACATGTGTGGTATGTGATGCCATTTTTCCTTACATTTCCTATATATATTTTCGAGCGCATTTATGTTTCATGAAAGTATAACTATTTTACTTACTGTGGTCACATTAATTATTGAAATCCAACCTGACAATGACTGGCAACATACCTATGAAGATTTATGCAGATTTGTACAAAAAATCAGACAAATATCAATCAAAGTCTAAGAAATACCTTCATATCTCAGAGAACAGGTCTAATAATTTGAGAATAACAAATATAATTGAAGTACTCTGCCTATATGCTATATATTTGTGTGTTTGTGGTTGGATTTTCTACAAATATGATACAGTTTGAGTAGAAGTTATTGATTCAGAAGTTTGGTACGTTCACATTTCATGGGTAAAAATATTTTAATTTATAAATTATATTTAATTATACTATGACAACGTGGGTCCTCAGAAAAATGAACTCACAAGCATATCAAAATAAATTGTGGCCAATCATGCTGCCATCTCAACCAGAAACCTTAAGCATGCTGCTCACGGTAGAAAGGATCATGGTGAGAAAGGAATGGGTTACGCTATTGAACAACTCAATCAGCATTACATAGATATACTTCCTGTGTCATGTTGGGGTCAGAGGAAACGAAAAGTTGACTCAATGCTGTGATTGACAGTACAGTACTGAGAAGAGATGAAGCTGTTTTAATTAAAGCAGTCACAAATTCATTGAAAAATGAAGATGCTGACAATGAGAATGAAAATGTACACATACAAAGAATGACAGAAATGGAAGGGATGAGAGGTGAGGGAAGAAGATGTTTCTTTTGGAAAGACCAAAGATCACGTAATCAACACCTAACTAGGACTTTGTGAGTCAACATACACTTGAATGGCTGCTGGAACGGAGAGGAGCAATTATGGGAGTGCCCCATGTGCTATGATGCTAGCTTCTAATCCAGCAATTTTATTAAAATTAAACTCTTGATAACCACATTGTTCATTTATCTTAAAGAATGTGTATATAGTGGCCTATTACATTAGAATTTAGAACTATTTATTTTTCCTGTGATGGATGTACACAAAAAACTAAATAAAATAATTTTGTCCAAATGCTAAAAATACTTTGTAGTAAATGAGTTAAGGAGTCGATAAAGATTTTAAATAGAATACAAAGCAGAAACAGATTGTAGTTGAAGTTCTACAATTAACGGATTAAAAAAAGAGAAACAGTGTAGGTTGGTTGCTGATCTAGCTGCTCATTCCATTTAACCCAATGCTGTTGTGTGATATAAGCATTTGTCTGTGAGCTGTTGTAATAGCATTATAATGCTGGGATGTCTGTGGAATGTAGACCCACCCTGGGCCACCCAGAGTCTTGAACATCAGACCATAGGTGTGTCTTTATGATTGAGAACCGCCACAATGAGAACATTGTAATCCGCCAGAATTGTCATCAAGCATAAATTCTTTTGATACACCTCTCCTACCCCTCTTTTGTTCATGTTTTTTCCTAGTTTTTAGAACAGCTGACTCCATCTTGTGTCAAATGATGTTCTTATCTTCTAACGCACTTCCTGCATCTCAATCGCAAATAAAGTCACAAATCACATCCAGCTAAGTATTTTTGTTGTTATTATGTCATCGCCGTCCTAGAGACACTATATAAAGATACAAAAAGTGCTGTGTTCATAGATAGCAAGATCTGTGAATTTTTCAGAACACTGTTGTCGTGTAACAAGGATGCTTACTTTCACCAACCCTATTTACAGAGAAGCAATCAGGAGAGTAGTGTTAGAGGATTTTCATTCAATAACATTGATCCGAAATGCCAATTTTCAAATCTCTGCTTTGCTGATGGCGACAATAGAGACTGAATTACAAGAGTTAAAAATCAGACTGGAAATATCTAACAAAATACTTAGCATGGAGATCAATACAGATAAGAGTAAAATTTTGGTGAATAGAATACTAAAACAGTCTCAACCAATATAAAGCTTAACAATAGAAGGCTTGAAGAGGTTGCAATGTTTACTTTACTTGGAGCCTAGATTAGTGGTGTTGGTGAATCAACAGCAGAAGATAAGAAAAGACAGACAATGGCTGTGGCAAGATTAACCACCACCATTTGGAAAAGCAGGATAACCACCTGTGTTAAAATTAAAATATATACCAGTAAATCTTCAGTTCTGTCAATATATCTATATGGCTGTGAGACCTGGAGTCTAACTTCTTCTACGTTCGTTCTCAAACTCTTTCAGATTAGCAGGATGTAGTCCGGAGAACGGAATGCGTTGTGTCATGGTTTACAGCATTGCTGCAATATCTACGCCTTTCGGCCTGGCACATCCGATTTCAACATGGCTTTGGGACACTGACCCTATATGGGATGGGACTGCCAACTCGCATCCCATACCCTCCTTAGTCGGCTTTTACAACATGCGTGGAAGGTAAACAGTGTTGCTATTCTTTGCTCCCCTTTCAGGCCCGGCAACACACGGGCGTAGAGTCTAACTGCAGACTTAGAGAGAAGAATTCAGGAGTGTGCTATAGATGTGTGTTGCACATCTGTTACCAAGAACATGAAACCAATGTGTTTGTGCATAATAGAATTTATGTATTAGCGAGTCAACTAGAACCACTGTTAACAATCATAAAACTTTGTAAACTCCAGTGGGACAGGCACTTTATCAAACATTCCTTGATGACAAAAGATGTTTTTCAAGGTGTGGTGGAGGGTGGAAGAAGATGAGGTGGACTGAAAAAGAAATGGCTGAATAATATCAAGGACTGGACAGGGTGTGAAGTTTCCAAACTCATCAGGATGGTAGAAGATGTGTGGAGATCTTTCTGTACCAAATGTTTCAATATGACACGCCTACAGCTCTGATGGGTTTTGCGTTTTATTATTTTATTGTTAACATCAGAAATTTTACCCCTGATAATGCACAATATGCTGGATCAATATTGCCACTTTTCAGAACAAATTGGTCTTCTGGTCAACACTTCCAAGACTAAGTTAATGAATTTTACTAACTGTAACCTTAAAATCACCCTCAATGGAGAAATAATTCAGACAGTTATTAACTTTTATTAGTTAGGCAACAAAATGACACTAGATGGAGATACAACAAAAGAGATCTCTGCCAGAATTGCACTGGCATCAAGTGTGTTCCACTGCCTAACAAACATCTGGAAATCAAAAACAATAAGTAAACATGCCAAACTACGACTGTTCAATACCAATGTGATATCCGTGTTGACATATGATTGTGAAAGTTGGAAAATGACAAAAGGCTGAAGAAGAAATTGATCTCATTTGAAAATAAATGTCTTGGAAGACTCTTAAATATTGGTTGGGAAGAATTCAACTCAAACATGCAAGTAAGAGAAGACACCAAACAACAATATGTTTCTACAATAATAATAAGAAAACAATGGGCTTATATCAGACATGTACTTTGAATGAATGAAAATAGACTGCCACTGCAATCATTAAAATGGGTACCAGATGGAAAAGAAAAAGAGGAAGACCAAGAGAGAATCTTCACAGAACAACCATCAAAGAGGGTATGACATGGGTCTCAAAAACATATAGGATTTATACACTGTAGCATCATATCGTTCAAACTGCAGAACTCTGGTTTCTACCCTATGCACTGTGTTTGGCGCTGAAGGAACATAGATAGATAGATAAATATCAATTTAAATCCAGAAGTCAAATATCATTGTTCAAATAGCATTAGTTGCAACATTTTATAGTGCTTTAATTTTGTCTATTATATATTATATGAGAATATCATGGACTGCCAGAAAAACTAATATTGAGGTGTTGAAAGAGTCAAATGTGAAACGGACCTTAATCAACAATATAAGAAAAAGGTAATCTTCTTTATTTGGCCACTTCATGAGACAGGCAGGTTTGGAGAACATAGTCACAATAAGCAAAATTGAAGGCAAAAGAGACAGACGGCGACAACGTGAGAAAATATTAGACAGTTTGACAACCTGGCACGACAAGAAAACAATAACCTTGATAAATAATACTGTGGACAGATAGCTGTGGAGAGCCATGACCGTCTACGCCAGCCGGCATGGCACCTGATAATAATGATTATATTTCTGTCAGAATAAAAATGTATCATAATTATCCTTCTTCTTCTTCTGCGTTCATTCTCAAACTCCAACTGGATCTAGCTGGATCATGGTCCTGCTAGATTTCCAGCAGGATGTAGTCCAGAAAATGGAAATACGTTGTGTTGCCGTTTTATTTGCGCCAATGGCCCGTCACATCCGTCTTCGGCGGGTCATAATTATCCATAAACCTTCTTGCCATACTCGATTGAAGGTCTTATTGAAATTGATGAAGTTATGATAAATTTCATGCTGATGTATGTGCTTCTCATTGACTCTTCTGATGTTGAAAATGTTTTATAGAACTTGTTTTTAAGGAAACCTGTTCATCAGCCAGTATTCTGGTCTTTGTTTCAATCTAAATGTAAATCACAACTAATTAAATTATAACCACTATCATAGTCCAAAATGTGAAGTGAGTTCTAATAGTTATGTAGATTTTATGAGTTTTATTTGCTTTATTATTGGATAAGGAAAGTTTAGTATTCTTGTAAACAAAGTTAACCCCTTAACTGCGGAGGTATCCTTAAGGATACGATGAGGGGTTATCGCCATTTTGCTGAGATCTTCTTAGTTTCCCAGGGAAACAATTTATCTGGATGCTTTAATATAAGCTTCCAGACAGATTTTTACCCCTGGGAAGTCAAGAATAGGAGGATCTCCGTAAAATGGCAGTGGCATTTCATCGTATCCTTAAGAATATCTCTGCAGCTAAGGGGTTAACAGAGTGTGTTTATATGACATCAAGGAACAGATAAAGCAATTAAGAAAAGGTCACAGATTTAGATATGCACATAAAGAAGTTATATATATTGATGTCATGTCAGATCCATACAACATACAGATGTCACATCACACATTCATGATACAGCTGTCACTTCGCACATAATTCACATACAGTTGTCACATAAATGATATAGATTTTGAAATATACAAATGTCACATAACACATCCATGATGCTGGTGTCATATCACACATTCATGATACAAATGTCGCATCACACATACATTCACATGCAGATGTCACAGTACAGATACATTACATACAGATGCTACATCATGCATTGATACAACTTTCAAATCACACTTTCATGATACAGCGATCACATTCACATACAGCTGTCACATCCCTGATAAAAGTCTTGCAGGATACAAATGTCATATTATACATTCATGATACATGTTACATCACACATCCATGATACAGATGTCACATCACACACATTCATGATTACATATATATATTACATCACATACATTAATGATACAGGTGATACATGATACAGATGTAATATCCAGGTGTCATGCACATTCAAGATATGTTACATCACATCTACATTCAAGATACATGACATATCTCACCGACATCATTCATGAATTCATGACACAAATATTATATATGATACAAAGATTTCACAGCATATATCTGATAGTACGCCTCATCACTTATACATGATACAAAGGTTTCACAGCACTCACAACTAATGCATGATACAAAGATGTCACAGTAAACACTCATTGTAGACATGTCACATCACACCTATAAGACACATATTTAGCATCACACAGGGTTCAGATTTTGTGATGCCACATCACAAACACATGAAATAAATATATTACATGATTGAAATATCACAACACGTTATGTGATAGATGTCATATCACACACTCTGAGCTCTCAGACTATCTGATTTGTATGTAGACATAATTCTGTGTGGCTATCATGTCTTTATTGTAAACATAGCTTGACATTGTAACAATAAAAGTCTATTACCAAATCTCTTTACTGTCTTGATTATTTGAATTAAATGATTGTTTTACTTAACTATTGATCACTTAACTGAACACTGTAGTAAGGTACAGTTTGGTGACAGACGTGCAAGATCCTAAATCATAGAAGATCTGAGTGGAGTGCAGTAATTTCAGACATAATTGCCCCATATTTAAAAATAAACATTGATATATGATATTGAAAACATAAAATTCAGCATATTAATTGTTGAGAGCAATATTTCTGCAATGAAATTACTTGGTGTGAGTGGACTATTCCAAGAAAAGAAGACAGTTTGGTGTTACTTTTTTAAACTTTGTCAACTATGTAGAGGTCTGTACAGAAATTAGGTTTGCGGATGACACCACCCTAATATCAAGGATCTTAGCAGGTTTAGAATACAAGATTATGTGGGTCAAACATAGAGAGGCATAAAATCTGTTCCACAATGCAAAAATAATGCATATAACCAGAAATGAACTCACACCCACAATAGTCATTGACAAAGAACAACTAGAAAATGTCGGCAACTTTGAGTATCTCGGATCAGCCATCAATACCACAGGAGATTGCTTAGCAGCAATCAGAAAGAGATTGTCAGTGGCACTACAAAACACACCAGATATGAAAATTTATGGCAGGGACAACCAGAAAAGCAAAGTTACAACTACTAAGTAGCTATAGTATTCCAGTGGCAATATATGGTTGTGAGAGTGGGCAGTGACATGCGCAATGGAAAATAAAATATCGGCTCTCGAAATGAAATGTTTTAGAAAGGTCCTGATAATATCGTGGACAGAAAGACGAACCAACACAGATGTCCTGAAAATAGAAGAAGAACGACTCTTCAAAACTATAAAAAAAAACAACTCAAATAACATTATTTCGGACATATGAAGAGACAGGTTGGTTTAGAAAGATTAATCATGGAAGGAAAAATTCCAGAAAACTGATCATGAGGCAGACCTAACAGCGATGGACACATGATATCGAGGAACTCCCGAATATGTATGACACAGGAAGAGGCTGCGCAGCTCGCACAAAACCAAGAGGCTTACCTATCATATTACCTATCATATAATATCCGTGAGAACAACGTTATGTAAAAGTCATATCACAGATTGAACTTTGTGACTGTGACGCTGAAGCAGTTTGCAATATCGTGAAATATTTTTTTTAAGAAACTGGTGTCAAAGACTAGTTGTGGAAGGCAGTGATTATGAATATGCCATGGCAGGTGTAAATAATGAAGTGTAGGCTTACACAAAGTGGTATGAAATAGTAGTTCCCTAGAGTTGTTCTATTATTTTATTAAATATGATGTTAATATATATGCGGAGTGATTCATTCATTCATTTTCCTTTTGCGCGGAAGTTAGCGCATAGGGCAGAGGTCAGATCTCTCCAATTCTGTCTGTTCAACGCTATTCTGTGCAGTGCTTGAACAGTATGGATATTGATTGTTTTACTTTCTCTAAGTAATGTTCTTCTGAGTGTTCCTTTTGGTCTACCCCTGGCTCTTTTGCCTGTCGTTTGAATGAAAAAGAACTGGAATGAATTGACTTCTGTTACACAAATCGGTCTGGACTTTACGATGTTAGTTGATTAATCCAACTTCCCATATAAAAGTTTGATTCAACCATTATCAGCACTATTAGGCGCCGTGACGACTGGCGTTAGGCGATCATGGATCTTCACAATTATCTATCTCCAGTGTCTTTTTTTTTCGGGATCGTTGTTGATTCATTTCCATGCCTCGATGTTAGACTCATATTTTCTAATGTTGTCGTCCTGTCATTTGTGCCTCCTATCTTGCCTATTGCAATTATGGTATCCGGACCTCCCTTTCTCATAATGTGTCCACAAAAAAAAGATTGCCTCTTTCTGCTATAAAGTAACCCCAGTCTCACATTTGACTCTTTCAGCATATCTTCAATCATAAACAGTACCCCCATATTAAACGGAGAAGACAGGAAAACAAGGTGGATATAGTATTTTAAAGAGTTGTGCAACCCATCAACAAACACAATAAACTACCCTTTCACTCCGATATTCACATATTCCAGAACCAGAAATTCTAGGCTGTGAAGTAGAGGAACATATTACCAGGCGTGGATGGCGTAACAACTGAAGCCATCCTGACGTGCAAGGATGTTGGTGTAAGATCGTTAAAGAGAATATTCACAGCAGCATGGTCAGAAAACAAGTACTAGATGACTGGCAGAAAACAATAAGTGTACCCATATGGAAAAACAAGGGCAACAAAAGAGAGTGTTAGACGTACAGATGCATATCTGTGCTCAGTCACATAGGAAAGATATACGCAAGAATCATAGAACAGAGTAAGACCGATAATAGAACTCCAGCTAAATAAGACAGTTTGGTTTCAGAAAGATATGGGATGCATAGATTTTATTTTTGCGTTATGACAGCTGAGCGAAAAAAACACTTGAATACGACCTACAACTAAGCATCGCCTTCATCGACCAAGAAAAGGCAGCTGACAGTGAAAAATTGTGGCTAATATTTGATGACTATGGAGTACATTGAAAATGACTAGACGACATAAGAGTTTTAGACAAAAACTGCCAGAGCGTAAAAAGAACTACTAAGGGAACAGCAGGGAGAGACAATTCACTGCACTCAATCTTCTTGAGGAGGATGTCAACATCTTAACAGACAACACGAATAATGCACTTCTGGATACAGCAACAATTCTAGGTGAAAAAAACATGTTTTCGCACAATGTTTGAGCAAATCGACGGCATGAAGCTATGTGATGCTCGGAGA
Organism: Meghimatium bilineatum; assembly: GCA_034231615.1. NCBI lineage: Eukaryota > Metazoa > Mollusca > Gastropoda > Stylommatophora > Philomycidae > Meghimatium > Meghimatium bilineatum. Next base: position 40,490,972 of record CM067311.1, read on the forward strand.
GAGCTCAATAAGGTAAAGAAACATAATCATGTAGTAGCGTGGCATTATAGAAAACTAAATAGAGATATCAGAAAGAAGCTGAAGCAAGCCAAAAAGAGCTGGATTTCAGAACAATATGAGTCCATCAATACGGATATGAGACAAGGTCACAACAAAACTGCGCCACTTTGAAATAACCAAATGGTCGGAAGGTGTCCGACAAAGTGGAGGGTGCCGCAGTAACCGAATGAACAAATAGTAAAGCAAAATGAATTAAACAGGTTACTGAAAACACTTACCTTGTCTATGAATAAAAATATATAAAAAAGTATATATAAAAAAACATACAATAAAACTAAACAGGGCAATTCTCCACGTATCGGCTCAAATGGAACCTTTTCAAAAGACAAACAACAGTAAACAACACAATAATAAACAGAATAGATGGCGTAGCCTGTCTAGAGCCACGTCTCAAAAACATAGATGAAGTGATATAATAAAAAACCTAGACTAAGTAAAAATGAGAAACAAGAGCAAGTAGACAACGAAAACAATGTAAGGTAGCGGCTGGAAGACAAATATAAATAACCAAATAGTCGGAAGGTGTCCGACAAAGTGGAGGGTGCCGCAGTAACCGAATGAACTAATAGTAAAGCAAAATGAATTAAACAGGTTACTGAAAACACTTACCTTGTCTATGAATAAAATAAATAAAAAAGTATATATAAAAAAACATACAATAAAACTAAACAGGATAATTCTCCACGTAGCGGCTCAAATGGAACCTTTTTCGAGTTTTGTCTTATTGTATGTTTTTTTATATATACTTTTTTATATATTTTTTATTCATAGGCAAGGTAAATGTTTTCAATAACCTGTTTACTTCATTTTGCTTTGCCACTTTGAAAACACAGCCACACCCACGAAGAACAATAAACACTGAATAAATCAACGGAGTGTTGCTTAACAAAAAAATAACATATACTGAAAAGGTTGATGGAGTATTACAGATATTTATATAATTATGAAATTGCTCCAGACCCAAATATTCAAAGGCACTTTTCTTTAATAACAACAAAGAATGGGGAAATATTAAGGGAGAGTGTGTCAACAGCCACAGTGTCATTGAAAAAAAAAATCAATCACTAGTTATAGATAATATTTCAGCGGAACTTCTAAAGCAAGCAGGAAATAAACTTAGCACTGTTATGACAGTCATAGAAGTACTATAGAAGAATCCTGAGAATACTATGGGCAGCAAGAAAGACCAACTAAGAAGTGCTAAGAAAAATCAACGTTCAAGAATGCTGGCTTTTAAACATCATATTAAGAAGACAGTTAAGTTTTTCGGCTATGTGAAGGGACACGATGGATGGAAAAATGTTTTGGAGGAGGTGATAGAAGGCAGTAGCGCCTAAGGCCGACCAAGACCTGGACAAGAGATATTCAGGAATGCATGAACATGTCACGAGAGGACATGGACAACTTGCCAGACATCGCGGCGGTTTCATAAGATTTATAAGGATTACTGCTTTCTGGAAAGAATACACCACATGATTCTTGATTAGGAACAAGCGTCACAGCACTAGGTGCATTCCCATATATGCTCTGCTTGCGTTCCGTCAGCCATCTAAAAGTGTATAAGCTCCGTGTCCCAGTCAGTTGCTGATTACGCGTTCTTCTGATCTTTCCGTAGAGGGAGCACTTTCTCCTATCATCTCTAGTCACTCCCATTTCTACCATTCTCTGAATGTGTACATTGTCACGTTTCGGATATCCGTGCTGGTTACAATGGAGCGAACGCAAAACAAACAAACAAACATTGTCACGTTCGACTTTCTCTTCGTCTTCTCGTAGGGTATCCATGACTGCTCTAATCAATTCAATCATGTCTCTTCTTATCTCGTTGCCGTTCACCAAATCTTTACCAGCCAACACAGCTGCTCTTTCTATTCCCCTGACCCCAACATGACCAGGACAGTAAATCCATGTAATGCTCTGCGCATTGTCGAAAAGAATGACATCATATGACACATGCCAACCATCTGCCGGAAATATGGACTATAAAAACTTGGCCTAGAACAAAAAGACACAATCGTTAATATCACTTTACGGCATCTTGAAACTGCAAACATGACAGTTATAAATGGTCCAATTCTAGCAGCCGGGCCTACATATTAAACGAAAAGTGAAACGAACTAAATGTTCCCAAAAAGGGAGATTTTCAAAAGGGGAAGACAACACTGAATGTTTTTGATTATTTCCATTGCTATAAAAACTGAACACTTACCGGTATTTATTATCTACCCCCCAGCGCAACGTGCTTTTTCGTACCTCCATACTACTTCTTCGAATAAAAATATCACGAGTTTAAACAAACGTTGCGTTATTCACCAGCTTAACTGAAGAAATGAAAGTAGACATAATTAGCGTCTGTTTCCGCAAGTGTTCACAAGTAAATAGAACGCGATTGTTATAAATCATTTGTGCCTGTGTACAACCGTCGTTAAAATCCGTCAACATTTTTCGAAATTACACCCATTTCCAATACTTTTTTTTTCTAAATTCAGATTTTTGTTGTTGCGTAGACGTTAACGTTTAGCGGCGAAGTATATGCATAGTAAGCGGCATTCTACCCCGGATTTAAATTATCGTAATTTTTCACTGAAATTCTAGGCCTAGTCAACAATGTTAGTTCACAATTTATCTCATATATCACACATACACCAACAGAAATTACATTCAGTAACCATTCCTTTATTTACACACACGCAAAATATACACACAACTTTAAAAACAAACAAGCTATTGCATTTTTGAAATACCCTTCATTAAATAATTCGCGTAAGTAAGGCACGAGTAAAAAGAGAATGAATAGAATGGCAGGCGGAAATTACTCCATTTTAATAGGGCCTACATGGTGGTGATGATTAACAGCCATGCCCATACCAAGACCGTAGTAAGTCAAGTTCCCTGTGTCTCTTTTTGCTTCTGGGAAAACTCACTGCAAAGGTAATATTGATATTATCAAAATGATCCGATTTATCGATTAGAGCTCAATTACGGCAACCATTGTGTAACTAAGAATACACCAGTATGGGTTTACTAAACTATGTTCTCTCTAAGAATGACGTGGGTCAGTGCTTGTGATTGGTTGCTGAAGGCATTAATCGATTGTTAAGTGCACAATAAAATTGTTTTTAATTATCGTTTTTAAATATTTTAAAATGTTGTTTAAATATTGTTTTTAAATTTCTTAAATAATATTGTTTTTACATGTCATCTACTGTTTAAAAATTACATGTTGTCACACAGTAACTTGGGGTGTGTTTTGACACACTTCATTCTTAATTAAAGTGAACTGAGTACCCCAAAAAATACAGATCGGAGCAGATTTCTTAAAAAGTGTGAAATGTAGGCCCGGCTGCTAGGAATAGACCCTAAAAATCTATAATCACACATTTATAACCACACGTTCTAGTAAAGTGATGCTAAAGGCCACTCATAACATAATGCAAGCTAAATCATAGGAATTGTTAACAGAAGAAAAGGCTGGTTTCCGCAATAAAAAGAAGCATAATATAACACATTTTAACCTCAACATATTGACAGAGAAGCACTTACATCAACGTGCTTTATATAATAATTGCATTGATTCACACAGACATTTGACGTCTGTGGCACCAATGTCTGTCGCAGATACTGAGACAATATAACTTCGACATAATCATCATACAAGTTACTGGAGCGTAGTATAAAGATGCAAGCAGTGATATTTTCACAAATGATAACGTTGGTCAATATTTCAAGACGGATATTGAAGTTAATCAGAGTTGCATAATTTCTCCAGTATTTTGTAACATTTATCTTGAAAATATAATGCAAGAGGCATTAAAAGATCTCCAGATATCAATAACTATTTGCAGTAGACCACTTTGTAACTTGCGTTATGCCGATTATATCTATCTCTTGGCTGATTCCAAATTTAAACTCAGTGGGCTCATCTCAAAGTTGGAAGACGTACATTGACTTTAACATTGATAAAATCAAGCTATTGGTGACTTGTGATACCAAACAAGATCCCACGAATATATGGTTAAACGGTCACAAACTTGAAGTTACCACCTTCAAATATCTGGGATCCAAAATATTTGATGACGGCAACTGGTTAATGGAAGACTAGCTTTGTTATCAACTTTACTGCCAGGGAAAAAGTGGGCGTTGTCAGCTATAATTCCAGAACCGGAAAATTAGCAGGGTAGACGTATATATTGAGTGAATGCCCTTGATCGTTTAGTAAATAATAGATAACCTATCCAGTGTTCATGGTATAATTATTTTTTTTCATGGACAGAAAATTTTATTTAGGTTGTTATTCAGAACCAAAATAACCAAATAAATAAGGGTGGGGGATACGGCATATACCCAGAGAAAACGCTGATATTAACTGACATATAAATACACTATAGTTTGATATCTTGTACTATTTATATGAAAAAAGGTTTAGTGCTTTTTCTAGTGATGTTTCAAAATATTTTAGTTCTTTCTAGTGCTTTTTAGGCACGATCTTAGTACTTCTTTTTGACAACACGAGTGGCAACACTGAGCCTTTGCCATTATGGAGACACAGCAGTCGTTTATAGAGGAAATAGACTTTCAAGAGCTCAAGTTTTTGGAGGTTTGTACTTATGCTTACATTGTTACAATTTTACACATTGATCAAACTTATCAGACAATAGGAGAACGTAAAGTAGTGAAAAGGCTGGCAAGGAAAATAGTACAGAAAAGGCTGGCTGTTGACGACTACTGACTCAAACTTTGAGTTAAAGAAGAAAGAGACTGGAAAGTTATTCAGAATCTGAGAATCATAAAAATGAATCATATGAATAGTGAATAGTTAGTCTGCCAACTTGCCTAATTCCTAATTCATTGAATTTATTTAATATTTATAATTAGAGGAAAATTATGAATGCATAGGACCTACGTTTAAATTTGCCTACCAATGTATGTAACTATGTATGTATTGTATTTGAATTTTCGATAAATCACGTAGTCTAGTGTGTTATTGTTATTGAATATCATATGTTAATATGTATAAATAAGTTCTCCGGAAAGAGTTAAAAGGGCATACCAAGAAGACGATGGACCGACTACATTAAAGATAACATAAATACATCATTAGAAAATGCAAGCGGCATCGCTCAAGACAGAGATGGTTTCAGAGAGTTCATTGGGAAGACAATGTTCTGGAAATAATATGTCACATGACACTCAATGTATAAGTTATAGACAGAACAATGATAACTTTAATAAGACAATAAATCAATAAATAAGTGTAGGCCCTAGGACTACTTGTTACTGTATTACTGAGTAGTCTGGACTACACTGGTGTCTGTACTTCCTTATCCGCTTGCTAGTAGGTCCTTTATGTTAAAATATTTATTTGTACAGTACTACTATAGTAGCACATTCATATTAAAATATGCCAGTAAAATTTCTGTTTAAGCCATCACTGTGCTATAAATAACCCACTGCTTACATTTTTAACTAGCCGATGTCACAGATTTCCATGTAACACCAATTAAATCAATGGATGCTGTGACATCACATCTGACCTAAAGGAGAATTTTTGAGAATCACAACTGCTGCACATGCTAATATTACACTAATTCCAAATACTACTTATAATCCTAATTCTAATCATAACCCTAATTCTAATCCTAATTCTAACATTGTAAACATAATGTCAATAAAATCTACAAATGTTAGGTAATACTTCAAAACTAGAACAAAGGTCACAGTGTTGTTTGTTTGTTTTGCGTTCGCTCCATTGTAACCATCACGGATATCCGTGCGATTTCCGCCGGGAGCGTGATTACGTTGTGCCACCGTTATGCACCTTGTAGGCCTAGCACATCCGATTTCGGCATAACAGTGATGACTTAAATTGAAAATGCGCCAAATAGGCATACTAATTCTATAGTCTAGACTATTCCATAATTCACTATAGACTAGTCTATAGTCTCTATTATTACTAAGTTTTATAAGTAGACCTATAGGTCTACATACTATAAAATAGACAAATTGTTTGCTGCCTTACAATTTAGACTAATTGTAGGAGTTGGAGTATCTACATTAAAATATAGATTACTGTAGCAGTAGTCTGTCTATAGGGATTAGTATTAAACCCTACTAAATAATCTTTAGTATAACAGCTATTTTCTGTCACTCTCCATTATTTAACACTATAAATAGTGCATTTGCATCACGGAATTCCGTGTGACATCCAATCAGAACAATTAGTGTCGTGACATTCAAAGCAGACAACATTTTTGTATACAGATGTTGTTGATGTGCTAACAGGTAAACGTCTGTATTGGCCTGTGGTTAAAGTTATTTAAAATACATTATATTTAAAATATACATATAATTTGCTTTAAATGATGTATGAAGATGATTAAATCACAAGAATGCCTAAAAAAACAAGCACATTGACAATGTGAGGCATATCAGGGTAAGCAACCAATAAATTTCATCCAGATGGGATCCGAACAAATCTAGCAGTTTAGATAATAGCCGTCCATTGCAACAGTTTCAGGCATGTGTTGCTGGATCTCTCTGGTGTGTGCAAAGATTACTGAAAGAAAACCAATCCTGGCATAGAATCCTTTATCACATTTGGGACACTTATGATCAGAATTGGGCGTCTGTGTGTTTGTACTGTCTTTTTGGGCAGCACGTTAACTCTGTGTCTCGGAAATTTGATGCTTCTCTGCGATGCAAGCACCTTTGCTGGTGTTGATGTTGAAGTTCTTTAAAGACACTTAGAAACACATTCTTGAAGTGTTTCTTCCATTCACCACCCAGTGAATAGTTTAAATGTCAATTATAGGGACTACAGATTAGTATTAAAAAAACAGCATCTGGAGAACTCTTGAAAATTGTCAAATTCACATCCATTAGAATGATTAGACCCAGAGTCTCAATCTGCATCTGAGTTGATAATTTATGAATTATCATAGTTAGGCCCTATTTACAATAAATAACATAGAAACTTGCCTATAGGCCTATTGTTTTTATGTTTGATAAGACAAGAGCTCGTTAGCCTAGTTGATGGTGAGCTAGCTTGCCAGGTTCAAAATCACGCCCGGGCAACAACAAAATCCAGGTTGTGGTTTCTCACTTGACAAATTCACTTCTCCATTTGACTCAGATCTAAATGAGTACCTGATACATGATTTATAGATTCCTACGATAGGACTTACCTTTACCTTAAGACAAGATGTTGTTAGTCACACTGCTGTAATTTCCAAACAACAAATAAAAAATGAATATTAACTCATAGTGGACAAAGTGACAACCTATTTGTCAATATTCCTTATTTTCTGGTTTTGTCATTTCCACTAAAAGTTAAAAATGGTGGTAAATCTGCATAATTAAAATAGCATTAAATTATATAACTATTAATCTCTGGACTACATGCTGCTGGAAATCTAGTAGGATCATTGTCCTGCCATAAGAGAAATGTAGCGGAAGTGTGAGAGTCAATGCTGAAGAAGAAGATTCTGAGAACTAAAATATTGTAAGGTTAGTTCTTGTGGAACTAAGTAAGCCATTCTGTGGTATTCATAATTAAATTATGTTCATAAACATTGATTTCTCATAAATTTCAGATTGTTGGTAAAGGTGCATTTGGAGTCGTTAGCAGAGCAAAATGGAGGAATAAAGATGTAGCTGTAAAGAGAATTGAGACAGAGTCAGAAAAGAAAGCCTTTATGCAAGAACTGAAACAACTATCTCGTGTGAACCATCCAAACATTGTCAGATTGTATGGGGCATGCCGTGAAAGTCCTGTGAGTTTGTATACATTTTAAAGTTTATTATGTTGTGCGTTCTTTAGTCAAATTGTATGGCCTCAAAACTAGGTGCTATATATAGATTGAAGCTTAACCAGCTTGATAGAGTAGCTCATCCAGGATAAGAAAAACTTTGATTTCAAACCACCTACTAGCTCAAAGGTTATGATTTTTCAGTCAAAGGCTATTGGAGCAGACCATATACAAGAAGACAGAAGGCAAACACAAAATGTTAATAGAAAATAAATGATTTAAACCAGTGGTTTTCACTGTGGGCAATGGAACCCTGACTTGGAGCCATGGAGACTTACATGGGGTCCACGTAGAACAAATTCAAAATGGAGAAGGGTGTCACAGACCTGTGCCTGGGCGCATATCAAAGACAATTTAGTAAGATACATACATACATCAATAAGCTATAAAAAGTCTAGTTGTGCCCTAAAAAAAGTTGACAACTTCTTTTTTTTGGGTTCCTGGGGGTCACAGAAAAAATGTCTCAAAAACAGGAGCCATGTTCAAAGAAAGGTGACAACCACTGGTTTGGACATCTTAGACACTACGATGTGCATATTTAGAAATTTTAATTGGCAACAGATTAGTGCCGCAGCTCTAATAAATATAGAAATAATATGCGATCTGTGAAAACTAGACCAAGGGTAGACCATGCTTTACTAGTAGGAAGATTTAACATACAAATTGATCAATTGATTTCTTCTTCTTCAGTGTTCATTCTCAAACTCCCGTTGATTCTCTCTTATAGCAGGACAATGGTCCTATAAGATTTCCAGCAGGATTTAGTCCAGAGAATGGAAATGCGTTGTGTCGCCGTTTTATTTGCGCCAATGGCCAAACACATCCGTCTTTGGCAGAAAATTGATTTAAAACCTAAAGCTCAAACAATGAGGAGTTGTTAATAGTTGTAAAAGAACCAAAAGAGAATACGAAAGAACATCAAATTAGACTTAGACTTATTGGCAACATATTCTGATATGGTTGGAAGATATAATATAATTTGAAGGTACAAAATAAATATAATGCCATACAAAAGTGAAATGAAATTGGTCTGTATATCGCCTGTGTGTTGCTGGGGCCCGAAAGGGGAGCAAAGAATAGCAACACTGTTTACCTTCCACGCATGTCGTAAAAGGCGACTAAGGAGGTTATGGGATGGAGTTGGCTGTCCCATCCCATATAGGGTCAGTGACCCAAAGCCATGCTGAAGTCGGATGTGTCAGGCAGAAAGGCGCAGATATCGCAGCAATGCTGTAAACCATGACACAGCGCATTCCGTTCTCCAGACTACATCCTGCTAATCTGCAGGAGTTTGAGAACGAACACAGAAGAAGACGCAGAAGAAGAAGGTCTGTATATTAAGGAGTTAGTTATAAGTTGCTTTTTATTTTTTAAGATTGGGTATGTTGTTGGCAGTATACCAGACAGTTGGCATTTTTGTTTCCTTACAACTTCTTCAATAATTTTTATTAAATCACTTCCTGGTGTAAAACAAAAAACTGGTGACATCAAGATAAATGGAGAGCTCTTGAAGAAAGACAAACAACCAATATATCTTGGAGTCACATTTGAGAGTAGGCTTACATGGAAGGAATGCACCAACAAAGCAACAATAAAGGCCAGAAGAAAGTTAGCCATCCTGAGAAAACAAAGTGAAACCATAGGGAGCAAGTGGGAAAATACTTAGTAAAGTTTACCACCGGGGCATATGACCACACCTGGAACATGGGTCTACTGCATGGTGTCCAGCATCAAATACTACATTACAGGAGCTAGATACGGTGCAAGACTAGGCACTTAGAATCATCACTGGGGCATAAAATCAATACCATAAATTGAGAAAATGGGAAGAATACAAACACTGAGTGAATGAAGAGACACAAAAGTGCTAATACATTCTGGAAAGTTTCACTGTATGCCAAGTCATCCAATGAAAGACAGATTTTAAAATTTAACAATGGGGCGACTGAAAAGAAGTAGCGTTATCCATCAGGCTAGATGACTCCTTAGAAAAATCTCAGATTTAGAAGCTGACTGGAACCCCTTGGAGAGAGTATAGTGGTTTACCTATTCATATCTAAATTTAGGTGAATGGGATTTTAAGTGAGAATAAACAGAATAGTGTACAATGAAAGACAGTTACTCTCAGTCTACTGGATGAAGAATACCCACATGACATATGGATCAGAGTATGTACAGATGTGTCAGCAGAGAATGTAGTGAAAAATGGAGTAGCCAGAATTTAAACTGTATCGAGTTCTCAAACAATGTTAGGGATACAATTAGAATACAAGGAACTGACAATGTTAACCTTTGTGTTATTCTCATTAATTTTGAAAATGAGAGTTGTGCTGATTGCTGTGCTGTCATTTTATGCACATTAATGTTAACATCATGACATGAAGTATAGTGTATATTGTAATTGATAAGCTTGTCATGTTATATTTTAAAATGCTATTATGTTGTTTTTTAAAAATTTAAAATTTTCTTTTGACAGCAACGTTATATATATATATATATGTATGTATGGTGAGTCATGTGACATATTCTCTCCAGAATGTTGTCTTCCCAATGAACTCCCTGAACCATTTTCTGTCTTGGGTCATGCGGCTTGCATTTTCCAATGACGTATTCATGTTATCTTTAATCATTTAATGTTGTCAGTCCATTGGCTTCTTGGTCTGCCCTATATATATATATATATATAGATGTATGTGTACATACATGTGTATAAATAAATGTGTGCCTGTATTTTTTTAATTGTTAATTGTTATTCTCAGGTGTGTTTAGTCATGGAGTATGCTGAAGGAGGATCATTATATAATGGTGAGTTGAAGATAACTATTTTTATACACTTAACTTGCTGCTGAGTTTTGCTGACATTTGTTTCAAAAATGTTTCAGAAATGTTTATGATTTTAATGATCATGAAACATACCACAACAAATCATTTCTCAAATATGAAAAACCTTTGGAATTTAAAAAAAATAATAATTGGAGATTATACCACTTGTTTGCTCTCTAAATTTGAAAATAATAATGTTTATATATTTTTTTTTATCTACCCCTGATGCTGAAAGGCAATAAAGGGTTTAGTGAATAGATAGGTAGATAGATAGACTTTCAGTGAAGAAGTTGGTTGGTTGGTTGATTGGTTGCTGATCCAGCAGTCCATGGGCTCATGCTCTTTGACCTCAGTGAAGAAGTAACAAAAGTAATTTTTAATACAGCATCAATGTGCATACAGAAAATATGCAAACCATTTTGAGACAAAGACATAAAATTCCATATCTGAAAGAAACACTAAAAACAACACTGGAAGCCACACCATCACTTGACAAATGTGAGGTACAAGAAAGCATGGGCCAAAGTGAAACAGTGAAACACATAGTTAAGAAGGTCAATAATGCAAAATGGACAGATACTTGTTCTAAACTAGACAAGAGGTTTTCTTATATCAATAAAGGCTTTGGTCTACGACCTGTTTTGGGAAAATAGGAAAACAACCGTAAGCCAGTGATAGATTAAAGGAAAACGGCAATTGAAGACCAAAAATAAATCAGCTTCTTTGCCCCAGAGAAAGTCTAAACAGTAAATACCTCCATCTTTGAAGAATAGTTACGGTATTAGCGAGCAAGCGCTAAAGAAATTTGTGGTTGAATGTCACCTCAAAATATTGATTGAATGCTTTTGTTTTAAGCCCCATTTAATTCAAGCCTGGAGATTCTATGTTATATCAGAGCATATATTTAACTCTGTTCCTCCTTAAAAAGCTGCAGCAAAAAAATCAAATTTCCTGTTGAAAATCACATGAAACTTTGTGTTGGTTGAGAGCAAATTCTGTAGAGGAAGAAGCGTATAATGATCATTTTTGACTCCTTGCCATGCCATGATGTTAAACTATCTATTTTTTCACACTACTCCCCTGATCTGTCTTGCCAGATATAACTGTGTTCTTTAAGCCACTGCCTCATAACATGGTCAACAAATAATATTGTCTTTTTCTGACAACTAAATAATGCCTGACCATTTCAGCACCTTCTCATTAGTGCATCTAGCTGACCATGGTATTCTAAACATTTTCATATAGAACCTAATCTCTGTTGCCACTAATTTTGACATAGTTACAGAAATAGTTTTTCATTTTTTCAACAGTTCTGCATGGATCAGGTCAGCAGCCAAACTATACAGCAGCTCATGCAATTAGTTGGTGTCTGCAGTGTGCACGAGGAGTAGAATATCTGCACAATATGAAACCGAAGGCACTGGTTCATAGGGACTTGAAACCACCCAAGTGAGTCATTTCTGATCCAACATTTGATATTAGCTCTTATGTGAAAATGTAATAAAAATGGAAATAATTTCTAAAATAAGAGGAACAGTATTTACTGGGTACTAAATGATATTATTGACTCAAGTATATATTGGGTACTAAGTGATATTATTGACTCAAGTATGTACTGGGTACTAAGTGATATTATTGGTTCAAGTATATACTGGGTACTAAGTTATTTTATTGGCTCAATTATATTCTGGGTACTAAGTGATATTATTGGTTCAAGTATATACTGGGTCTAATGGGTACTAAATGATATTATTGGTTCAAGTATATACTGGGTCTAATGGGTACTAAATGATATTATTGGTTCAAGTATATACTGGGTACTAAGTGATATTATTGGTTCAAGTATATACTGGGTACTAAGTGATATTATTGGTTCAAGTATATACTGGGTACTAAGTGATATTATTGGCTCAATTATATTCTGGGTACTAAATGATATTATTGGCCATTATATTATATTTATAATAATGTATTACTTAAATTATTACTGAAGCCACCATCAAAGCAGGTTATGGTGTCTACATATCCAGACAAAACATCTGATGAGTTGTTTGATGCATGTGGGAAGATATGTTCTAACTATGACGCTGAAATAACATCACTAGAAGTTGCTTTGTACCACCTGAAGACCATATTTGATGCCTTTCCATCAAACGTTCAAAACATTGTGGATTTTACAGACTTTATGTCTGCTCATCAAGCACTAAAATGTGATAGGCATTGTAAACCTGAGCTTTTGGAAATATATCATCATGCCAACCAGCTGCTAACATCTCATGAAGTCAGCATTTTATGTTACTTTGAAAAATCCCTGTCACATCTTGTCTCAATTTCTTGCTCTTCTCAAATGAGTATAAAATAATCTTCTATCAAATAATCCACATATATTACAAAGAGACACAGACCAGCAGGCATGCACATTTATCCTTTTGTGGCAGATATCCTAGGAAACGGGGAATGCTAGATGTGCCATCACTGTGGATGGTTCAATCTATAGAAGAATGATGAGACAGTTGGCCCAGAAGTTTGGGCTGTGCTCCTGGCAGTACATGGTAATCATGGGATACTGGTGCACTGAAATGTCTCACTTCAGGGACTAAACATGTCTTCTCTCTTACACAACCATGTGTTTGGGACAATCTTATGTGTGTCTTGGTGTTGCCTCAGTTACACATCTGAGAAGAACCTGCACTTTTGCCAGGAAGGTTATGGGCTGTCGAGCTACCTGCTCACAGTGAAAGGGATTATTTCATCATCACTCTACATTAATGTATGCCTAAGAAAAATGAGTAATAAAGCAAAAGATGCTCTCACTGATTCCCCAGACAACTGTACAGCTAGAAGACAGAATTGATGTCTTTGCAATGCGGAAGAATTGAGAATTTGTAAAAGATAACAGAAAGGTTTTATCAACACTACATATGAAAAGATAACTATTAAAGGAAGTAAAAATCAAATGAAATATTTTTATCATACTAAAAGAACATGCTACCTTGTTGAAGACCCAACTTGAAGGTAGATTTGAGGGGAATTGAGCAAGAGGTAGGTAGAGATACAAGTGGGTTGGAAATATGAGATGGACGGGTTATCAGAGTGCAACACCAAGATAAGAAACAGAATGTTGGAAGTCTGTTGATACCAACCTTCGATGCAGAGACGACACTTGATGGTAATGTAGTTTTACTAGCCTCTGATCAGTCCCAGAATTCTTGCAATTTTGGTATGTAATTCCTTTGGTATTAGGTATGTTGATTATAGTCTTTGCACACTGGACACGTCTTTTGATGCTCAGATGCCCACTTTCTTTCAGGGTGTGGCAGCTGATGGTTCCAGTGTTAGTTCAATGTTCATTTTGAAATTTGATACAGTGTTTTCTTCTGGCTACACCTATCCTCACTTCCAATTTGCACACTCTTGATAATTATTCATGCTCATTGATCTAAAAATTCTCAGATTTTTCACTGTCATCATTGAGTATATCTATGTCCATAGGTTGACCATCTGTTATGATTGCAGAACCAGCCAATTTATCAGCCTTCATCATCTTTCTCTCCATGTCACATATCTGGAAATGAAGATGAAAGTTATTTTGTGCAATGAGACCCAATTCTTAACCTTTCCAGTGACTCCACCCATCTCCTATGCATATCACCTGTTTTGACTTTCTCAATCATTTTCTTAGTAAACAGAATAGTTTTCTCAATAGATTTTATGTCTTATGTTCTAACAGCCTTTTGTTGATTATGGGAGGGACTGTCCTGAAGATCTGTGATTTTGGCACAGCTTGTGATGTTCAAACACACATGACTAACAACAAGGGAAGTGCTGCCTGGATGGCACCAGAAGTATTTGAGGGTGAGTAAACATGTCATTTGGAAAGTGAGTAAATGGACAATGTGAGAAATAAGGTAAGAAATTGGTGGCAATGGAAGGTTCAGTGGATATGTAATAAATGTGGGAATTGTACGCTGAGTAGTTTGACAATTTGAGAACTGAAGTAGTGTGTGTTGATAAGCCACACATATGATGTTTTTAGCATTTATAGGTAGGCCAAGCCACATATGTAAAAATAGAGGGATGAATAGATATGAAGTACAATTGATTCATGTAGGGTGAGTATATATTAAGTTTATATGTGATGTACAGAAGAACTGGAGGTTGAAAAGACAAACAATGTGTGAGAGAATTGAAGAATGATGTTGTCATATGATCATAATACACAAGGATATTTCCATAGGTTCTTTGATATTCTCTTGATTATATCAGTAGTCACACTATGACTGATAGTTATCATTCTCTATTAGATAATGAACAATGCTCTAAATCCATAATGACTATCATTTTTGACAACACCACATTTTCAAGCCCAGCTCTTTAAATCCTCAGAATCTTTATAAAACACAAGACCAGCCTCACAATTAATGTATTCAACTCCAAGGACCCAGACAAACATGTTCAGCTCCAACAGCAGCTTGAAGATACTCTCCTTGACTCACCAGACAACGTTACAGCAAGTGGAAAGTTGGATGTAAAAGCTGTTCACGAAACAGCTGTAAAAGTTTATGGCACAGATAAACACAAAAATCAAGAATGGTTTGAGGCTAACCAGTAGTTACTGCAGCCTTTAATTGACAGAAAAAAAGGACAGTACTACTAAATAACAAAGAAAGATCATTAAAAAAAACACATGCTGAGCTGAAACTGCTAGAAAAATGAAAAAGACATCCAGACAATCTGCAAACAACTATTGGATAAGGTTGTGTGAAGAGATTGAGAATGCTAGTGACAAAGGTGACATCGGATGTCTTTATGAAGGGATAAAGAAAGTAATTGGCCTGAGAGTGAAGAAGAGTGCATAGCTGAAAATTGATCTATAAAGATCATCAATGATAAAAGGAAGCACATTTACAGATGGGTAGAACACTATCTAGAGTTCTATTTTAATGAGACTAAGCTAACAGATGATGCCTTCACTGCCATGGAGACCCTATCAACCCATAACATCTGGATACACCCCTAACTATAGTTGAAATTAAAAGTGCTATTAATGACCTAGCTTCTAACTAGGCACCTGGCAAGAGTAGAATTCTAACTGAAGTAAACAGAAGTGGAAGAGATATACTTGCACCACAGCTACATCTGACAACATTGTGTTGGCTTGAAGGGCAGGTCCCACAGGATTATAAAGACTAGCATTATAATTCTATCTATATAAGAACAAGGGAGACAGGGCTGGCTGCAACAACTACAATTTTGCTCCTATGACAAAATACTTGTTAGAATTGTACTGTGAATAATCCAAGTTCTAGATGATCGGGTCTATCCTGAATGATAATGCGGTTTTCATTGAAACCTATCAACCATGGTTATGATATTTTCATTATGTCAATTCCAAGAGAAATGCAGTGAAAAAAAAGCAGCCTCCAGTATGCTGATTTCATTGATCACACAAAGGCATTTAACTTAGTAAGTCAGGAGGGTTTATTCAAAGCACTTAAGACGAATGGCTGCCCACCAACCATCCTAAGTATAGTTGCATCATTCCACACAGACATGAAAGCTACTATCAACTTTGATGGTGTTTATTCATAGGAGTTTGTGATCAAGAGTGGCGTAGAACAAGGCTGTATTCTTGCCCCCATGCTTTTTGGATTATACTTCTTTCTCCTCGTAAAATATTCTTTTCGCAGCCAGGAGAGTGATATATTCATCTATTCTCATACAGATAGTCACCTACACAACGTTCAAAGATTGAAAGCCAAAACCAGGATTAAGAAGGTCCTGGTAAGAGTTCTTTTTTGCAGATGATACTGAAATTATGACACACTCAAGAGGAACTGTAAAACTTACTAGCTGTTATTTCTGATACCTGCTGTCAATTTGGACTAACAATCATAAAAAAGAAGACACAAATTATTACGCAGGTTGCCATCAAGCGGCCACAAATTGTCATAGATGGGGATGAGCTAGAGGTAGTTGACCACTTTTCATGTCTATGATCCTCAGTCAACAATAAACTTTATGAATAAAAAAAATAAGCATCTGGATTGGCAAGTCATGTGCAACAATGAACAGACTAACGAACAGGATCTGGGGAAACAGAAAATTAACTATTAAAAACTAAACTCATGGTTTACCAGTCCTTTGTCCTCTTCACCCTTTTCTATGGTTTTCTCACGTGGTACCTACATAGAATTCTTGGAGTTAGGTGGAAGGACAAAACCACTAACACTGAAGTATGGCAAGACAAAGTCACTAACACTGATGTATTAAAAAGAACAGCTAGTAACACAGTATTTTCTATGCTCAGTCTGCAGATTCAGAATGCAGGGACATACTAGAAGGAGGAAGATAACAGAATACTGAAGGATCTACTTTATGGAGAATTGCAGTTTGGGAAAAGATCTCAGTGATGACCTACTTCGGTAAAAAGATGTATGCAAACACGCTATTCATGATACAGGAATTGATATGGAATCATGGGAACAGAATGCCATGGATCATGTTGCTTGGAGGGCAAAGATCAGTAAAAGAAGTAAAAGAAGTTTGCACATTTACCTATTGAAGAGCTCATATTAGCAGTGATGGTGAATCAATAATTGAAGTTAGAGAGTACCACGGCAAGATTAACCACATTTTAAAAAAGTGGGATCACCACTCACGTTAAGATTAATTTATATATCGGTAAATCAATTGTTTTGTCAATATTCTTGTATTATCTGAGAGACATGTACTCTAACTAACTGTGGACTTGGAGAAGGATACAGACATTTGAAAACAAATGCTATAAACATATATTTGGTATCTATTACTATGAACATAAGACCAACGTATTTCTGTTTTAATAGAATTAATGAATTAGTGGGTCAACAAGAATTACTATTGGTGGTCATGACACTTTGTCAACTCTGGTGGTATGGGCACATATGAAGATACTCTTCAATGTCTTCAGGGTAAGGCAGAAGGGGAAAGATGTGGTGGCCAGAAGACTTGGTTGAACAATATCAAGAAATGGACAGGGCATGAAGTTTCTGAATTCATCATCTGCCAAGACAAATGTACGGGGCGATTGGCGCAAATAAAACTGCTACACAACACACTTCCATTCTCTGGACCACATCTTGCTGGAAATCTAGTACGACCATTGTTCTGCTACAAGAGAGATCTGATGGAAGTTTGAGAATGAATGCTGAAGAAGAAAAATTCACCAGAATAACAAAGTATATGGATGCCTGGAGATCTTTCTGCATCAAATGTCTCAATGTGAGGTCCCTATGACCCTAATGGGTTATATTATTATTATTATTATTATAAAGATAAAAATGGTATAAAGACAAAGGAGAAAGGGATAGCTGTTAGTTCAAGGGTTGCAAGTCTATGAAGACAAACAATAGCACACAATGGTACAAGCAGACCTTTGTGATTCCTTGTACATACAGTGGAAGACTCTTTGTAGCTCAGAGTGGTCTTATGAATCGCATCCATCATCACCATTGATCATAGATTATATTTCTAATAGCACAATAACAATACTATTGTTTATAAGAATGGAAAAGTATTTATTACTGTTATAGTGAAAACATTTTTTTGCTTCCAAATTTCTTACTTATCCCATTTACTTTGTTTGCATACAGTCTCTTTTAATATTAGGACTAGACCTTCTTATGTATTGTCAACTTCTCTGTATATGACCGTAAGTTGCATGTAATAAATTAATGAAATTGTACTATAGTTACCTATTATAGTTGATTGTATGTTATGTTGTAACAATAAACCTTTTCTTCGTGTCTTGTGTGTTTAGGTTCCAACTACAGTGAAAAGTGTGATGTGTTCAGCTGGGGAATCATTTTGTGGGAAGTCTTAACCAGACGAAAGCCATTTGATGAAATTGGTGGACCAGCTTTCAGAATCATGTGGGCAGTTCACAGTGGTAAGGAGCAGTAGACAATTAGCAGTTGTAGGAAACAGATGAATAGTAGGAAACAGATGAATCTGTATACAGCCACAGAGATGTATGCAGCTACGTAGTCTGTAGACAATAAGAAAGTGGGAACTAGTTGCTGAGTAGATAACTAAAAGTGAGAAAAGGCAGTCAGGAGACAACTAGTGAGTGGTAGAGAGTATCTAAATAAGTATTACAGTAAGTGAGTTTTATAGAAAACAGCTAAGTATCTAAATAAATATTACAGTAAGTGAGTTTTATAGACAACAGATAAGTATATAAATAAGTATTACAGTAAGTGAGTTTTATAAACAATAGCTAAGTATCTAAATTAGTATACAGTAAGGGAGTTTTATAGAAAACAGCTAAGTATCTAAATAAATATACATTAAGGGAGTTTTATAGACAACAGCTAAGTATCTAAATAAGTATACAGTAAGGGAGTTTTATAAATCGCAACTAAGTGTGTAGATAACCAGAGGGTAGTAGAAAATGGTAGTAAAATCAGTAGATAGTTAACCTTCATAACCCCACAGGCGCCTGGAATTGCCGATGAATATATGTCACTGAGGGCCCAACTGCGTTCTGAAGCACCTGGTTGCTATACCCTGATTTCTCAGTACGGAATTACATGAAGTTATGCTCACATGATGAGATATTCCAGCCACACGAAGCTCGGAATACGTCTCTTCTTAAAGTTAAAATTCCTTTACACATTATGATTGATAGAATGAGGAAGCTAGCTCATTTATTCACAGAAAGTCTGGAATAAAATATGTTGATTTTAGACACCATATTTTATTCAAATGTTTATGGATAAGTTCTGACAATGGTTTTTTTGGGAATTACAGTTGTTATCATATAAAATATTAAAACGTTATTTTCGAAGAATATATCCAGACATTTCATCGATTCATATAGGACTAGTGCATTGTATATAATGAGGATTGTGTCCGTTTGAAATATAATGTATAATCATGTATAATTCTAAGTCAAATATTGAACAGCCTAGCATGGTACGTGATTGTCATGATAATATCTGCATGTGTTAGTTGTTGTTTTTGTGTGTTGTTATATTATAAGAATATTCGTTTATTCATTTTTTCTTTATTTTCGCTTTATACCCCTTTATGCCTTGCAGCGTCAAGGTATAAGAGTTCTCTGGAGATGGCTGTTTTGTGTGCTTCATATATGTTTGTTTTCGTTGCCTTTTTTATTTCTGCAATCCATCATTTGCAGGGTCTCCCCAGGCTTTGTATCCATCATGTCTGTACCAGTAATGCTTTTTTTGAGGGACTGTCTGATGTAGTCTGGAAGCATGAGAAAACCACTTAATCTGTTGTCTTCTGACGTAATCTAGAATTGGCACTGTGTTTGTTACAGTCTTTAAATTATGTATGGAAACTACAGCAAACTCAATGTGATAAATTGAGTCAATGAGAGTCAATATTGACTGTCATTATAGAGTAGTATTGTTTATTCCTATTTTGTTTTGAAAACTGAGGACTATAGTAATAGTCAAATATTAAAATATAAAATATAACTTCAGTCAAATATTTCTTGTGTGTACTTTATTTTAGGCCGACGGCCACCACCCATCCAGAACTTACCAAAACCACTGGAAACACTAATGGCAAGGTTAGTTTATATGTGCAAATATATATTAGATATTAATATTTGAAAAAAAAAACAACAATGATAATCAGCAAAACTTATGAGGAATTGAATGCTAAATATAAAAATACATGGAGATAGTGCAACAAAACAAGCTCTTATATCTGGGACAATCAATTGTGATGTAGTGATGTAATGAAATTGGTTTAAAGGAGAATAGAAGTGACTAAATGTACTTTCAATGACATGAGGAAACTGCTAACATCCAAACAAATTGCAAACAAGCTAAAAATGAAAATTGTAAAGTTCAACATCTACTCTACAGTAATATATCGCTCAGAGACATGGATTTGTTAAGAAGACGAAATTGATTATGTGGATATGTAGAAGAAAACGGAAAGAAGATTGAGAAGAAAACTAAGGTCCTAACAACACTGTATAAAAAATGAATTTTTTAAAGGAAATAAAAATTGAACAAATACAATATTTTGAACATATTGTTTAAGATCTTAACTTGATTATAGAGTAGAGGGGAAGTGAGCTGAAGTAAGTAGGGATACAAGGAACTTACTTCAGAAGATACACTTTTTTAGTTAAGCAAGAAAATTAAGCAAAGAATAGTACCATACAATGTTGTAAGAGGTGACTAAGGAGGTTTTTGTAGGTAGTGTTAACTGTATCATCCCATAGAGGGTCAAACGTGATTCAATGCCAGCCTGAAGTCAGGTTGAAAGGTACAGATATTGCAGCTAAGCTGTAAACCATGACACAATGCATTCTGTTCTCTGGACTACATCCTATTAATATGCAGGAGTTTTGAAAATGAATATAGAAGAGTAGAAATGAAACATAATATATGAAACAAATTAACAACTGATTTTCTTGGATATCGTAAAAACCGAATCCAGAGGTCATAGTGACTGGATTACCAGAAGGCCTCCACAATTTTTTTATAGTTAAAAGCTCTGATATAACCAAAGTGTCCATAGTTGAAAGGAGCATACCTCACCATAAGTGGTATTTTTAATTTAGCCAATGATAAATAGTTGCATTGGATCAAAGGTAAAAAATCCCATGCATATCTGGATCACTGAGAAAGAAAATGTGAACCACAGTTAGTTGTCCTTAATATTGTCTGTTGTGTTATAATTTTTCATTCAGGTCATAAGTTTCAATTGGTATTTGTCTTTGTCAGCATGTCGCTTGTTTCCTCTTGGCAACAGTATACTTTGAACCTCTTTTTCACAAATTATGACTGATCTTTATAAGGTTCTTTTTTTTTAAAGGCGTAGAAGTGTTTTTTCATTGAGTAATCTTATTGTTTTTTTTATTTATTGTTAATCTATTTATTGTTTATGACCAATGATGATTTATGACCCAATGTCTTTGGAGACAGCACAGAATGATGACTTCCATTGTTGTGTTTTCAAAAGGACTCAAAAAGTGTAGATGATTGACTTCATCGTACTCAGGTTATCCCATTTGCACTCTGTCCCTCTCAGTGAAGCGGCATATTACTTGGAGAAACTACGACATAGCACATACTCCGTAACTTCAAGCAATAATCCTCGGATCTCTGAAAAAATCCACTTTATAAATAAGATGGAGCAGAATGGCTCAACCACTACACAAGGGAGATCCGCAAGTAATGTTTTATTTCGTAGAATTAGATATCTCTTTCTTTTCCTTTGAAATGAAATTCATTTTTTCAACATTCTGTTTTTGCTTGTAATCTTCCTGAAATTTCTCATCTGGTATAAATTGCCAGTACTTATAACCTATATTCTTGTAGCATGTGATTAGGTAAAGGCAATCTGTATAGTAATATTTCAGACTTTGCTACAAACCAGCATGAATTTGATTTATTTCAGATGTTGGTCAGGAAATCCACCAGAACGGCCATCAATGGCAGAGGTTGTTAGAATTATGAGTCATATGTATCAGGTAGGTGCTACAATGTGTTCTTTATCAAAGAATTTTGATAGCAGGAGATGATTTAATATTTATTGATATCAATGAAATATATATGACCATACACCAATACCACAAAAACATACACATACAGAAAAAAGACACAAATACATGCACACAAAAAAAGCACACAAAGCGTGCACTCACGTGCACACACATGTATATGCATCCTTATAAAAATATAGACTTTCCACATACAACCATATATACTGTTAAAAAAATAAACTTTTTTTGGAGTCTTTTGCGTATCCCCAGGTGGTTGGTGGTCAGAATATTCACACTTGCCATTTAGCGTAAGGGTGGTGACTGTGAGCTTTAGTTTTCTATCCAAGTCCAGATGTGTCACCTTGGCAGCATTGAATCCATATTTGTTTAGGGTTATCTTAGTGTTATCTATCCATCTTTTTCTAGGCTTTCCTCTGGCCTAGAATCTAGATCTTCTTATGTTATATGTTCTTGTCTGTAGTTGGTTATTGTTCATTCTCATGTGTCCAAACCATTTTATTTGTTGTTTCTTGATATATTCTATGCATGGTCTTATACTGATTCATCTTCTGATTTCATAATTTCTCATTTTGCCTTGTTTATATCATTTTCTCATTTTTTTAGTTACTTTTATAAAATATATTCGCTGATTGGACATAATTTAACCTATCGACTGTGTCCACCTAATCATTAATTTCTCGTGGTTACCTGAATTGTTACATCTCATGTTCGTGAGGTCATAAAAGAAGTCAAGGTCAAAACATCACTTTTGGCAATGATTTGTGACAGATTCATGAGAATTCCATCAAATTTATTTAACACAAAACTCCCCGACCATATTTTTGAATGCCTATAAAAATTTGACGATCCTCGAATAAAATTGAAGACGCAAGTATGGCTCATCTCACTACAGAACAACGATACATGAGTGTCTTACAACACTCTTCATGGTATTCTTAATTAATGTATGATCTATCCATCTCCTGGGCTGTTTCCATAGTTCTTTCTGCACTGGAGTTTACTTCTTTGCATGAGTTCCTCATTGGGGGGTCATATCATACCATATCCATCCTTCTGTTCCATTTAGGCATCCATTGATAAAAGTTTGTACTTTTCTGGTTGTTTCTTTTGGTGTTCTCCATGCTTCTAAGCTACACAACAGTACTGATTTAGCATTTTAGTTAATTTTTAATTTTTGTATTTAATATCTATTTATTGTCTATCTATTGTCTTTTCTCTTTTTTTTTTGCTGTAAGGCATCGAGTGATGATCAGTTTTTGCGCTATGGCATGTTTGGTCGCTTGACATGCAGTAATATTGTATTGTCTCAGAATGTTGGTAACACCTTCAATCCACCTTCTTCTCTGTATCTTGCTGTTTCCATTTGTATGTTGTATGCTCTTGCCGCTGGCCAATAAGGGATCATTCTCATTAAGTGACCGAACCATTTCAGTCTCTGTTTTTTTCATTTATTTGACCATAGATGTTGTTCCAACAGTTCTTGTAATCTCTTCATTCTTCACATGATCTCTTCTTGTTCTGTTTGCTGCTTTTCTTAGATGTCGCATTTCACATATAGTAAGATTCAACATGTGACACTGTGTATTACAACATCGGATATTCATGATAGCACATATGATTTCTCATCATCATCATCGTGAGACTGTCGTACAGTCAGATCTAGTTAACAACAACACATTATAACCAAACTTACTTCTCAAGAAATCCCTTATAATATTAAACAGATGTTATCAGAAAACGCTGTTGGTCCTACTTCGGGCATGTCCTACGCGCAGACACCAACAGAATACACCACCAATCTCTTGAACAGGCAAAAGAGCAAGGGGTAGACCAAAAGAAACACTCAGAAAAACAATACTTAGAGAAAGTAAAACAACCAATATTCATACTATTAAAGAACTGCACAGAATAGATTTGAACAGACAGAATTGGAGAAATCTGACCTCTACCCAATTTCAGCGCAAAAGGAAAATGAATGAATGAAGATTCAACATATTCTTGTATTTGACATAATTTTAACAATTTCCATTTATTTTACTAATGCAATAAAGTTTCCTCTTGCTTTCTATATTCTTGTCCAAACATCTTTGTCTGTTCCTCCCTTTAAGTGTTGCTGCCCAGACATGTGTATGTTTCTACCTTCTGTTGGGTTGTTTCACCTAGCTTAATTTAGTTTCCATATGCTGCATTTATATTTAGACAGTTATGAGTATAAATGTTTATTTGAGATTTTCAATGTTGTGTATATTAATTAATAATTGTTTTGCATGTATTTAGTTTTTCCAAGGTGGAGATGAGCCATTAGTGATTTCACGAACACATGACATGGATGATGATGATGAGGAGGAGTACAGTAAGATTTGAATTCATGTTTTATTATTAATAACAATGACAAATTGATCATTCAGATTAATTATACTTAGCATTTGCAGAGAAATATTTTCTTGTTTAATGAATATAAAGCTCAAGCTCAAATATAAACTGTAGCTCAACATAAATAATTGTGACCATAAATTTGAATATGCTTTTGAGTTAATTTTCTAAACAGATATAGCCATTCATACATATATTTATCAGAGATATGTTTATTTGTGAACATATATTGTTGTTGTCGATGTCCAAATGCGGATGAATAATGCTACTCTTGCCAGCACAATGCCATTCTTTAAAAAAGTGCAGATCTTCTGAAGTTGACTTAGTGATCCATATATTAATTTAGTGACTGTTAAGGGTGTCTGTAGAAATTGTTTCCTGGTAGTTGAAAGGTAGGGCAGTCAATAAGGAGGTGGTCTACTGTTTCATTGGAATGAGAGCAGTGTTTACAAGTGGGTAGTTGCTTCGGTTTGATGCAGTTTAAATGGCTATTGATCCTTGCATATCCTGTTAGAAACTGAAAGATAAGGATTGGTTGGGAATATATATATAAGCAAGCAACATTTTATCTGTTATTACTGTGTTATTTGTATTTGGGTTGTATTTGTCAAGTTTTGACATTATTTACACAATGTTGGTAGAAAGATCTTGTTTAGCAGTGCTCAATTTTATCTAGTGACACATGTTTATTCCTTACTCTTGGTTACACCTGGTCAATATTCTAATTTGGTCTGCTGCATCTTTGTTCAATCTCATCATTAATTCTGCCATCTGATGAAATCAAACTCCTTAAGCCAACTCATCCAAAAATTAGGAAAACAATTGAAACACAGGGTAACAATGATTTGCTTATCACAGGAAATGCATAAATTGATTTTTCAACAAATGATATTATCTCAAGAATACAATATAGCACATAGTGAGTAAAAGACAGCACTGCCAGAAATTGCAGTTTATTTCAGAATATAAGCAGATCCATATATAACTCGAGGGTGTAATTTTAATGTTCAAAAATTTTAATTTTGTGACCAAAATCGGAAACTCATGTGTAGACCGAAGTATACGAAAATAATACTGGTAATAATACTCTGGAATCCTGTTATTATAAAAATGAAGGGACAAGTGAAATATTTCTGAAAGGAAAATACAAATATAGCAACTGCAAGATGAAATATGATTTCTTCCATTTCCGTCAACCACCAGTACTCACATAAAATACATCAAGAATAATACAGTGTGACCTTTGCCTGGAAGCATTACCAGTCTTATAAAACCTGTGACCACGAGGTACCAGAGTATTCCAAGATATCGGATTAATTAATTCATTCAGTAAAGTCTTAGCAACAAAGGTTGACTGCAATGATAGCTTCGGCCATTACAGTAAATTCAATGCCTTGTCGCTTAGCTAATGAATGGATCAGGTCAATTATTTGCATAACAGCACTGGAAGTTCAGCCTCTCTGTAAACTTTCAGCTTAGTCTGTAGGTTAATGCCATTTCTTCGCCAAACATTTGCATACACTTTGCCGAAAGTGCTGCTTGCTTTGACAATCCTTGTATACACTGCTTATCAACAGGGGCATTTTGTGATAGTGTACTACCTAGGTATGTGAATTAATTCACAACTTTCAATGCTACCACATGTACATTTATGCAGGGTTCGTGATAGAATTTGTCAGGTGCTGTTTGTAACATAACGTCTGTTTTCTTCGTATTTTTCTTGTGGGTCACATCCATCATCACCATGTGTCGTAGATTATATCTCTTATGGCACAACAATAATACTATCATCTGGAAAGATATAAATGTGCCCACTGTTGCTAGAAGTTGTTAGAAGCAGTCTTCAAGCCCTACACCTATCTCTGTTATGTTAATTGTGGCACAATGTGTACAAATGATGGCTTAGATGAAGCTGCAGTACACATGTAAAGCCTTCTTCAATGGTGAAGATAGCTTTAGGGTATTTTATAGAATGGGTCTGTGTAACATAGGCACAATGTTGCATTTACTGTGTTAATAGCTGCAATAACCTAGGTGTCAGCTTTGAGAAACCATGGACCAAGGTTTCCTAAGATTCTTGTCATGTCTATAAGCAACCAGAGATGGACCATAGAATGCTGCAAGAGTCTGAGTATCAGGCTGGATCATTCTGTGCCTAATTTCACTCTTTTTTCATGCCTTTCCTATTCATATTTTGATAACTCATCTGTGTATAGTTCTGGGACAGAAATGCAAAGTCTATAAAATCTCTAGCTATTTCATCAGGGCCCATTTCTGTGAAATGTTATTGTTGATTTCATAATCCAATCTTTACCTAACAAAAAGAAAACAAGAGTCATCCCTAGTACACCCTAGTTCATATATCAGAAGAAGAAATGTTATGAGAACATTTTAATAAAACAACAGCCTTTTAAAATAATAATTGCTTTATTCTTAGACAAATCTGTATGTCCATTACTGGCAACTCCTACAGTTAGAATGACTGGAGAGTCACGTACTAGCACAATCAGTGACACTCTACGGTACTACCAGGACACACACGCTGTACCTGTTGCACCAGTTGTTGTTCAGGTATGATATTGTGTTCATTCAGTCATATTAAAAAGAAAAGGGATCAGCATAATTATATATTGCTTAGATTCATACAATAGTAAACATGAAAGTTCTTTGACGAATGTCTTAGGGAACGTAAAGCATGTACGAGCGATGGTAAAAAATTAATGCCTCCTAAATTTTTTATCAAAGTAAATACTGTATTGGTGTGCCATTTGTTAATTTTCTAATTCTAATTTAATTAGAAATGTTAATTTTGTGAGAATTCCCAAACACTCTTCTGCACTGTATAGAATAACTGTTACAACACGGTAACTGTTTAAAAATGGCTGCCAAAGAAGCATGGTTAAAACAATGATATGTCATAGAATTTCTCAGTGCTGAAGACGAGATCCCAATTTGCATTCATAAATGTTTTAAGAATGTTTATGGAGATTCAACAGTGGATGTTTGTGCTGTCTGACATTAGGTACATCATTGTGACGAAGTTGAAGTAGGTCAATCCTCAATGGATGATGCAAAGCGAACTGGTCATCTGTCTATTGCAGTGACACCACACAATATTCATTGAGTTGATGACATCATTCATGGTGATCATCGGGGAACCCTGGATGAACTGCATGCCATGTTGTCCATTAGAAAAGGTAGTGTCAGAAAATCATTAAAGATCAGGGTTATTCAAAGGTTTGTGCACATTGAGTGCCTAGAATGTTGACAGACAAACAAAAAGAAACAAGGAAAACCATAGCCATTAACCATCTGCATCAGTATGAAACTGACGGAGATGAGTTTTCATTGAATATTGTGGCAGATGAAGAGACTTAAATTCATTTTTTTAAACCAGAATCCAAGAGACAGTCAATAGAATGGCATTACACAACATGACTGACAAGAAAGATGTTCAAAAATTCACAATGTATAGGAAAAGTTATGGCCACTGTGTTTTGGAATGAGAAGGGTGTGATTCTTCTTGACTTCTTGGAACAAAGGAACACAATGAATGTAGACCATTATATTGAAACTTTGAGGTCATCTTCTGCGACTTTACCCATTAAAAATCAGAGAACTGTACTACTGTTGCACGATAATGTCACACCACACACCGCTAAACATACCATTGATGTGATTGGACAATTTGCATTACTACATCTCCCTTACAGTTCCGATCTTGTACCTTCAGACTTCAATCTGTTTGTACCACTAAAAGAAGATCTATGCTTAAACATGCTGTATGTTGTTGTTATGTTCCTCCAGGGCCATAGGTGGAGCATAGGGCAGAAACCATAGCTTTCCATTTCTGTCTTTGTGTTGCTAGGGCTTTCAGTTCCTGGATGTTGTTTAGGTTCATTGTATGCAATTAGTTTAGGAAAAAAGACACATTTTTACCTACAAATAACAGAGACTACATTGAGAAATAAATATTTGAAGTACAGACTTCAGCCTACATTTTAAAGTGAGTTTCATCTATTTTCGTGCATATTTAATTAAATTATAAATTAGAGGCATTACTTTTTGACCATCCCTCGTACTATGCTTTCATGTGTACAGACACCACAGACTGAAGAACATATACTTCTAGAATGTTTTAAATAAGAGATGCTGAGACAAATATACTGGTCCATAGAAACAATACTAGAATCAAAGCTCTATGGATCCCTGCATGAGCTGCTTCTTCTTCTTCTGTGTTTGTTCTAAAACTCCTGTAGTTAACAGGATATAGTCCAGAAAATAGAGTGCGTTGTATAATGGTTTACAGCTTTGCTGCGAAATCTACACCTTTTGGCCTGACACAACCCACTTCATCATGGCATGAGCTGCAAATGATGGTGAAGTTTATTGAAGAGACGTCTCTGTTTACATTTGAGGAGACAAAATTACGGATATAGACACATTTTGAGCGAACGAAAGAATAAACTATTATTACTGCTATTATACTAACACCAATATACTGGAAACAATGCACTATCAAAGTATTGTCTTTGTCCCATCTACAAAGACTTGCATTGGTTGGGACATAATGGGGTGCTGGAATATTTAAAGTACTTTAGGGATGCTTACAATTTGTGTAAAGATTTCAGGGTCAACTTCTGCTTTGATACAATTAAGTTTGAAAGTGGGATATGAATATAAAATACATATGCAGTGAAATGTACTCATGGGAACAAGATGCCATGGGTCATGTTGTATGAGGGAAAACAACAGAAACTGAATAAAGACAAAGGACAAAATTATACAAAATCCTACCCTCCTAATTCTACTAATTTAAAATTATTGTAATTTTTTTGCTGTTCCTTTGTCATTGTTCATTGGGATTTCTTTCTAAAATCATTTCCTTATTCTTCACATACTTGTTTAGCAGCATTTACCATTGTTGGTATAACAACATTATTAAAATCAACAACATGTATCATATGGCAAACAGGATCATCATAATCTACCAACCATCCTCTTGGTACAATTTTATGCTAAGAACCTTTTTTCAAACTTTATATTCTGATTTTGAGCTTGAAGATAGTTCTTTTCATGTTCACAGAATACAGGAATTTAAATATGATATAACAATAACTTTGACCAATCAGAAGGTGTACTCAATGATGTACTCAGAAGGGCACTTCAGTCGAGCTATGATTAGTATTTCTGTTACTTTAAATGTCTATGCATTCATCAAGTCAGATTTTTGTCCCATGTAACTTACTGCATCCTTCGCATGAAAGTTTATAAACATATTTTTATCATGGAAAACCCAAATTGATCTAATAGGGTTTATATATATATATATATATATATATATAGGATAAAGTAATATTGGCTGGAAATATGTCATGTTTTCTAATTTATTGTCTCCAAAATCTCACATGAAGAAAGACAAAAAAGCGAAAGGTCATCTGTGACAGGGAAGTGAATTTTGTAACTTTTATCATCAGTGGTAAAAACACAAAAGTTTCTTATGTTTGACCGTAGTGACATTTAGTGTTTAAAAATTCTCAAAAATAATTATGTCCAAATGAGGAAACAAATTATGGATTTAAAAAGTTAATTAATCCAGTAATGATGCAATAATTGCCTTTATGTCAGAGTTTTAGATCATTATCTCTTGGCTGTTATTATGACTTGTCTCAGTATTCCATACTGAAGGTTGTTGTCTTAAATGCTCCACATGAGAACACTGCACAATATTCCTCAGCATTCAACACAGACCTGAATATATAGAATGTTACTTTCATGTAAAAATACAGAATTTTAGTAGTATTTTGGGATGAAATACAGAATTATCCTTCTGAAAGTTGATAGTTATACATTGCTAATGTTGCTTATTTTGTTTGTTTGTTTGTTTGTTTGTTTTTCGTTCGCTCCATTGTAACCATCACGGATATCCGTGCGATTTCCGCCGGGAGCGTGATTACGTTGTGCCACCGTTATGCGCCTTGTAGGCCTAGCACATCCGATTTCGGCATGCCTTGACAATTCGGGTGGGCTACCCTTAGCCTGTGACAGCCTCTATATCTGTCTCCAGGCACGCGTAGTGGAGACTCTTCGCCCAGACAATTTTTTTTGCTCTCGTCTGACTCGAACGAGGTGTTCCACTGTCTATGAACTTGCCTCGTGTAATTGGACGTGCTGTGCCTGTGCCCATTGGGTACTGAACCGTTTCTCATCCATGAGCCTGGTTCCTTAAGGGGAAGAACTCAACAGAGGAGTTGGACCCTGGCTCTTTCGCCCTCTTAGCCGAGGTGTTATTCACCGACATCGTGTACCCCTTGTCCAAGTTCGAGTCTCACACCACGCGTTTGAGAGCAAGGCGTTCTCGAGCTGAGCGTCCTTGTCCCAATAGCGCCTGAGCCCATCAGGTACTGAACCCTTTCTCTCTTCAAGTGTATTTCCGGTGTAGGAAAACCTGACAGTAGAGTTGGGCCAGGGCTAAATCGTTGTCCCTTTTGTGCCTGAGCGCATCGAGTACGGAACCCTTTCTCTTCGCGAGCATATTTCCGGTTTAGGAAGGCTCGACATTAGAGTTGGATTAGGTCTTCTTGCTTTACCAAACGGCAATGAATGGGTCTGTGTCTCTGCCTGTAAGGAACACAGGTAACTAGAAGCTCGTCTCGAGCTGACGGAGCTTGTAGTTCCCCTTTCCTAGGGACTTTTCACTTTCTATTTGCAGTTCACGCTGCCCTCTAGCGCTGTTCTGCCCTTTCATTGTTTCATTGTACTCGGTATGAAATCTATGTCTCTCGCCATGCATCTACCTTTACGTGCATTTTACATTGGCCGCCCCTCCAATGTTCGGACTGGACTGACTAGCTTCACTGTATGTCGACAGTGTCGCTATATGTGGCGATGCTGGTGGTGTCGGAGATATTGTCTGTCTCTTGTGCAGGCAAATCTCTTTCCATCTGCTACCTCCACATTCTCGGACACGATCCCCAAATGATTTGGCCAGAATCAGCTCGAGCTGCTGTATTTCTGTTTCCAGGGTGCACCGCGTGGAGGTACATTTGGGATCTTGGTTATCTGCTAACCCTGGGTCCGCCTAGAGCAATGCGTTCCCTTTGCACCCCGTTGCTTTTTTGACTTTAATGCTTTTTGATATCATTAGTATTCATGGGAAAGTTCTTGTTTCTTGCCTATAGAAAAATGTTCAAAAATATTTAAAATATATTCTACATTGGCTTACTGTAGAATATAGATGGAAGAAGTAGAAGATAGTGTGTTTATTCTCTAATGTGTACACAATATAGCTATTAGTTTGAATTTCATCTTACAGTCAGCTAAACTGTTTATTAGTATAAAGTGTTGTTTTTTTCCTAGGAGGATAAAAGATCAAGAGGTCAAATGAGTGCTCCACCTTCACTTGCTGCAAGTCGAGAGAGTTTGAATGACCCTAGAAGTTCGAGATCAGCCACTCCTGTAGAAAGTGGCAAGCGTTATTCTGCAGACCTCACCAAATTGGATGAGCAAGATGCACCAGGAAATGAAGTCCCTATGCACACACTTTCTCGAGGTACCTGCAAAATAGTTGCATTAACAGTGCAGTAAATGCTTCTTTTTTTCCCCTTGCACATTCTCTAATGAGAAAACTACTTGTCTTTCTTATTATCACACCATTTTAGTTATTATTATATGTAATGTCATTTGTAGTCATGTGTATCTTCATGTATACTCTGTCATGACAATCTTAAATACACAGAAGGATAAATGATGTATTTTACAATGCGTACTAGTATAATATCTGTATATCAGAAAGTCAAAACAGGTGATGTACATAGGGGATGGTTGGAGTCATTAGAGAGAGCTAAAATGCAGGCATCACTACGAAAACTCATGCTTATCTTTGTCCCCGGACATGTGGGTGTGGAGGGAAATGAACAGGCTGACCAATTAGCTAGCCTCGCCACCACAACAGATGATCAGCCTATGGGCAGACTAGACATATTCATTGCTCTTCATGAGTCCTCACGATCAGAGGATTTTGAGATGAATGAACATGAGTCAATATTGAGAATACACAAATTGGGAGTGAAGATGGGTGTGGCCTGTAGAGAACACCTGACAAAGATTTTTTTTAAAGCAGTGAACCAGAATAGAACTGGAACCATCAACCATTATACCCTGAGAGAAGAAATTTACTGAAGCCAAGATCTGAGCACCTATGGATGTGTCTGGTGTGTGAATACAAGTACATTTTTTAAGTAGGAAGCCAGAGGACAATTTTAAAAATTCTTGAGAATTCCCGTTAGTCTCAAGAATTCTTGTGTGTGAAGAGGATTATCAACATACCTAATACCTAATCTGTATATCATTGAGTTATGTCATATTTTAAATAGTACATTCTATTGTTTACACTGAAATGCAGGTTTCACATTTGGTTCTTGATCAGAGACCAGCATCATGGCACATGGGACATTCCCATAAGTGCTTCGCTCTCTGTTACATCAGTAATCCAAGGGTATGCATACTTAAAAGTCCCAGTTAGATGTTGATTATATGATCTTTAGATCTTTCCAGAGAGGAAACACTTTCTCCCCTCACTCTTCATCATCCCTGTTTCTGTCATTATTTGAATGTGCACCTTCATCATCATCTTCACTCTGTAGTAAATCCATGAGGCAAAACTTCAAACAGGGTGATGAAGTTTTGCGAATCACTGGTAACACATTCACAACATAATACAATGAGTAAAAACAGGAACTATTCACATTAATATGGCAGAGCTAAATATAGATACAACCCAGAAGAGTAAAAAATAGGTCAGAGATGAAAAACATGAACAGAAAATAGACAGAAAAACACCAAAATATCGATAAAATGAAATAAACAGAAAAATGATTGAACATCAAGATAGTAGGACTGACTGGTGTTGATCCCAAAGGGCTAGATTGTGCCATATTGATTGATGTAATGGTTCTCAAGCACATGTTGAGTCTGGCCATCTGAAAAGTATGACTCAATGACAGTCACAAGAATATCACAGGCACCTTGATGGTCAGTGCCATTGAAACAGTCAGCATTAGGAGTACCAGTTTGGTTTTTTATGCTATATAGATGTTCCCAGTCTCAATCTTGCATATATGATGCATATAGTGCCCATTTCTATTGTCACAGATTTGTATCTGTGGTGTAGATATTGTCCAAGTATTTTATCTTAGTTATCTAATCTTTGTTATTACTTGTCCCATTCTATTATCCCAGTATTTTTCTCTACTACTTTATTTCTATATGTTAGGTGGTTGAATGCATTGGATGAGCATATACAGAATGGAGCATATACAGAATGGAGATCTTATGCACCAAGACTCTACCAAGTGTAAATTGTTACTCATATCATGAACTTCTCATTGCAGATGAAAAGTTAAAACTTAAATAAGTTTGTTACCAGACTCATTTACATCGATAACAATATATCAAGATAGTACAGATTTGAAGTCCACAGCAAATTTGAAATACTATTAGCAGTACAGGAAGAACTAACACAACTAACTAGATTAGAGCCTTTGTAATAGGATTGTAAAATACTGTCAGACCAGAATACAAAACAGTAGCATTAAGAAACTTCTAGTTATAAAATTATATTTTTAAAATTAATAAATAAAACCAAGTTATGACATAATAATTAGCTTGTTATATTTTAAGATATAACAAAGTGGTTTGTGTCTTGTCTTATTTATTTGTTTTTATGATGCTAGGGAAGGGACACAGAAGGTCAGGGTCACAGGGTACAACCCCTGATAACATGCCCGTACCACAGCAACAGTCACAGTCACATCTAGGTAAGTTGCATACTTCTTGCATTATGTGTCAGGTATGTTCAATGTGTGTGTGTGCTACACCCTGTATAATATTAACATAAGTTAGAAATGATTAAGATATTCTTCAAGTGTCAAAGGAAAGGCACAGGTAATGTTATTTCTGCAAATCTCCCCGTACTTAGTGATGCTAATCATTGTGCAGATACTGAATAGGTAGAAGTGAATGCTTTAGCCATCCATAGACATTCAATGAAAAAAAAGGTCACTTGCCTAAAACACACACACACTCCTGTACCCCAATATTTTCAAGTTTTTGGGTCCCATCTTCTCTCTTACATTGCCAGCACATTAGAATAATGTAAACCGTGACATTTAACATACCTGTTCCAAATAAAGCTTTGTTCTTCTTCTGCGTTCAGGAATCGTTTGGTCTTACTAGATCTTCAGGCAAGTTGCCAGGACGAAGCTCCCAGTCTTCTCCAGGTCAGAGCGGCTGTTCCAAAGTGTTTGCCTCAGTTCAGTCCCTTGTGGTCATGTCTTGCCTCGCAGTTCTTTGTATTCTGGACAGTCTTGGAGTATGTGTTCAGGGGTTTATATGAATGTTCTGCATGGACATTCATTTGTGTATGCCACCCTGATCCTGTATGGATGACTGTAGCATGCAGTGGCCAGTTCTAAGTTGAAAGATGATGGTCTGTTGTTGCCTATAAAGTTGGTGTATGGGGTCTGGTTTCGAGTCAATATCCATATATTTCTTCTACTACGATGTATAAAGGTTGTAGGTTAGTGTTTTGGCCTCACTGTTTGGCAGACGATAGCTGAATTGTTCCATTTTACCTCCTGCTCTTACCAGGGCATCAGTTCTCTCATTTCCAATGATGCCACAATCGGCAGGTAGTTATTGAAGAGTGATGTTTGAGCTTTTTTTTATGTTTGTCAGTTCTAGTCTAATTTTGTGTTTTCGTTTTTGTTGCTTTGCAATGTTTCGAATAAGAATCTGCAGTCTGTGAATATTACTATGTTGGATGATCTGTGGAAATATGCTTGCAGGAGTGCTTCATCAGCTTCTGCTCTGAATTTTGAGCATGTCTTTCCTGTTGGGAATGATTTACTGAGATTTACTGCTCTTTCCATTATTATATCTTATAAAGACGCCTCCTCCTCCATTTTTTATAGCTTTGCTGATCGATCTGTGCACACATGTCCATATTTTAGGATCATATTTGTGTGCAATCATTTTCTGTGCCCGAGACTTTAGATGAGGTGGTGTCAGGTGTTCTCTGTTGATGGTTCCAGTAACTTCTATACCAGTGGAGATGTTTTTTGGACTGTAAATTTTCTCATCAGTCAGAAAGAATTTCTACTTTTTGGGGATCATTGGGGAGGATATCTTCCTGTTGGTTATGCAGCTGTTTTGATATGTGCAGGAAGCTAGTTCTCTTCGATCTGTTTTTTATGTAACTGTCTGGGATGCATTGGATGGTTTGGCATGCGAAGCATCTTCTGTCTGTGTAAGAGTACTCTTTCTGTGCACCTGTTTTTGAGTGGCAGAATGTTTATGTTTTTCTATTGATTGAATTGGGGTGGTCTTCATGCTCCTTGTGATTAGTCTGAGCCTGCATTTTGGACTTTTTCTAGGCGTTCTGTGTTTGTTTTGCATACTGTGGCCCATGTTGTCATCCCATAATCTATCAGAGATCTAACTGTTTCTGTGTAAACGCTTGTAAGTATATTGCTATTTGCCCCCCAATTTGTGCCAGCTAGTTTTTTCATGAGGGAGAGCTTTCAGGTTGCTTTCTGCTCTACTGCAGTCAGATGTTGTTTCCAGGAGAGTTGCTTTTACAGTGTTGTAACTCCAAGGAAGTAAGATTTTCTTCTAAGGCAATTTCCTTTCCATACATTTTTATGTTGGCATTTTCTTGTTGATTTCACAAGGTAAAACATATTGCTTTTGTCTTAGTGAGGTTGATCTGTACTCCCCAGTCAGTTGCCCATCTGCTGATATTGTTTAGTGCAGTCTGCTTTCTACTTGTGACTGTATTCATATGATCTACACCACTCCACATCACGTTATCAGCATTTAGAGATGTGGTTGGTTAGTTTGTCTATGATGTCATTAATATAGACAAGGAATAGAGTTGGAGATATGACTTCTCCCTGCTGTACATCTTGTTGGAGACTGATCTTGTGGCTAAGTGTTCCATCTAGCCTTACTCTTGCTTTGTCGTACCACAGGAAGTCCTGTAACCATTTGAACATTCTCCCTTCAACTTTATTTCTAAGTAGCTTTAGGAGTAGTCTTTCATGCCATACTTTATCAAATGCTTTAGTTAAGTCTCCGGACAGATAGAGTTGGTTAGTTTCTGGAGGACAATCTATCTAAGAAAAGGCCACTCTAAAATCAAACCAGGAATATATACTTAAATGCATGAGTTATAATACATTTTCTTAAATTTAATACAAAAGGTTGAAATAATTGGGGATTTTTAAAAGTGTCATTAAATAAGAATATTCATTTAAAACGTATTTGTTATTAAGGGATTCCACTGTAGTTCCATTTTATGTTCTTTGAATGAAATCTGTAAGAGAAGTGCATAGCACTTATATTCAGATGCCTTCTATCTGCACATGCAGTGTCAAGCTTTCACTTCCATATAAAATATTAGATATTACTCTTCATTGATTAATGTGGCTCATAATTAAGGTACTGATTTTACATTTCCATATCACATTTAACCTTGCATGTAAGCCATATAGCTCTTTAAATTTTTTACTTGATTTTTACACCAGAACTGGGATTATTGCGCATCTGGGATCCAAGGTATTTAAAGGTGATGATAATAAAATATTCCCTTTAGCTGTGAGCAGGTAGCTCTTGACAGTTCACAGCCTTTCAGATGAACACACTGATTCTTTTCAGTTGCTAACTGAGGTGACAGCTGGACTCGTGTAAGGGTGTTTTAAAGACATGGTTGTGTAAGGGAATTTTATAGATGCATATTACCCGAAGGGAGGCATTCCAGTGGCACAGTATCCCAGAATTATCACGTTCTTCTAAGAGCACCACACTTCTAGGTCTACTATTTCATCAATCTTCTGTCAGGTTTGTTGACCCATCATCAGTGATGGCACATCTAGCATTCCCTGTCACCTAGGAGTCTGCCACAATGAGACAAAGGTACAATGTCCGCTGGCCTGTATCTCTTTGTCATCCATTGGGATTATTTGATAGAAGACAAAAGTAAAAAATTGAGACAAGATGTGCCAATGAATATTTTTTCACAGTTGAAAGGTTGTCAGGTCATCCCCCAACATTCTTTAGTCACCTCCTACATCATGCCTGGAAAGAAGACAGTGGTCTTATTCTGTGTACCTTGAACTAGAAACCCAGGCCCCGATTGCCACATAGGCTGGTATTTCTTCTTCAACGTTTATTCTCAAACTCCAACTGGATCTCTCTTATAACAGGACAATGGTCCAACTAGATTTCCAACAGGATGTAGTCCAGAAAATTGAAATGCGTTGTGTGTGTCACTGTTTTATTTGCACCAATGGTCTGACACATCCGTCTTCGGCTGTGGGCGGGTATTTAAATATGGAGACTTCAAATTTTAACTTTTAAATTGTTTGTTAGTAGGGTCATGGACAGTATAAGTCTAAATATATCTACAAGTATATAAATAAGTATAAATATATCTATTCACCAGTATAAGTTCAAATTTCGGGAGCAACTATGAGATAATATTGTCAGCATAACGAAGATTTCAAAAAGAGGTAGATCCCACAATACATGCTGTTATATAGTAATCTTCTAATCTCTCATATGTAATGTGATCCATATACCATTATAAATGCAATTTATAAAAACAATATCCTAAAAATTGTGTAAATAATTTTTGTGTGCATTTTTTACATGGTATATTTGCCTTATTTTCACATTAGTTTTCCAAAATAAAATATTAAATAGTAATATCACTTTAGTTTACTTATGTATTCAGGTTTCAGCCAAGTAAACTCCTTTCCCTCTAAACCACACATTAAAGAGAAATGGGTACCACACCCATAAAAACATTAATATACAATTTTTTGCACATTAAAAAAACTGTATACATACCAGAGCCTAATACACTTGAAATATTCAGTAAACATATTTTATCATGGAAAACTTTAACTCATGTAATAGAGGGCTAAATTTGCACATTAAATCATTACAATTATTTCTAGTCTCTGTCTGTCTTTAGTGTTCATAACTCTGAATATGATATTTTATATGTAAATAGATTATATATAATTCACTATTAACTATTGCACTACAATGAAATAAATTAAAAAATCTGGATTATAACCACTATTTACTTTAATAGCAAGTTTAAATTTGTATCAGAGTACTGTTGGACAAAAATACCTGGTCAGCCTTGTAAGTGTATTATCATATTAAATCACAATGATTTAACATGATAAAAGAGTTAGCGGGATTTCATTTTATAGGATTAGCAGTATGTTCTAAATTGTGTTACATCTAGGGTCATATAGGTGTTGTTTCTTCAACAGATAGTGATAATTTTCTCCTGTCATCTATGTCAGATCTACATACTACTGGTAGAGTATGTAGAATTTAATACATGACCATTCCTTGAAAGATAGGGAAAATAAATGTGTAGTTACCTCTTATAGTGAGAAACACCCTTTCAATCTCTGCTGTTAGTCCAATCTGGTTATATGAGAGCTGTGACCATAAAAAGTAATGATGTCATGGTTTAACCATGACCTACAAAGATGTAACCATTGATGTAAAACAACCATTGATGATTTTCTCTTCCCCCCTCCTCCCTTTGCTCACAACTTCTGTCATCCACTGATCCCTGCAAGATTGGCAATAGTTTTAGTTGACATATCAGAGAGACGACTTTCTTTCCTTAGTTGTTAATAAACGTTATTCTCTAAATCTGCTTAGATGTTTATTTTATTTCTAACATATTCATTTGTTATACACCGTGCGATCTTCTTGATAGCAAATCTGTTTATAGTATTTATGTTGAAAGACTTGTATCATTCCCTCCAGATCAGTGTCTCTCAACATTTTATTTTACTTTTTACTATGCCCCACTTAATTCTCTTTAAAATTTTGATGCCCCTCCCCCCTATATAACATAACATATCTTTTAATATTAAAAAATTGTATTATTCCCCACTGAATTGCCCTCCTGAATAATATACTTGTCCTTCTGTTGGACCCCACGTCAGGAAACATGGCTCAAGATAGCATAGTAGATAACACTAATGTGTGGTAAAGTTTGATTATAACCCCAAAGATATTGCTTTGAAGTCTTGACATATTCATCAAAACTGTCTCTAATCAAAACATAACTTCTTTGATGTATCATCCTTCATTTCATAAGTATGATTCTAACATTTCCAGTGCTTGTGTATACTAGTAAAACATGGGCCATACACAGGCATCATGTGAGGAAGGTAATGAACATCAAATGAACATCATGAACATTCAATGGCAAGAATGTTGCCCCAGCCTCACACTGAAGATTTAGCCATAGCTTGTTTATATTTATTGTGGTGCTCTTGGCTTCGTCTTGTCTCTGACTGCTGCCAAGATGTTTCCACATTAATTTTGCAGTCTATCAAATTCATTATCCCAGTAAGGTGTGTAGTGTTTACAGACCCCTCTCGGAATGGTTTTGTGAGCAGCCTGCAATATACATCTACAGAATTCATTGACTACCTTAGTGATGTCATTATCTGTAGCCAAGTATCTGCCTGTTACACTGGTGTAGTGTCAGTACATTCTCCAGTTTGCTGTATTGTAGTTCCTTCTAGAGAGAGTGCTGCTTTCTTTAATATATTCATTTTTTACAGTAAAAAAGAATGGCTGTTGGTTACTGCCTCCAAGCTGTTTTCCAACAACACATCATTGATATTCCACTTAGATTTGTTGAGTGGAATGCCATATCTACCATAGAGTTAGTATGCCATGATCTGGAGTAGAATGTTGGTGCGTCAATTGGTTGATTGATTAGGATACGCTTATTTTCCTCCTGCATGTTTTCTAGGTCCTCACCTCTCCTGTCCATTGGCCCTAGCTCTCAGAGTGGCTATTGAGATCTATGCACACAATCCGTTTTCCTTTCATGAAGATTGTGTCTAGTGTTAATGGGAATCATTAAGACAGTAGTAGTTGAGGAAGTGGAATTCTGTGCTTTCTGTCTTGAAGTGTAGTATCTGGTATTCTGCTCCCTCCATATATGTTTCTAATGCATTCACTGATGTTGTGTTCAACAAGAGTAAATATTTCACATTTTTGCACTGTCTTTTCAATCTGATCAGTAACTTTGGAATCCTCTTACTCTGAAAACTATATCCTTGTTGAGATGATTTTTTTAAAAGCATTGTTTACTTGCTCTTCAACGTGCTTGTTCCACTTTTGTGCTGTTGACACCTTCAGCATTCCAGTACATTATTTTCAGTAGTCTGTGTGGTTTTTGGCTAGATGCTTTATTCTTATGTCTCCTGGCTCCTCCGTACAAATTAGAACTTCTAGTAGTTGGAGTTTGACCCTTTTGAGGCATAGGGCCTGGCACCATCCATACTCAGATGTCTGTCACAGGGTAGGTACCATAATATACATCAAACATAAACACTTTCTCATTGCATGGGTTCGTTTGCAGTGTCCTGATTCTTCAGC
The DNA here is from genome assembly GCA_034231615.1 of Meghimatium bilineatum. NCBI lineage: Eukaryota > Metazoa > Mollusca > Gastropoda > Stylommatophora > Philomycidae > Meghimatium > Meghimatium bilineatum. The sequence continues at coordinate 40,532,063 of CM067311.1, forward strand.
ACCTCTACTTGCTAGGTAGACTGTGATCTTTCTCGCATGGGGGTGGGGGGGGGCTATGGGAACCATTTAACCATGTTTGGGGTTTAGGTTGATGCAAGTCAGAGTGTAGTCTACTCGCTGGTGGATATTGCTCTTACACCTTGGAGTAGTCCCAACTTGATTATATTGCAGGCACTTGGTCGCTCCCCATAGCAAACTTTGTTAAAAGATGTATGCATTGAGAAGGTGTTCTTCTTCTTCTTCTGCGTTCAGCATGTGGTCTTACTATACCGTCAGACCTGTCGTCAAGATTAAGTCCACTGTCTTCTCCAGGTCAGAGCGGCTGCCCCATAGCTTTTGCCTCAAGTCTGTATCCTCTGGCCAGGTCTGCTGTCTCTGCTCTTTGTATGTTGGGCAGTCCTGGTTCTGGATCCACATGGACATAAGAGAAGGTGTTACTATGGACATGCTAGTTCACACAAGACCATATGCTAGAAGCTTACTATCAGAACGGACAGTAGATTCTTCTGCAGTCGTTGCACCTGGATGTGAGAGGCAGGAACTCACATAAACATCCTTGTTCTGTAGGTGGGACATCCGGCCCAGACCCTACATGTTCATCCACCCACATTATATAGATCATGTTGGTGTTATAGATGTTTCTCATTTAATATTCAGTTGATGTTTTCTGATGTGCTTTCATTTGCTCTGAAACCAAGCCTATTCTTTTGCAGTTACTTTGCATTTTTATTTGATTCTGTTCAGAAGTACCTTGAGCATTGCTTTACTTTAGTGTATCACTGACAGATATTTAGGATTCTTCTTGATTCTTAATTAGAAACTGGCCTCACGGCACGTGGGGCATTCCCATACCAGTTCAACTATACCATAACTAGTTCTAGCACAACGTCGGCCTGCGGGAACAACATGGTAACTGTTATCGAAGGGATTACATGGAATCGACAACGGGATTGTATAGATGACGTGCCATGAAGCTTCTATAAGAAGATAACCTCAATATAAAGGCATGTCATCTACTAAGGTTTTCTGTTGCATGGTTGGTTTGTCTAGTGAGCCATTGGTGAGACCCACAGACACAACCACATGCACAGATATTTAGGATTATATACTAGTAAAATGAGTGAGTAAACAAAAACAAGATAATGAAAGAAAAAAATAACTCTCAAAACATGTATTGCTCATCAAATAATAGTAGTTCATGATACCAAAAGCACTCTGTGATTGGATTGTTATCTTGTGCAGAATGTTTATATTAATATTAATATCAACAGTTCCAGATATTATTGCATAGTGTGCTGTGAAAATCATCAAGGAAATAGACAATGAGGTAAAGACAAAAAAAAAGACACAGTAAATTAAGAAATAGAGAAAAGAAGCAACCTTATAATTGTCCTTAAGTGATGGTTAACAAAGCAGAACTGGAAGACTTAAATAACTCTTAGTGGACCAGGCACAAAACCAACAAATATGGAAAAAGGACAAATAAGTTATCGCTTGGTCCACTACGAGTTACAGAGTTAAAGCAATGACAGTCACCAGAACCTTATCGCATCTCCAATGATATGAGTAAGCACCATGGGTTCATTTACAAGAAGAAGTTCCAATGACTCTTCAGTGCAAGTTGGAAATCAGGAAAGATACCAAGAATATGGAAGAAAGTCATCCTAATTTCTATTCTGAAATAAAACAAAGCAGACAGCTATTGCCCAATACATTTTACCAGCTATGTCTGCAGACTGAATGAAGGAATCATTAACTCCAGGATTACATGGTTCCTAGAAGCAAACAACTTAATAATGCTTGAACAAGCAAGTTTACGCAATTACAGATCAACTGAGTACCAAGTCAACTTTACCACCACGGAAATGGAAGACATATTTCAATTAAAAAAATGCACACTATTTTGATATTTAAAAAAACCTTCAATAATCTTGAAGCGAGGACTGATTCTCGCATTATTGCAAAATGCATCTCACACAGAATGCTTTTCTGGTTAAAAAAAGTAGCTCTCAGGAAAAAAGGCACTAGTTCAACTACAAGGTACAAGAAGTAACATGGTCCAAATGATGGAGTTCCACAGGGAGTGTTGCTTTATCCCTGATCTTCGTCAATGACTTAAAGAAATACCTTACGAGAAAAGTATGGGCTAGCATGTTTGCTGATGACCTTGCACTGTTAAATATAGAAGAATATGTAAACACATCATAATCTCACCTGCTCCCTACTTTAGGCAACCTACACCTACACAATGGTTTATGTTAATAAATCAAAAAGAATACTGATGTTCAGACTGATGTTCTATATGCATGTTATATTATGTTAATTATTGTTCATATGCAAGTTATGTCATGCTAGCATGTTATTTTATGCAAGTTATCTCATGCTAGCTAGCATGTTATTTTATGCAAGTTATCTTATGTTAAAATTTTCTGTATACGGGATTAATTTAAGTTGTCATGGAACTTCTTTGTTTTTTGCTCATGCAATAATTTTGATCTATCTTACAAAGTGGCAGTCTCTCTCAGGTTTGTTACATTGGCATACACGTTTTCCTTCATGTGAATCAGGGAGAGTCATGTCTCTGCTGTACTCCTTTCTTGAAAGCAGCAGTCTTGAATCACAAGTTCTACCATCTGCTTGTCTTCTCATGGACATGTTTATGTGACAAAATTGTGTGACACATATTGTACATGTGGTAGCTGAGTCTACAGTGACTAGTTCTAAGTCAGAAGATTGTAACCTGGTCTCTTCTTGGCTGTGAATAGTATACACAACTCTGGTTTTTTTTAGATGTTCTCTTAGCTATTGTTGACTGAAGTTGTGCTTTATTGGCATCTTTATTTCTTTATTTCATCGTATGAGGCATTGTCTTCTATTTCGCATTTGCTTCCAGCTTCTTTATCCACTCACATGTATGTTTCATTGGGCTGAAATTCACTGTGCTTTGACTTTGTCAAAACTATTATGAACTATCATCAGCGCCTTGTGACAGTTTATCTTGCTGCGTTTTTATAGTTTCTAAGTGTTGTTATAATTGATACGGTTTCCTGAAAAAAAAAGTATATTGTCTTTCGTGTATTTGTTGTTCTCCATGGTGATTGTTCAAGTTATTTTAATGCATCTGCAGTTGTTTTAACATTTTCTTTCTGTATTTTAGTTTGTGTATACCTCTCCACCCCTGATTTTAATAGCCTTTGTTGCAGATCCACCCATATACGTGAGTCTATTCTAAGTACATGTTTGTTGTGTATATAATCTGTAACTATCTGTCTCCTCTCTGGATCAGTTTGTCTGCCTTTGCCATGATTTCTTGTCAATATTGCATGTAAATAATATAATTGAATTAATATAGTATTTTTAATATTCATATTATAGCAAATAAATTCATGCTTACTTACATTTATGATAATTTTAAGACTAGATAATTTACAAAGACAATGTTAGTCCATCAAATGGTTCTTGTCTATTTACGACAGGTTTTGGTCATCGACGTGTAGGCTCAGATGAATATTCTCGACTGTCCTCAGTTTCCTCTCCATTATCTGTCAGCACAGAAGCTATTACACCCAGCAGTAGTCCTGTCCATCATAGTAACACCTATCCCAGTCAATTGTGCCATTTGAGTAAGCTGAACTATGGTGTTCATGATGAACAGGTTGTTCCCTCACCTTGTAGATCTGTGTCCTACCAACCGCCAGGACCAGAGCCTATTGCTATATCACCGAGATCAACCTCTCTGGGTTCAGATCTGCCTGCCTTGACAAAGCAGAGTAACCCACCAGGTACTTTGACAAATAAAACATTTAGGAATTTATAAAATATTACACATGTTTGCAGTCTGTGTACACCTCTAGGATTTACAAATAAAGAATTTTAGTAAGACTTCCTACCAATTGCTGCTGTGGACTAAAGTAATGACAAAAGTATACTATTTTCAATTTTGACATTCCCATGCTAAGAATTTGAGTAAGTTTATAGGAAGAACAAACAGTGACAAGAAAAACAAAGTTTATAGTAAACCAATACAAATAGATTTAGTTAATGAGAAGTGCTAAAATCTTAAGCCCTGTACATTATTATTGTGCAGACAAAATAAATCATTGCAACTTGAAGCAACATACAGATAAAGAAATCATGAGTGAAATCAAGAGTTCATGAGTGGAGATGCAGCTAAAAAAACACATCTATTGAGGGATCTGAAACATTACTGAAATAGTGTAATAAAAAAAAACAACCAACAAAATAATTTGGGAGCGAAACACTCATTTTAGCAGATAATGCAATGTTGTACAGCTTCCATCTGATGTCATCATTGTTCCTAAATACTTGAATAGTGAACCGAGTATTGAGTCATTCACTTTGATCTTGCATGCTTGGGGGGATTTTTTTCTTACAAGCGATCATCACTTCTGACTTCTTGTTATTGAGGAAAAGGTCATCTTGCCTTTATTTTCTGCTACTTCTATGTTGATTAGTCCTTGTAGATCTTTGGAAATTTTGACAATCAGAACAGTGTCATTTGCATATATTGAACTGGACTTTGATCACCAGTCCTGAGACAGGGCCATAGAGCTTGTCTGCCAGAGCAGTTTTAGAAGGCCATAGTTTCTTCTTGTGGCTGTCCATCAGCTAATATTCCTGGAATATTATCAATTTCTCGCAATATATATTCTCTTTATATAGATAACACATCTGGTGAAAGTAGACCTCCCTGTCTGACACCTTGTTTTATCTTTCGAAGGGTCCAATTTAGTTGGTCACCCTTATAGCTGATGTTTGTTGTCAACTTATGTTCATAGTTATTCTTCATCATCATTAAGTGCCCTCTTTGCAACGAAGGTTGACTGCAACAGCCCTCCAACATCTCGTCTCTTATCTTGGTTGTGCACTCTGCTAGACTGTAGCCTGTCCATCTTGTGATGTTCAGAAAATATTTGAAAACAGAAGGGATCAGACCCTGGTACTGTATACAGTAAATTAGATGATGCTGCTCACAGTTTGTAGCTAGCAGCCATTACTCTCATCAACATCAATAACAATAAGTGCTGTCTCCTCAGCATAGGTTTGCTAGAAGCCACATTACTCTCATTGTAGTCAAACCATTGCTGACTCTATTTTACCACCCAGTGTACATGCTCGGTGAAAGCAAGACTGATAAAATTACATTCCTAGATACTTAATTGCTTGAGTTCTCTTCAATAACTTCTGTACACAAGTTCACAGTTAGTGTTGGCGTATTGACAACTTGGTTGTTACGAGAGAACTAATTCACTGGTGTTTTAGTTGGGTTGATTAGTGCACCTGACACATTGTACACTAGTCCCTGATGTTATAAGCAACATTTACTTATCATATGAGAGGTTATACTTCACTTTCTTTTGATCCCGTAATTGTTAGAGCGTTGAATAGGGTGTTGAAACACAGGAGACATTGGTGAACCCTGCAACAGACTGATCTATCATTGTAGGTTGTGAAGTCTTGCAACCACATCTAAACATTACCTTTCTCTGGAAATAGTCTGCACTGATCAAAATTATGAGGAAGGAACTGAAACATGTGTATTGGGTTCAGGAAGCCATTAAAATTCAAAAGATTGAAATATTTGAAGTCAAAGTATACTATATTGTAATCCTGGAGGCCAGTTGCAGCATCACATGTCAATGCTAGAGTGAAAGTCCTCATACACATTATGAGGAAGTTCCTCTGCACTAGAGCCTACTCATGTGTCTTTCTGTTATGTTTGACATTAGCAAGTACTACAAATATCTGAATCAACCTAGGTTAATGTTATTATAAATTCAGCATGCAGTAAGATGAGTCTAGAATTAATGCTTTATTAATTCAGTTGCATGATCTGTATGCTTACTAATATTATGTAACTTCTGAGAGCCCACGCTGTAATGGCTATACATCCTGATGCGGACTAATATCTATGGTTGAAAGATATTTTTTGCACCAAAATGAAGCTTCAAATTTTTTTTTATGTCTTTTGTTTAGCAATTAGAACTAGCATGTGTTGGACAATGTATCAAGATTTTTGTCACCATGCACCCAACTCACTCCTTGGTATAATTCATGAGACATGGCACATTTGCAAGTTTCTAAAGGCATAATTGATTGTACTAGTTCCATGACCATACATTATCTATAAAATGTAGTGTGTTTTTCTCAGCTCTAGTCATATAACTACAAATTTGAAATGTAAGGATTGTTGCTTCTGCTTGTGCTTTGTGTTTCATATCATTAGAAAACAGTGCATAATGGTTACCTTAGACCATATATTTCTGTTGTGATTCAATCTCACTCCCAAGCACAGAGGACGTTAGGTGTTGGTGTTCCAGATTTTTTTTTTTTATATATGTTTAGCTGATTGCTTATTACTATATTGTTCTCATGAAGATCTGGTGCTTCTCAGTTTGAAATAGTCTTTGGCTAGATGTTGTCATATCAAATTATATTTGATAAATGAAGATCTGCTGTTTTCATCTCATTGTAAGATAGCCATTCATAAATCACGACTGTTTGCAACATTAGTCCATAGATTTAGATGTTATCAACGCCCGGGTGTTCCTGGGGCCCGAAAGGGGAGCAAAGAATAGCAACACTGTACCTTCCACTCATGTCGTAAAAGGCGACTAAGGAGGTTATGGGATGGAGTTGGCTGTCCCATCTCATATAGGGTCAATGACCCAAAGCCACGCTGAAGTCGGATATGTCTGGCCAAAAGGCGCAGATATCGCAGCAATGCTGTAAACCATGACACAATGCATTCCGTTCTCCAGACTACATCCTGCTAATCTGCAGGAGTTTGAGAACGAACACAGAAGAAGATGTTATCATAATTCTGTGTCATACCTTGTGACATTTATGGTACATTTAATTCTCTTCACATCTACCGGTGTATGTCCCTGGTCATTCAAGTATTCTAATTTGATCCTTCCAACTCTAACAACTGAGGGTTTCCATGTGTGGTGTCATTTTTAAAAAAAAGTCTTATAATGCAGATCACAAAATATAATGTAAATGGTGTTTTTTTCTATAGTATACAAATATCTATTATTGGTGTGTTATTTATTGCATTGACTTGATTAGTTTAAAGTAGTTGGTTGTTGGTGTTAAATAACACATTTCAATTTTAGTAGGTATATAGATTGGTGGATGAGCTCTTTAAGGATGAGCTTGTTTTTGGGAATGTTTTCAGATAATTATATTAGGATTGGGCTGTATTCGTTTTATAATAAGATATTATGGTTAGGATTAGGCTGTATTAGTTTTATAATGAAATATTAGGATTAGAATTAGGCTGTATTAGTTTTAGAATGAAATATTAGGATTAGAATTAGGCTGTATTTATTGTAGAAACTGTTGATATTGTAGAAATTAGCGTCCTTGTCAAGGCTAACTGTGATTTGGAAAAGCAACATCAGTGTTGGAGTGAAAATCAAACTGTATAAGTCGCTGGTGCTTTCTGTTGTGTTGTATGGTTGTGATAGTTGGACACTCACTGCGGACATGGAGAGAAGATTACAGGCTTTCGAGTACAAATGCTACAGAAGAATTCTACGAATTTCCTATAGACCAATATGTACGTAAGAAATAAAGTAGAGATGTGTGCAGGTGTTCAGGAACCATTGCTTGCAATAGTGAAACAACGAAAACAAGCATGGTTCGGACATGTATGCAGGCACGATTCCTTGTCAAAAACAATACTGCAGGGAACTGTCGATGGTGGAAGAAGCAGAGGAGGACAAATAAAGACATGGACAGACAACATCAAGGAATGGACAGGGCAAGATATTTCCACACTCATCCGCATCGCTGAGGATAGAATTCGCTGGAGGACTCTGTGTGCTGAAGCATCCAATGTGGTACCCCTACGACCCTGAAGGGTTATGGGTTTATTGATTGATTGATTGTAGAAAGAGATGTGGGTTAATTATTGCACCTTCATCTTTCGTGTTGTCTGGTTAATGACAGACATTGAATGGCCATGTGAGCACTTCCAAAAATCATGCAAAATGTCATATTCTTTAAGAAACTGGATTGCAGCCCAGATTTCTTGTCTTCATGATAGTGAAGTAGCTTTGGAAATTAATTATCAATGTGGCAAACATATTTCGATCACAATGACACCTATTTTAAAGAACATCATATTATAGGCTCACATGAAACAATACAATTTGTAGAGTCTCCCCTCCCCCAACAATCAAATTTCTCCCCTTGAGCAATCAAATTCTCCCCCTCCCTCCCGTGTGGGGTTGAGGCCCCATGTTGGGAAATACTGATCTAGCCTCTCATGTTTTTTCAGTGTTTCTTGAAGTTATTTTCCCATTGGAGGGTTCACTTTGTAATTCTTTTGTTTTTTTTTGCATCACATAGCCAATGTTTATTTTTATGATTCTTCTGTATTTCTTCTCAAATTACTACTCCTTAGTCTCTCGTGTGGCAACAGGGCTTGAATTTCTAGTTTAGGGTACAAAGAATAGTGTCATTGCCTTCTTTCTAGGCATGTCGTAGCCATCATCTAAGAAATGTTGGGTGATGGGCTAACAACCTGTTACCTGTTAAAAAATCTTTGTCACTGCTTATTGCCTAGATTTCTGACTTTTGTATTTGATCTCATTGTCCCCATGAATGATGAAGATTTATGGGCTAACGGACATTGCATATTTGTATTTTGTGGCAGACTCCAAGGTGGCAGGGAATGCTAGATGTGCCATCACTGTGAATGTGGCAAGAAATCTGACAGAAGAATGATGGGTACAATACAAGAATCAGTGGACAGGTTTTTACAGAACAAATAGCTAACATAATTAAACAGAACGAAATTCCGATAAAGACGCATATACCGACGTATCCAATATTCGACACGTTGCACGATGAGAGCCCCTCACCACTCGACATGTGCACTGCACACTGAGTGGGAGGTGGATGAACAGTTCATTGCGCGCAAATTGCTAAATCAGTATTTTAAGTTACGACTTTTTAAGTTTCCGAGATAGTGCAATAGCATATGAAATAAAAAAGTTGGCATATTGTCACGTGATTTGTCCACTGATTCTTGTATTGTACCGAATGATGAGATAGTTGGCCTCTTAGTATAATGTAATGAGCCTATGACACTACTGCACTGTAATACCTCCCTTTGCTGACTAAATATGCATCCATAAACCCCTCTGACACATCATGTCTTCGAGATGGCATACCTTATGCAATTTTGGGTGTCACCTTGGTTACTCACTGATGGGGACCTATGCATCTGTCAGATAAGCTGTGGATGGTCAAGAATTACATTTCAAACACTAGTCAATTATTGTGGGAAATTTTTTGAAGCTACCTCATATATTAACCAGTTGTGTTTTAAGTTCTATTGATTAAAAATCTGTTGTGTGTCTACTCATATTTGTACGAAATACTTTTTTGGTTACATACTGATCTGTACTTTTCATTAATCTATCCAGGATTTCAATCTGGTGTAGAACATGCAGTCTACAATGAAGCATACTTTACTCTTGAACCACATTTACAGGTAGGCTATGTTCATTATCTACAGGTAGGATATTGCCATGTTCATTATTTACAGGTAGACTAATGCATTGTTCATTACAACAGTACAGCTCATTCTACCCATGTTTAGAGTTGTGTCACTTTTGTTATTACTCCACCCATATTTAGAGTTCTCTCCAGGGCCAGATAAATGGAACACCTTATTTGGAACAAAACAACAGCTCACAAACACATGCGTATATCACACAATGGCATGAGTCCATTGACCGCTGGAACAGCAACCATGTTTAGAGTTGTGTCACTTTTATTATTACTCTAACCATGTCTAGAGTTTTATCACTTGTTTTATTTCTACTCATGTTAAGAATGATGTTGTCCATGTTGTCTTACAACAACACATTTAGAATTTGGGCTACATCATGTAGAATGGCACTGTTATTTTTTGTAATGTAGACTATTGGGATTTCATGACCATTGCTTCATGTGCATTGTGTTTGGATAATATCATAAACATTTTATAAGAAAAGGCATAGAGGATTGACTTTATTGTACTCGGGTTACCCAATAGGTACTTTGTCCCTCTCAACGAAGCGGCACACCCCCTGCTAAAAGTACCACTCTGGAGCAGTTCACGCACTCGGGCTTACCATTGGCCAGCTGTTTAGAATTGATAGCCATGTAATGTGCTGACCCAATCCTAGCTGGTGGATCAGTGGTTCTTCTCCCAGCAGAAGCAACCCTGGGCTGGCAACCCTCAAGAAGCCCCTGAACAATCTGCACGCAGAATTTTTCCACCTTGACTTGGCCACGAAGTTTGACCCTTCACAGGACTAGTGAATTTACGAAGTAAGCTTCCAACAGGGGAAAGAACATTTTCTTCCACCACTTGAAGGTCTTGTGTGCTAACATATAATGTGTTAGCTGCTTGTCAACATGATCTACACCTTCCATATGATTGGAATAGGACTATAGAGCTCATGGATTATCAATGAGCTCATGATCAGCATGATGTTTGGATCGAACACTCTTAGTGAAGGTCTGTGCTCCATTTGCAGTCATCAAACTAATAGGCCTCTTGACACACCATGAAATGTACATAATGTTGTCTTCTGTACGAGTAATTGGTGGGTTATCAACCTGGGACTTTTCATTCCTAATTACATCAGGAACTCCTTTGCTATTCAAACATATTGTGCCGCATAACCTGTCTTGTTCTCGACAAGCTCCTTGAAAAGGTCAGGAGAGGAAAAAAGTTGTCTAAGTAATCAGCATGGCCCTTACCATACAGGGTTTCAACCAAGGAAGTCACAACACTTTGAACCAACCTTCTGGTAGGGTTCAAGTTGTCCTCCTTTCCAAGGTACAGCTTCCAATTCCAGAGATAACCAGTCTTAGAATCAACCAACACCCAAGCCTTCATACCCCACTGTGATGGTTTCTTGGGCATGTACTGCATAAGACTACCCTTGAAAGCAATCATGCTTTCATCAACATTATCTTCTTTTGAGTTGAAACCGAAGTGCGCCAATAAATGTTGTGATCTTGTATGCATTGCTGTACCGGGTTCCTCTCGTGGAACAGCTTGTGTGTTGTCCATGAGATGCAGGAATGAAAGAATGGCTAAGAATCTAACCTATTCATGATATTGCTGAACTCTGGCATCTCTAGGATACCATTATTTGACCAATACAATTCAAAAGATGAACATTTTGTCAGTCCCATCATGAGCAACACAGCAAAAAATGATTTCATGTAATCAGCTATGACTTCTTTCCACAGCATCACATGAGATATCACACCAGCATCCTGTTCTTTCGATAAACTAACCTGCTTAGCATAGCAATAAGTTTTGGTCACCAACATGTTTACAATATCATTTGTCATAAACAGACGAAACACATGTACCTCACTAACTTATTAGCTATGCCTATAGACCCAGCAGTAACAGAAAATTCACTACGCCAATCATGGCTATAACCTGAAGGTGCAGGGCAGCTATTTACAACACTATTGTTTTCCTCATAATCATACATGCCGTCTGGCAAAATAATAGTGTCTGCGATAGGTATAAGTGCTGATGGTATGGCTCATAATATGCAGAGTGTTCACCATCATCGTCAGAATCAGCATTCATAAAAACCTCAAGATGGGTTCCATGTTCACTGATGACTTGTGAGTGTACCTCGAAGAATTACAAATAAAAACTTTCTGCTTTCACCAACACAGTTTCGGCAGGGCGGAAGAAAATATTATGGACATAATTAAAAGATATGACATCTTGTTAAAGACTTTACTTGAAGGTGGAGTGGACAGACAGAAAACAAGAGCTAGACAGAGATAAAAGTGGGAGGGATATATAATAAGATAGATGGGATACTTTGCACCCCCAAGGCAGTCAACCTTCAATACAGAGGGCACTTGATGATGATGAATGTCTTGTAGTCCCAAAATTTGTTACAATTCTAACATTTCTTGTGGTTTATAACATCCCCTGTGTTTTATCATCAATTGTATTATTAATGCTTTGTAATTTTAACATCTTCTATAGTTCATTACATCCCCTACAGTTTTTCCTATTTTGTAGTTGAAACATCTCTTATATTTTTAAAATTTCTGGTAATGCTCACTTGTGTAGTGATAAAATGTTCTCTTATAGCGTTAAATCTTCTGTTTCAGCTCTAACATCTCTGTGTTGCCTCACATATTTTGCTAACATAATAATTTTTAGTATTAGTATCTCTTTGCTTCAAATCACATTGTCTCTATGACAATTTTCATATTAACGCACATGCAGCATGACAGACTACTGAGACTTATTTTCTGTTATCATCAAGTGCCGTCTCCGCAACGAAGGTTGGCTGCAACAGATCTCCAACATCCCTTGTTTTGGTGGTGCACTCTGCTAGACTGTAACCTGTCCATCGTGTGATGTTACTCTCCCACTTGTATCTCTGTCTACCTCTTGCTCTCTTCCCTTTGACTTTACCCTCAAGTAAGTTCTTCAATAAGGTCTTTTAATGTATCCAAAATATTTTATTTGCCTGATCTCTATTTCTCTTAGTAATTCTTTCTTCATATTGTTTTTTTTAGCCCCTCTTTATTTATTTTCTTCTCTTTCCATGATGTTCTCCCTATTCTCCTATATACCCACATCTCAAAGGCATCAATTCTGTCTTTTGTTTATTTAGTGTCCATGTTTCAGTTCATACATTAAATATAGAATAGATGTAGCCTTTTATAATTCTCATTTTTAACTATTTTCTGTTATGCTTTCAGCCTATTCCACCATGTCTTACAAAGCAAGAGTCTATGCAGATATTTGAAGAGTACCTCAGGGTAAGAGATGATTCTTGTCTTTGTTTTTGTACTTGTCATTCATTGTGATGTAGCATATTCTTTACAAAATGTCATTATGAAGACTGAAAGAATTACAATATTGAGTTTTCACAGCTCCACCATTTTCTGACAGTGTTTTTAAATATTGTTTCTACAAGAAGTGCAGACATTACAAGTATGAAACGCCTGTGTGTTGCCGGGGCCTGAAAGGGGAGCAAAGAATAGCAACACTGTTTACCTTCCATGCATGTCGTAAAAGGCGACTAAGGAGGTTATGGGATGGAGTTGGCTGTTCCATCCCATATAGGGTCAGTGACCCAAAGCCATGCTGAAGTCAGATGTGTCAGGCCGAAAGGCGCAGATATCACAGCAATGCTGTAAACCATGACACAACGCATTCTGTTCTCCAGACTACATCCTGCTAATCTGCAGGAGTTTGAGAACGAACGCAGAAGAAGAACAAGTATGAAACTAGCTGCGTGTGTTACCTCTCATGTATGCTGTGGTAAAAAATTAAAATAGTACTTATATAAAACACAGATTTCTAGATGTTTCACTTGAACAAGATGGACTATTGCTAAGGGGTTATGAGGTTTGCACACCGGTTTCGCGTATGATAGGTCCTTGGTTCATTCCCCAGTTGAAGCGGAAATGTTTTTCATATCGCAACGTCTCCCGGGTCAACCCAGCCTTATATGGGTACCGAATTAATCTGGGAGTAAAGACTGTGAGGGAGAGGAGATGGCTACCACCCTCATTTGCAGAGCCTCAGAAATGTGAGATCGCTAACATCTCACAACTCTACAGCATTAATAAATGCTATGGGTTACTTTACTTTACACTTTTCTAAAGGATTTTTTGGCGCTGATTTCAGATCTGGTATCAGTTTTTTTCTATCACGTCAAGTTTTAAAGTTATGAGTGATGTTAGTTTTCACTGAACTTGGCTGTATTTTTTCGAGAATCGCAAACATCAATTAAGCAAATGATTCACATCTTCTAGACTAAATCAAATATACTCACATCACAGCATAGATATGTAGAATGTTTCTTCAAAAATGCTTGGAATTTGATTTTCTGTTATATTCTTCGCCTGGATTATCACGGAATAGCATCCAGCAGAAGTCGGCCATCATACTCTCATTCCACAAACCTTGATAACGACGCTCCATTAACTGAATGTCCTGGTGAAAACGTTCTCCTTGCTCTTCACTCACCATACCAAGATTTTCTGGGAAGAAATCTACATGGGAGTGCAAGAAGTGCACTTTTAATGACATGCGACAGCCAAGGTTCTGGTAAGAATCTATTAGACGCTGAACTCCTTTCCTGTACGTAGGGGACTTATGATTACCAAGAAAGTTTTCACAGACCCACTTGAATGCCTATAACTGACAATAACTCAATGAGCCGTCAACATTGAAGAACGTCGTCATGTTGAGATTTCGTTTTCTATAATAAGTTATGTTAACGTCCCTTGCAAGCAAATGCTTTTGCTTAAGCCTTGAAGCAAGAAGTTCTGCTTTATCTTTAGACAGATTTAGATCACGAATAAGATCATTCAGCTCTGCCTGTGTAAAAGTCTTAGGTTCTAAACATTCATCAACAGTATAATCTGGATCAGTTGAGTCTGCATTGAGAACAGCTGTGTTTTCGCTGTATTCCTCCCCATCTTGCATAGATACGAGTCCACCAGAAGGAGGTAAAGGAATAGGCAATGAATCGTCATGTGGAACAGGCCTGATGGCAGAATCTAAGCTAGGATATACAATGTTCTGTTTATTTTTAGCAGAGAATCCATTTGTGTTCACCAGACAAAAGTAGCAATCATTGACATGGTCTCGCGGTTCCCTCCATAACATTGGAATTGCAAATGGCATAGCTGCCTTGCGGCCATTTAGCCAGTCACGTAGTCCGCTTGAACAACTGGTACATATGATATGTGGAGCCCAAGATTTATCCTGATCACCCAGTGGACAGCCAAAATACAATATGTATATCTTCTTTAGATCATCTGAAATTGTGTGTCGCTGTGATTTCGTCACAAATGAACCACACACAAAACAGAAACAGTTTGGATGATTGATGCATCTTCTAGGCATGATAATAAGTTAATAAGTACACAAAATAAGTTATCAAGTACACAAATGCAAGGTTTTTGCAACCTTTAAAATAAAAGAAAGTACAAAACAACGAAATCTCATAATATACTTGTCGTAATTACTTTAAGCAAACACCACACGTGTATAAATGGATTTACTATCCTATCGAATACACAAAAATGGTAGCATCGATACTAAATCACGTGACCCGAAACTGAACAAAATTGTAACAGCCAGTAATAAAGTATCGATACCAATCTAAATAAAACATTGTACTCGATTTGTGGTCATAACCACTGTTGAAAGATATTATAATTAGCTATTACAAAAAAATGTTACGTGGTAGAAAAAAACTAAAGACAGATTTGAAATCAGCTAACCAAATACTACAAAACCCATATAAAATTATCTGTGATGATTTTTGTGTGTTGCCTTGTGTTATTTACGTTGTCTATGTTTGTAAATTTCATGTTCATCATTTAATAATTAAAATATTTATTTATTTAGAGTTATTTATGTAAAACACAACCCTAAAATAAATTAATATTTAAATTATTAAATGATGAACATGAAATTTACAAATATAGATAGGGGAAATAATATCTACTTGTACTGTACCAATGTTTGTTAACCAACAGAGAACTGAACACCTCATTCATCATGAAATGGGGGATACAGTCAAGAAATTGGAGCACCCATGGACAGAGTGCAATGATGATCTGACAACTAACCCCATCCTCATTTTTCTGTTCACTGTGTATATGATTCTGTCTCAGTTTTGAGTGCAGTGGGACAAGTTCTTGCACAGTCAGCTCTGTCCTTACACTAGTCCATTCTTGATATGCTTTCCTCAGTTGTATTACTACATTTGTCATAGATTTTTTCTCTATGTCAACCTCTGTCCATTCAGTGCATTTCCTACTTTTTTCAATTCACATACTCTTGAGTATTGTGTCCTCTGCTTCTGCTATCTGTGACTTTTTGCGTTCGATTTATTTTCCTTTTGTCTTCTCTAGGAGCTTTTGTAAGACATGGCGATCATTGTTGGCTACATTGAAGTATGCCCTTACCTGGGCCACCTGTCATGCCTTAATGCAGGGCAAATCTAGAAATCTCATGGCAGTGGTGGAGAACTGTAACCAACAACACTATCCCACCTTGAAATATAATTTGTTGAAAAGTGTTTTCATATCAAATTGTATAATTTTTTCTGCATAAACTGTGACATTAACTTGAATATGTATTAAAAAAAAGCATTGGCATGGATGTTTTATTTTTATTTTCAGTTGGCACAGGAGTATTTGAGAATGCAAGCTGAAATTGCTGTTCTAACCCAAAGAAAGTAAGATTTTTGTTGTAAACTTGCTTAGGTATTTAAAAACAAAAAGACTGTTTAACTGGATGGGGAAAGTTATTTTTAAATATTGAACAGATTGCACAGACCAACATGATGAATAGACATAAACTTGAAGAAGTCAATACTTTCAAATGCCTAAGATTCTGAGTATGCAGTGATGGAAAAACTGAAGAAAAAAAATTAAAGAAAAGACTGGAGATGACTCAGCAGCTATATCAAAACTTAATTTAGTATGATAAAGTAAATTTAAGTAGGAAGCTAGAGGAAAATTCAAAATTTTTTGAGATTAACAGGAATTTAACCAGTCCGTCTAAGGGCACCAAATCGCCTAGCAACTATTGCGCACGCGTTCTTCCGTACTTGACTAACCGCACCTCAAAAAAAAACGATGCGATTTTGTCAAACCATTCAAACAGTGCACTCAAAGTCACCAGAACAGACCAATCGAGACAAGGACTATTACAACAAGAAACATCCCTTAATATCCGTATAACTAATACGGATATTATATGTTTGTTGTTACTGAGGATATTGCAATACCTATACGGGATGTTTGTTGTTGTAATAGTCCTTGTCTCGATTGGTCCGTTCTGGTGACTTTAGTACATGGTTTGAATGGCTTGACAAAATCGCATCTTTTTTTGGATATGCGGCTAGTCAAGTACGGAAGAAAGTGTGTGCAATAGTTGCTAGGCGATTTGGTGCCGTTGAACGGACTGGTTCCAGTTAATCTAAAGAATTTTTAGTATAGGAAAGCAACATCTGTGTTAGAGTAGGATCAAAATATATAACTCATTGATGCTTTTTATTATGCTGTGAAAGTTCAACTCACTGTAGCCACAGAGAGATAGATAGACCTTTGAATACAAATGTTATAGAGGAATTCTGCATGTTTCCTGTAGTGAGCATAAAACAAATGTGTACGTAAGAAGTGATACTTACATTAAGTACTATTGTTATACAGTTTTACTGCAGTCTAAATTATTTCGTAAGAATTAGAGAGACTTGCAGATTTACAAGAATCACTACTTTCAATAGTAAAATGACAGAAATTTGCATGGTTTGGACATGTGAACTGGCATATTCATTATAAGAAACAATCCTGAAAGGAACAGTTGAAAGTGGAAGAAGTGGAGAAGGCCAAAGAAAATCATGGCAGACTGATTTTACTGAAAGTAAAATCATTGTTCCAAAGTTTGTACTGGTCAAAAATTGTGCACACTCATCTGCATGGCTAAAGGTAGAAATCACTAGGGTTATTTTAGTGTCGTTATTACTACTTTGTCACATTCTCATTTGTGTTAATTTGAGTGTTGCAATTGCGAATTAACAATCTCCAAAACTGTTTATATTTGCTCCCAGATATTGAAATTTGTTTACACATTCTAGTTTTATATTGTCTATCTTGATTATCAGTTTGATCTTTGTATCCTCTTCTACCTCTCTGAAAACACCACTTTCACTGTTATTATTAATTACACCACTGTTTAATTGTTCTTTCTGAATTTCTAGGTACTTTACTCCCATAGGTTGTCATTTCTTTCGGGAGGAAAATCCATTAATTTGATGCCGTAAGGAAAACATCTATAATATGCATACCTGTTTAATAACCTCATCTGCCCCTTTTTAATCTGATTCCTTTCATATTTTTCTTTTTACTATCATGTAATGGATGGTTCTTGCCTGCACTGATGAGCAGGTACCCTAACACAACAAATCTCTGCTCTTTGCTTCATAGTCGGTTAATCTACCAAGAAGCACATCAACAAAATTTATATTTCTCTGGGACATCTAAGAATACACATAGATTCATTTTGTTTCTTATCATATCTATCAATCTGCTTTGGGCTAAGCGTCAGGATAGCCAAGGCATAGTCTGCTAGTTACACAACTATGATATGGAAGTACAAGAAGTTGTTTACAAAAAACAACAGCCAACACCCTCATCACTGTCAACCCCTTTTGAGCTCTGAGGATTGTGTAATTTACACAACATGATATGGAAGTACAAGAAATTTTTTACAAAAAACAACAGCCAACACCCTCATCACTGTCAACCCCTTTTGAGCTCTGAGGATTGTGTAATTTACATACTCATTGAAATACAAACATCTGTCGAACATTATTCTCTGGTATTTTAAACTTGATGTTCTCTGTACTGTTTCTTCACATAGATCGGTAGTTGGCATTTATGTATGGAGAATGCCTGCCGAAGACGGATGTGTCGGACCATTTACTCAAATAAAACGGCGACACAACGCATTTCCATTCTCTGGACTACATCCTGCTGGAAATCTAGTAGGATAGTTGTCCTGCTACAAGAGAGATCTGGCGGCGGGAGTTTGAGAATGAACGATGAAGAAGTATGGACAATGTGGTTATTCATAGACAGTCATATCATAGCTGCTTCTTTTGGGTTGGCCAGAACTTCAGATACATTACATAACTAGCCAATGAGGTACAATTCACTTTGTATGTTTTTTTATTTATCTCCTCAGACATGAACTCAATAAGGAAAGAGAACAACAGGAAGAGAAAACATTGAAAAGTGGTCAGCTGGCTGACATAGAAGAGTATACTAAACTTTCTTCAGAAAATGTAAGTATCAGTTTTGATTTCAGATGCATGTTTGAATGCATATGGTGACTTCTGGTGCATATATATTCCTGAATAATTGCTTTAGTTAATTATAACAAAACTGCTGATATCTTGTCTTAGGCACTTGTGCTGTGAAGCATCATAGGGAGCCGAAGTTTATGCTCTATTGTTAAATGTGTTGCTGTTGTAATCCCATGAGGTTGTAGAATGTCTCTGATATTGTCGATCCATATATGTCTTGGCCTTTCTTTTGCCCTGCCCTCATCCTGGATATTTGCTATTATACACTTATGACAGGAGGCTGTGATGCTCCATTCTCATTAAATGTCCAACCATTTGATTTGTTGTCTTTTGATCTAGTCATTGACTGGTGTGGTTCTTACATCTCTGTTTCGCATTCCATCCATTCTTGTGACACTGACAATCTTTCTCAAACACCTTATCTCACATGCTGTAATCGTATTTTCCTGTGGAATGGGACCATCTTTGACCTTTATAGCACAATGCTGGTATAAAATGCTTTTTATTATTAATGTTGTTATGCTGATGTTTGAATATCTAAGTAGAGAACTGCTGATGTATGCTTCCTAATCTTGTAATAAACCCACTTGGACGGGTTTCACATGAACACACCACATATGCCTAGTTGCAATAAATTTTCATACCTTTTAAAGTCTGGATATCCCAAGTATATGTTAGCCATAGTTTATATGCCTTGAATTGACCTATTTCCAGAATACACTATGTGGGAGTACTTGAGTCTCTGTTAGTGGCCTACTCCTTATACTCATATAAAAGCATAGTGCCCTTTGTATCCCACCTTTTGGGGTAAAAAAAGTTAAAATTAATCCAGCAACGCCGATTGTCAATTTTTATTTATGTGAACTACTTGTAATTCATCATCATCAAGTGCCGTCTCTGCAACGAAGGTTGGCTGCAACATATCTCCATCTCCTGTCTTGGCGGTGCACTCTGTTAGACTGTAACCTGTCCATGGTGTGATGTTACTCTCCCTACCTCTTGCTCTCTTCCCTTCGACTTTACCCTCAAGTAAGGTCTTCAATAAGGTGTCATGTCTTTTAATGTGTCCAAAGTATTTTATTTGCCTGATCTTTATTTCTGTTAGTAGTTCCTTCTTCATATTAAGTGTTTTTAGTATCTCTTTATTTGTTTTCTTCTCTTTCCATGATGTTCTCCCATTCTTCTATATACCCACATCTCAAAGGCATCAATTTTGTCTTCGAATTATTTATTTAGTGTCCATGTTTCTGACCCATACATTAATATGGAATATATGTAGCATTTTATAATTCTCATTTTTAACTTGTAATTAAAACATTTCTAATATAAAAAAAATGATCTTAGTGAAGTATTGAAAATCTGTAATACAATGAAATTGGTTGAAATTATTTTCAGAAAACTTTGCTACTCTGAGACTTGCTAAATGACTATATTCAGATTAGAGGATTGAGACTTGCGCATAGTATTTAAATTACACTTGTATAGAAATATAAAATATTGATTAGAGATAATGAGAGTTACCCACAGACAGCTTGATGTATGTGCAGTTGTATTAACTATGTGTCATATTTCATCATTACCATAAACATTGTCACATTTTCTTCTCAGGAAAGTTTGCTGAGCATTCACAGAGATCTCAAATCTCAAGTTGAAAAGTACAGGAAGCAAGCTATCACCAGGCGAATCTGATGACATATGTTTTACCTACAGCAGTCACATATGTTCAATTACACTGACTGCAAACATATAGAGACAGAGGCCTTTGAATATCAGTTTTATAGATGAATTTTGCTCATTTTCTAGATTTAGATATAATTATGTATGTAAGAAATCAGGTAGAGAATCTTGTGGGTTCACAAGAATCACTACTTTCAATAGTAAAACAACATGTATGCCAACAGGATTCCCTGTCAAAATTAATATTTCAAGGAAAAGTTGAGGGTGGAAGAAGCAGAGGGTGCCAAAGAAAATAATGGGTATACAATATTAAAGACTGAATAGGTCAAGGTATATCCACACTCATCTGCATAGCTGAGGATAGAAATCGTCAGATGACTGTTGACGCATCCAATATAGTATCCCTATGACCGTTATGGGTTTATGGATGGACGGAGTTCTGTCCTCATGATTGCATGCAAATGTATTTTTCAAAGGAATCTAGTATCAGATAGTACTGGTGACTACAGAACAAGTTTTTATGTGTACATAAATCACTTCTTTTTTTAAGATTAGAATATTGATGTTATCTAAAAAAATAAACTACACATACCATGTGAATATGTTTACACTCCACTCTCAAAAATTATTTATTATAATTTTAAATTATAATAAATTACCCAGATTAAATTACTCCATTTCTCTCCTGACACTGGATTATTTTTTGACAATTTGCTTTATTTTTAGTGTGTGTTTTGAAAATGCAATGTTTTTGTTATTAGAGATGGTAAAATAATGTTTGCACATTCAAATAACAAATTACATACTGCAAATATGTGTATAATAATTTTTTTTTGTTGCATGTGCCATATGAGAGAAATCAATAAATAAAACATGCAATAACTTACCTTCTCCAAAAATGGTTCTAAAATTGTATACCTAATGTCGATAAACCTTCATCAATATGTTTGTACCATGACTGTTCAATGTCTTAATGATAACATCTACTTGTTACTATATCTACTTGACAGTACCATTATTCCCAAGAATTTCCACACTAAAATCACAATCCATTATTAATTTATGTCAAGTATACACATTGTCTACCATTGGAGCCAGCCTATGTATTCTAAACGGGATGTTCCTTGATTTTGCCTTTTTTTCCCCGGACCGTCCTATTTGATCGCTGTTTCAACATGGCGGAAGTGTCATTTTCCCATCAGAGATTCTGTGCGGTACTATCACAGGAAGTTTACTTTCATATGTCTTAAAGATCCATTTCCAAGGGACACAAATATGCAATTATGCTCGCGCAGATGATGATCAAAAATATAATTCCACATAAATTCAGTTACCAGTCCATTCTAACAGCACTGAATCTCTTGGCAACTAGAGTAAATGGATTTTTTCTGTACTTGGCTAACCTTTGAGATGCATTGAATGCATTGAAGTCAACTTTAAGTTGACCTGATGAAGACAATAGAGACGTGATGAAAAGCAAGGCCACCTGTCTACACAGCAACCCCACTGCTTTAAATTGTTCCATGACCATTGATTTATAAGACCTGCTGGCTAAGTGTAAAGCAACACTCTTAAATGATAAATTTTACCTATTCTCATGATTTTCATTGGCTGCAGACACAAATTATACACAGTCACCAAATAAAATTACAGAAAACTCATGAGTCACTCCACAGTGCTGCTTTCCAATTGCCAACAGGTCATATATGTTAGATGATCTGGGTTGTGCTAAATCAAGACCGTCTGTAGTAACTGGAGACAGGCCATGGCTAAATCATAACCCTGGACCCAACCTGTACTGTGTCGAAATCGACATAGATATAAGTGACAACAAAAAAAACAGCTAACACGCACATCCAGTAAGAAATGCCACGACATTTGCAGTTGAATGCATCAAGGAGTATTTAGTGAAACTTTTCAAATACACACACACAGTTGTCAAAAGTTCAGAGCCTGTACTTTTTTCTGGATACAAATTTCAAATAGTGCGTTGTTAGGGATATTTATGTATATGCATTCGTCATAAGTTTTTTTATATTAAGAAAGTGTTAAAATAATCCGGAATTTTGAAAAAGTGTCATTAAGGACGGAAATTCTTTTACACCGGATTCGTTTAATAGGATTCCACTGTATTTCGGAAAAGCTTTTTCTCTTTGCTTTCTGTCTCTACCATATTGATTAGTTCTTGTAGATCATCCTAACTTTTGGCAATCAGATAGTTGATATGTCTGCAAGATACATGCATATTCAATAGTATAAATTGATAACATACAAAAATTGTTAAAAATCTTATGAACTTGCTGCTGTCTTAATGACTGGCATCATCAGTGCATATGAGAGTGAGGTCTTTGCTGTGACTATGAGTAGCATGACCATGGAGATTATGGCGGTGACCAGGGTATTTGAGTGGGTAGGCACACAGAAGGTAACAAAGGTCTGCATCTTGAGTGACTATGAGTATGATTAGGAAGGTACAAGTGGGTCTCGTTCGCGAACAGTGGATTGAGGCCCTGAGGAAGGCGAGTTTGAAATTATCTACATTTATTTATGTGCTGGGACGTGGGTGTTCGAAGCAAAGAAAGAGCAGATCAACTGGTTCATGCGCGATGATGGTACAGGGCAATGGATTGACCTGACGTTGTGAACATAAGAGATATAGCACGCGAAAGTGAGACTAGTTTGGATGATTTCTTTTCGATGTCCAGGATTAAAGATCAGGGTTTGAAATGGTGTTGCTAAAAGTGAACATTTTGGAGGGCGCAGAAGAATGATGGTCAACCAGCATGGGACTGGTACTGTCAGCAGAAATGTAATAGTGGATACACTCAGGGAGAGATCGAAGCAACTATGGACGTGTCCAGTTTGCAGTGATGATGATCAGACGACTAATTAACTATCAGTGCACATAAAAAAACGCAACACTGCAGTATACAAAACAGATTTATTTCACACTCTTGTCTGGACTTGCATTTGCTGTCATGTGCTGCTGAGATATAACAGTTACAAGTTTTGGTGCTACATATGAACCCATTCCTGCTGCTCTGTCAGCTTCAGCCTGACTGTAAGGCTCCACTTCTAGGGCTTTCAATCTAAGAATGTAATAATCTCAATTAATTACAACAAAATAAACGCCAAATAAAATGACATGCTACTACAAATAATTACAGTAGAATCCCATTATAACAACTTGATCCAGACCATAAAATATGTAGGTATGTAATAAAATAAATTCGCTATATACAGTACAGACAATATAGAATAAATATATAAGGGGATCTTCCTGGCGTAGTGGTTAAGCTGTTTGCCTTGTGTTCAAGAGGTCATAGGTTCGAATCCGGCTCGTGTCGCCTTGTTTATAAGGTGGATTTTTTTCCGGAGATCCCTGTGGATTATCACTTGAAGCTACGGAGTTACATGCTATGAGTGGTACTCTCGACAGGCAGCGTGCCGCTTCGTTGAGAGGGACGGAGTACATATGGGAAACCGAGTACATTGAAGTCAATCTTCTACAGCTTTTAAACCTTTTTTAGAATAAATATAATTGCCGATTTTGAAAAGGGTTGTTATATAGGAAAATGTGTTATAAAAGAATGCACTATAGAGGGATTCCACTGTACTCACAAATGCATGGTTTTAAAGCAGGATACATGTAATGTGCATAATTTCATCTCCATTTTTCCAGTGTTGTCAGGCATCACATCGCATCTTTCTTTTAGATATTTTTTCTCTTTAGTTTCTCTTGTCAGTAACTTTTCCTTGTTATTTACCATCTGAGGGCTATCCTTGGGTGTTTTTTTGTGTGTGTGTCCTATATGTCTTCAACATCTTTTTCTGATTGTTGATGAAAAATTTGGTTGTGTACACATTTCTCTTATTTATGTATTAGTCTTGTATTCATTTCATTGTGTCAGCAGTCAGTACAACCTGTTTCTGTTAACTCCATAAGTTGGGTTGCAACTACCTATCCTGACAACCTACATTATGCCAATGGCTTCCAGAGGAGGAGCACATGTGGGAGGATACAAGCTTTATCCTTGGACAAGAAAATGCAACCTAAAACCAAATGGTGTGGTAGGGCAGACCAGGTCCTTAGCCTTGGTTGGGGGCACCGAAAGACAGAGCACAGCTATACTGATCCAGCAGCTTGCTTTGTTCCATATGTATTGGTATTACCTTTCCTTTGGAGTTAACGAGGCAAGTAGAGAGCGATCTGTTGCATGGGTAACACAGTCTCTATACAGTGAAATCCTGTTATAACGAATTGGTTGGGACTGGTAGAATCATAATCAAGTGCCATCTCCAGAAAAAAGGTTGGAGGCAACAGATCTCCAGTGTTTTAGTTATATAGTTATAGAAATTATTACCTTAGGTAAAGTCCCTTGCACAAAGTTTCGCATTACATAATCACTGGGTTTCAGTTGGGGTGCTCAGAACATTCAGGTTATGATAATTAAGTTAAGCGTCACTAACGACCGGACCTGTGTTGTGCTTGAGAACTACTACATATACCAATTTGGCACTCTTAAACCCTTTGAGATCAATGAGTACCTGTCTCATGGATGATATCAAGTTGTTCCATCATTTCTCTGTTTGTTTCATGTCACATGTATGTAGCTATTTTTGTATATTCCTTGTCCAGTGTCATTTCACCTCTGACCTAGTTACAACTCTTCTGGATCAATCTCCACATTACGGTCAACTTGGCTATGTGAATGTCTATAGTGTCATTCTTACTTGTTGTTTTCTGTTGTGTATATTATTATGTGTCTTCAGTGGTTAGCAAAATTTTATTAAGGTTCCTGGATTTACTAGTTGGATTTCAGTTTTGCGCAAGTACAAATTATCAATTTTGCTGAGCTGAGACAAATTAGAAAAGAAGTGCAAAAGACAGGAAATACTGAATAAGGCAGAAAGGTAACTATAAAATACCTAACAATAGTAAAAAACAAAACAACTAACAATAAAATATACAACAAGGGCACAATTTTCTACGTTGCGGTCCAACCGGGACCTTTTTCAAGAAACAAATAATCAAAAACACAAAATCGTAAAAATATTGACAAATAGAATGATTTGAAGCTGTTTCTCTTACCAAGAAACAAGGTCAAGTGTAGTTACGACGTCATTTCCAATAAATGAAAAATTGAGTTCGTTCAATAAATGAGCATAAATTTCCACACTATTGGAAGACAGAATAGACAAAGATCAATAGCCATGGGTGATACATCTAGAAGTCCAACATGAAAGGTAAGTAATAGCAGAGTTGGGGGCCAACAATGAGTAATGTCAAGACTGCAAAAGACAACCAGATAATGTGCGAACTACTGGATAAGGCTGTGTGAAGATATGCTAGCGACTACATTGTCCTGTCACAATGCCAGTGACAAAGGTAACATCAAAGGTGTGCATTGAATGTATAAAGAAAGCCATCAGTCTGAGAGTGACGAAGCGTGCACTGATGAGAAATTTAATGGGCGATATCATTACCGATAAAAGGAAGCAAATAGACAGATGTGTAGGATTATTTAGAGGTCTATTATAATGAGCCTAAGCTAACAAATGATGCCTTCAGTGCCATTCTACCAATGCTTAATGATGTTGGCCAACCAACTAGGAACTGGAACTGTCAGTCATCTTGTAATGGTGGATACACTCAAGTAGAGATCAGAATGTCTATGGACATTTTGGAATGTCTGGAGTGCCATGATGATGATCAGGCGACTAACTAACTGAAAGACTTGAACATGAACTCACCTTCTTTTGTGAGGCTTAGTCTTGAAATGATCACTGAGAGCATTCTCAGATATGAAGTATTTTCTGGAATAAACAGTTCATGGTTAGCTCAATAGTGCAGAAACTAACTGACTTTCTACATAGACTAAGATTAAACCAGGTGTAAAAACACTTAAACATTGTACAAGTCCAGATTTTTCAAGAACCCATGTGACTTAATTTAATTGACACATTCCCTACTGACATGAAGATCCAACAACTAATTAGTATAACTGGGAACACTGGCTCGATATTGACAGAAGTTTCAAAAGGCTATAATGACTGCTTCATCCTGTTATGCTACTTGATGATGAGTTGTCAGATGATCATTGCACTTTGGACAAGCTTACGTCTGCTCCTATTCTGTATGTACTTCTGCACATGGTGATTAACTGTTCCAGTTCTGCGATTGGTGAGACTAACAGGAATTGAATAAAGTCCGTTCTAACGGCACCGAATTGCCTTGCAACTCAAGTAAACAGAGTTGCCGTACTTGACTAACCGCATCTTCAAAAAAGATGCTGTTTTGTCAAGACATTCAAACTGTGTACTCAAGGCACAGAGAACGGACCAATCAAGACAAGGACTATTACAACAGCAATGAATATCCCGTACAAGTATTGAAGTATCCTCAGTAACACAAACGTATAACATCCGTGTTAGTACGATTGTTGATAACTTTTGATTACATTAAGATAACATCTAGATTTCATGATAACATCAGTTTGATTCTACAGAATTTTTTACCATGGTTCTGCATTCTGGACAGGCACAGAAGAAAATACCTTGAGTCTTCCAAGTGTTTTAACTCTTCATTCATCATCATCATGTGCTGTGCAAGTAGGCAATCATGGGATCTCCAGAACTCTATTTCTAGTATCTTTTATCAGGATTATTGCTTACTCTTTGCTGTCTCACTATGTCAGAATATATTTTCTCATGCTGTCATCCTCGATCTCTTACCTTCTATAACTATGCTCTCAAGATCTCCCTGTCCTATAATGTGTCCAAAATATAAAGCTCTAACCATGATATTATCTTTCGGATATTATTATGCAAAGCCTCCCCCTCCCCCAATCTAGCATTTGACTCTTTCAGCACCCCTCATTAGTTTTTCTAGCTTTCCATGACACTCTCTGCATTCTTTTATAGAACCAAATTTCTGTTGCCTCTAATTTTCCACTATCCTGTTTGTTTATTCATTTATTTTCCAAGACTTGTATCCCTATGTTGGAATCAGTGTTATTGCCATGAAGAACTCTTTTCCTCACCTCTATTAACAAGGACATATTACACAGAATATTCTTCATTTTAAGAATGCTACCTTTGCCTGCCCTATTTTACAGCAATATTGATCTGATCTATTTAAAAAAATATTTTGTCTAATTTCTTTCTTTGTTGTGATACTGCATAGAACTTGTTTAATGTACCTGCTTTCTTACTGGGTTGTTACTTTGTTGCCACAACCATCTACTATGGGTATGGGATTTGTCTTTGTATTTTTTCCCTTGAGATTATTCCCTTAAGTCTCCAAGCTTTAGTACTTTTTAAAACAAAGTTGTCATTGTGTATAGAGAAATAAAATATGTGCTATTATAAATAGTTTGTACAATAGTAACGAAAAAGCAGAATAAACTAAGTAAATTCCCTGAAGCCAGCTAAAAATTTTTTTAATAATAATACAATTTGGACATTTATTTCAAATAACACTTGATACACTTGAACACATGTAACACTTGATTTATGTTAGAAACAAGGGAGACCACACCATATAAAATTTATTTCTAACACTACAGACGTGTTTCCCTATATATATAACATTCAGAAATGAATGAGCTAACATATTTAAGCTACTGTGATTGCAAAGCTTGGGATATTAATCCCCTGGAGGAAAATATGTAATTTTGTCAGTTACAGGTGTTGAAGTTTGAAAATAGCAAAATACGAATTACACTAAAAAAAAGGGGCGATCGTTTACTTCATTGCACGCAGGTTATCCCATATGTACTCCACCCTTCTCAACGAAGCGACAAGCAACCTGCCAAGAGTTTAACTTATAGTACGTAGCTTAAAGTAATAATCTCCTGGGACCTCTGCAAAGTCCATTTTATAAATTAGACGCAGTAGGAGGTTTCGAGGCTGCAACCTCTTGTGCACCAAGCGAACGGCTTAACCACAACACCAAAGAGACGCCCAAGATTGAAGTATTTTTTTCCTAAGGTTGAAAACTCAGCACTTTTACACATCTACCTCTCACCACCTAACTTTCTTATCCTCTGAAAGTTTGGTCATTTATACTTATGTAGCTTAGCACAAAATGCAGTACCGAATAGAGGAGCAAGTGTACAGTACCCAAACAATGCAACCTAAAGTACCAACATGAAAATTCAGTAATAATTATGATGCAGAAATTTGGGCAATCAAGGCTGCAAATGAAAAACTGTTGTACTTCAATCGTGGCCCACAGTTTATGGTATTTCTGACAGATTCAAGACGAGTACTTCAATCGCTCCAGTCTGAAAAATACTAGACCTACAAACACTACTGACCGAACTGTGTGACTATGCATGTGGTTGCATCTGTGGGTCTCACCAATGGCTCACTAGACAAACCACCCATGCAACAGAAAACCTTAGTAGATGACATGCCATTATATTGAGGTTATCTTCTTGTAGAAGCTTCATGACACGTCATCTATACAATTATGCCTATTATGCTTTTATTTTGTTATTGAAATGTTTTTCATGTTTACTTGAATATATGTATGCACCCTCTGTGGTTGGGAGGGAGCCAGAGATGTACTGTGCAGCACTGGGGAGGAGGAAACTGACAGCATTGTTTTTTCCTATGACTAAGGCCCATCATTGAAGCACAGTGACTCAGGACGTGACAATCCTTTTGACTTGAACATTTGGTTGCATGCCTGGAGCAATAGAGAAGTTTGGCATAACCAGTAGTCAATTGGTGGCGGGGAATGAGCACAGTGAACCCTATCTTGGTTGCAGTGGCTTGGAGCAGTGCATAGGTTGAAATCTACCTTCCTGGGGGTGTGATAGTTATTCTCTGTCCTGGGGTGGGCTGAAAATCCAGACTTCCCAGCAATATAATGCCATTTAATGGCATTAGGTCAAAGGGCATGAGCCCATGGACCGCTGGATCAGCAAATAATCAACCAACCAACTGTGTGACAAGCGTAATGCAGTGGAATACCAAGAAATTTGAGTGAAGATCAACTGGCTAAGGGGTGCACTACTGAAGAGCAACCATTGTATGAATCACTCACCATTAGAAAAACAAACAAATCAAATCAATCAGAAAGCTATAAACACAAACAAGATGACTAACGAATTATGAACAGAACAAGGTCACCTTGAACTTCGTATTGTTTACATGTCAATAGTGCCTCTGTGGTGTTAACATTGTTGTTACTGTTTTCATTGTTTGTTTCATATATTCTTGAGAAAGACTTGATGGTTTGAAAAGTTGAAAATATCTTGTGTATTGTAATTTTTATGTTTTCTTGTTTACACATCATAATACTCTTAGTTTTAGTGACAGTCCGTCATGTCTAAGTGGAACTTTCTAAAAACTTGTGTTTATGTAAGTACTATTGTGGTTTCACACAGTATTACCTTATATTGAACAGAACAAGTTGTAATTCAGAAAATAGTATAACTGACTCTGCGGCCAGTCCACAAAATTCTGAATTGGCAAACCCAACAGTGTACAAGCACCACAGACTGCAGAACATAGGCCTATACTTCAAGAATGTCCCTAATATGAGATACTGTGACAAACATACCAGCCTATAGAAATAACACTAGAATCCTAGTTTTATGGACCCCAGCATGATCTGCAAAAGATGGTGAGGTTTACTGAGGAGACAAAATTTTAAGTGAATGAAAGTAGAAGAAAATCATGTTCCTAGACATGTATTCTTGATCGTTGAAGATGATCATACTTACGCACAATGGAGGCAATAAAACTGAGCAGCCCCTGGCTTATCAAGATCCACTTCTTGATTTAGGAGTAACTTTGGTGTTTTCATATCATTATGGATCAGGTCTATGTCTCGAGTCCTGCGTTTTGTGCGATATTTCTCTTTCAATGGTTTGTCTCCTTTGTGCATCTTCTTCCTGCGATACCGTCCCATAGCTGAAAGACTGTTTCTTTTCTGAGAATATAATTGTAATAATGATGTTAAATATGTTTAAGAAGATATTAAAGACTCATCAGTGGCCCACCAGATCAACCATATGCAATAGCAAACCCCTAATAAATAACAAGTCTATACAGAGCTTTTCTGTTCAGGAAAGACTATGCCGTGGACAACCAAAGTACATGATTAAATTTATCCCACAGGCAGTTGTGCATTCAGAGCAGCCAAATATATGTCCTAAATATTGATAGTTTCTGGCGCACACTGAAACAATATTATTTTGACACCTAAAAGGTTAATCAACAATCATAGACATTATTGAACAACTTTAAAAGAACTATGAGAGTTCACAGTAAAGTTTGAAAAATTTAACAAATAAGTATGGAATAGAAATTAACACCAAAAAGAGTAAGAATTTAGTCAACAGCAGAGACAAAGAGGTACAGATCAACATCATGACAAATGGGCAGAAGCTTGAAAAGGTGAATACTTTCAAATACCTCAGATCCTGCATAGTAAGTAAAGTAAAGTAACCCATAGCATTTATTAATGCCATAGGGGTGCGAGATGTTAGCGATCTCACATTTCAGAGGCGCTGCAAATGAGGACGGTAGCAGTCTTTACTTCCCGGATTAATCCGGTACCCATTTAAGGCTTGGTCGACCCGGGAGCCGTTGCGATCTGAAAAACATTTCCGCCTCAACTGGGCAATGAACCCAGGACCACTCAGATCCTGCATATGAACAATTGAAAATGCATATCAGAATTAAAGATAAGGCTGGAGACAGCTTTAGCTGATATGTCAAGGCTAAATTTAATTCGAAAAAGTAACATCAGAGTGAAAATCAAACATTATAACTCAGTAGTGCTGTCTGTTGTATGTATGGTTGCGAAAGCTGGACACTCACTGCAGATATAGAGAAAGTTACAGGCTTTTGATTACAAATATTAGACGAAACATAAGACAAATATGTACATAAGAAAAGAAATAAAGATGTATTTAGTTCCACAAGAACCATTACTTTCAATAATGAATGACAACAATAATGTATGGTTTGGTCATGTATGCCAACATGATTTCTTGTAAAAAATGACACTAACAGAACAGTCAACGATAGAAGCAAAGAAGAACAAAGAAAAACATGGAAAGGCAGCATCAAGGACTGGACAGATGGGATTTTTCTTCACTCACTTGCATTGCTGATAATACAAATTTATGCATAAAGTGAAATTTACGCATAAATACATAAAATGACTTTCATTTTTGTGCTGGGACATGCAGGAGTCTGGGGTAATGAGAGAGCAGATAGGTATGCCGCACATGCAGTTACTACAGCTGCTGGTCGAGCAATGGATCAAGCAGACATTTTGAACGCCCTATGGGAAAACGCATGAGCAAATGACTGTATACGTGACGATACTCTTGCTTCATGACGAGAATAAAGGAATTTGGTTTGAAATGTGGTGTCGCTAGAAAGGAGCGGTTTCGTGGGCAAGAAAGAATGATGGTCAATCAACTGCGTACTGGGACCGTCAGTCAACGTGTAATGGCGGCTACACTCAATGAGAGATCTGAACACGTATGGACTTGTCCGGAGTGCAGTAATGATGATACAACTACTAACTAACTATGATAGAAATTGATAGAGAACTCTGTGTGTTGATGTATTATCCAATGTAGTATCCCTATGACCCTGACAGGTTATGAACTTATGGATGTCCTGAATAGAATATACTAAAATTACAGCTGGAGAGGAGATGGACACCATTAGCTAAACCTTCCATCCACTGAAATACTACAATGGATAGATAAATAAAGGAATTGACAGGACAAGATATTTCCATACTGATCTGCATCACTGAGGATATAATTCGTTGGAGGACTCTGTGTTCTGAAGCATCCAATGTGGTACCCCTATGACCCTGAAGGGTTACGGGTTTGTTAATTGATACTAACATTTTCTCCTGTGCAAATCACACATTACTACACTGTTACAAATAAAGTTTTGAAGGGAGGCTTTTTCCTCTTCTCAATGCATTGCAGATTGCTGAGACTTGAATTTCTGGGTATGAATTAAAACTCTTGAAAAACTCATAAACAGTGAAGGGATCTTGAAGATGTTTTAATGCTGATGTACATTCTGTGTAGATACCAAGTCACATAACAAGAGTGACATACCAAGATGGAGGCGAATATAGTGATATTTATCAGGTGTCTTCTGCTACAATCACAGTTTACAAATAGGATGTTGTAGAGATTTTTTTGGCAGTGGCCACTACCCATGTGTCACAGTTGAAAAAGCGACATCTAAATAATGCAAACCTATTCAATACTAAATATATACTTCTGGAGGTTGTGGTGACTGGATTACCAGAACCATGACCTACCTATTTTTGTATAGTTAAAGGTTCTGATATAACCAAATTGGACTAATGTTCGCAGTTGGAAGGAGCATACCTCACGATAAGCATTAAGAGGTAGGTACATTTTTAGTTAACAAAAATCATATTTTTCATCCCTTGGCAAAATAAAACAACTGTTCTCTGTTGTTATATTTATTAAGTCTAGAAAAGTCACCCACCAACGATTAAGCCTAGTCTTATGAAAATTTTTTAATTTATTGATCAGATTTATCAACATCATTTAGTGCATAGGCCCTCAAAAAATTACCACTATAATTAACTAGACCTACTGGGGTAGGTATTTCTGCAACTAAAAATTAGCAAATCTTATAAATCTAAGAAAAAACTGTTTAAAACTTAAAAGTCTTTTAACATAAATCTTTCTTAATTGCTTATTTTCTTTCACATTCCTTTCAATGGTATCGATTGGTCCAGCTGTATGAATTGTGAAACAAAATTAATAGTTATGAATGTCATTGTCGATCCTCAATATGTCTCAAATTGGTCGTCCTGCTTGGAGTATTCAAAAGAGGCCTACTCAAACAGGATGACCAATTTGAGACATAAATCAACAATGACACTCAAAATTATTTCCTTTTGCTTCACAATTCATACAGCTGGACCAATATATAGCAATGTGAAAGAAAACGCTCTCGAAAGATTTATGTTGAAATTGGAAAGGAATAGACTTTTAGCTGCAGATTAAAATATATAGCCTAGGGCCTTGGTCTTTAGTTAGTGATTTTATGTGATAGAGCCTAGATCTATATAATACTATTATATGCTAATATTGTATTATAAGCCTAGTCATGTTAATTAAAGTAATTAAAGGAGGTAGCTGCTATATTATTCTATGCAGTTGAGTTTGATCTTGCACGCTCGTTTATTTTGTTTCTTACACTTACAACTATTACTTCTGACTTTTTACTGCAATAGTTATTTTAATTAAAGTTATTTTGAAAAGGTTTTTAGGGTATGTTAAGTAGGCCTCAGTCAATCACGTGCCATGAAGAATGGCGTAGGTGATTATATTTCTCCACATCTCTCTGCCTATTGTGTTGTCAATAAGCTCAGTTGGTGACCTTCTCCTGTGCCATCATACGAGCCCATCTGGCAAGTTCTCGCTTTGTCATCCCTGTCTCTTCTCTCCTTGATCTTTCCAGTAGTTATTAAGAGTTCAAGCTGTATTCTCAGCACATGCCCTAGAAACCGTGACTATTTGCTCCTAATATTTGCTATGATTTTTCCTTTTACGTCAGCATCATTGAGAACATCTGCATTAGTTTTCTTAGCTGTTCATGGTATTGTCATCATTCCTCTCAGAAACCACATCTCTGTAGCCTCCAGTTTGTTTTGAATTTTTCTTTTACAGTCCATGCTTCACAGCCATAAAAATGAACTTCAATATAATATTCCAGCACTCGAATTCGGGTCTGCGATAATGTTGCCATTGCACAAAATGGATCTCTTATGGAATGCTGATTTGGTCTGTGCTGTACAGCTGTTTATCTCACTTGAGCTACCATCTGATGTTAACAGGGTGACAAAATATTTAACTTGTTCAACCTGTGTTAAATAATACTCACGTGTAAGACAGGTAATGAAGTCCTACTGAATGACGACTAAAACACTACACACTATCACTAACGGATGTAAATATGGTACATATAACAAAACAAAACACAGAATATAATCTACAGATGACAATACACAGGACAAAGTCGACGTTTCGGACCAATAGGCCTTTTTCAAGATACGGACATAACATACAAACATAAAAAAACCACAAGTAAAAATGTATGCGTATCCGAGTGAAATGTGATAGTAAGATAGATACCGGAAGCATACAAACAGGAAGTACACAAAGACGATAATACAGGTGGAACGAGAGGAACAAAACGATGACGTAACAAAGACCAATCAACCTGTGTTACTGTACTGTTGTGTCATTAACCATTATGTTGCACCTTGTTAGTGTATGTCTCTTTGTAACAACCATTAATGTTATTTCTATTTTCTTGTATAAACTGAGGCCTTTGTTTTCACTTTCTTTCACTACTTAATTACTTTATATAACAGGACTTGTAGTTTCTGTTCACTTCCTGCAATCAGTACTGTGTCATAAGCAGATCTCAAGTTAATACTATATAATATTAATATTCTATTCCCCCCACAGTTATTCCTGGCATATCTTCTACATTTTGCATAATATATTAAATGAATACAGGAAGAAAAGATCCAGAGACATTAACAGTCCACAACCTCCGATGTGTAGTAGCCTAGTAGGCCATAATAATTTAGGTCTTTAATATATTTACTTAATGTTTAAATTAAAGGCTTGGTAGGCCCTCATAAAATAAATAATAAATCATAGTAGTAGTTAAGTGCTATACTATACACACAGTATTTGTAATGATGCAGTTGAAAATTTTGTCTAAGTATAAATAAGAAAGCCTCTACCCCTACCGAGTAAGATTTCATTGGACATGTGATAAAATAAAATTAAAATTCAATATAAATAAAATAAAATAACAATTTACAATGTAATGAGACAACAGCTTAACTGTGATATCGATATTTTGCATTAACTTATCTAAAAGTAATAGGGCTTGGGTATTGTTGTACCTGAAAACCACGACACTGGAAGACGTTGACGAAAGAGATAGTTTACACTTGATTCAAGTAATTTTCCTAGATTTCAACAATGCGGAAAACCGGAGGTGGAGAATAACGGCCCCTTTTTCAGTGTTGGCAACTTATTTCGTCAAAAATTCACTAAATTCATGCATAAACGGAATTTTTTTTGTATGACAAAGCACTTGAAAAATCACTAACTCCATTTCATTAAAAATATACTAGATATCACATTAAAATGTTCAAAAATCAATTAATGAAATAATTAATGTTATTTTAGGTATGAGAAATCAGTCAGGTAGCATCTTCATTTTCTGTAGATGTTTTCTGCTGTATTTAAGTGTTGCCAGCTCATGATTTGTTTCGAGGTATGGTGTCTCCTGTTATCTTGCTGGGCCATTCTAGCTTTTATCATTATATTTTCTATGATATATTTTATAATACGCCTTAATATCTTCTTCCTACTATCGTCACCTTTATATGTGCTTTCCTATGTTAAGTAATCAATGCCATCAGGTGGTATTTCTTACTAATGCTATGTCTGTCCTACAAGCCCTTGACAGCGATAAGCTGCCAGACCTGAAGAAAGCCATAAGAGAAGTGAGCATCCAAAGAAGGGTAGTACTACAGTGGATACCATCCCACTGTGGCATACCAAGAAATGAAGAGGCAGACAGACTGGCAAAGGATGGAGCAACACAGGAACAAAAAGACCAAGAAATCATCTACCAAGAAAAGAAGACCCTCATCAAGGCCATCAGGAAAGTCGACCACCCAAAATACAATTACCACTATCTCGAAAGAGCAGAGCAGGTTATTATCTTCCGCCTCAGGACAGGACACAACAGATTAAACAGCCACTTAAGCAGGCTCAGATTGGTCACATCACCACTGTGCCCTTGTGGGCAGGCAGAACAGACCACTGAACATATCCTGCAAGACTGCAATACACTAAACCAGTTAAGGGAAGAACACTGGACAACAGAGATGGATATCCACAGAAAGATGTATGGGCGCACTGAGGAGCTTTCAAATAAAGCAGCATTTATTAACAAAACAGGACTTGCTGTGTAGACATGTCAAACTGCGAACGAGAAGAAGAAGAAGAAGATGTTAAGTAATATTTGCTTCTTGTCTCCCGTTCTGATTAAGCCCTTTTCTCGAAAAGTCATTCACCACTGTCTCACTGTTATGATATTTTTTGAATATTGGTAGCACTTGTACATAAGTCAATGCATATTTACATTTACTATGTATTACCCCAGTTCGCGAATTTCCAGGAACTGTTGTTTTCCAACACGGAAGTTTTATCCCTTGATTACCAATGTGACTGCTACCTGTCTGTTTTGTTTTGTCTTTCCATTTTCTCCCGTTTTCCTTGTTGTAGACTGTGCTGTGTAATTTGTATCTTTGTTTTGTTACTATCTCATATTATCCATCATCTCTACTATCTATTACCCTTTTCCCCTCTTACTGGTACTTCGCTCTCGCATCTCTACCTACTTACTATCGTTCCATGTCTCCTTTTATTGTCTCTAAATACTCCCTTTTTCGACCTCTGCCTCCTTTCTATTTAGCTCTGTATTTATTTCATACATATATGTATTGACTTGTGATTAATCATTTATGTTTCGTTCATACGTAATAATACATATATGTGTATATATATAGGATATGTATCCATCTATATTAGAAAGCGTCGCTGGAATTACATCGGACACGCGATACGAATAGATACTGAAAGACTTCCCTGCCAATCTTTGATGTGGTCACCAAAAGGCAAGAGAAACGAGGAAGACCAAAAGAAACTTTACGTAGAACTATTACAAGGGAACATTTCACCACCGGTATCAGAAACAATGAAGATCTAAAGCAAATTGCAATGAAACGAGAGACATGGAAATCTATGACATCAGCCTTATGTGCCGTCTTTGGCCCTAGAGGAATAACTAACTAATATATAGGTCTTTATGTGCTAACAGTTGTGTGTGCACATTTGTGTATGCTTTGTTGTTGTTATTAATGTATGTATGCGTGTGTGTATGTATGTATGTGTGTGTGTGTGTATGCATGCATGTATGTATATATGTATGTATAAGTATGCATATGTAATTATTAATATTTTCATATATTTAGTATTTGTATGTTTCATAGTATAGACCCTAAATGCTATTTTTTAAGATTATTTATATATATGTCTAAGTATATACTGTGTTGGTCTTCTTTAGCATCAGTGGGCTGGCTACTAAGATGCGGATGTTAACCTATGAGCTTTGTATGGTGTACTACGACTTCAGCTAACTACATTAGTGATAGCGCGTACAAGAGTTTAGCGACACTCGGCTAAGATATTTGACTCGGTGTTTTACACATGGGGCTACGTGGAGGACGAGCAAGGCCTACCAACGGGTTGCAACATATACTTGATCTATTTTGATATGAATCTCGGTTTATTGGACATCTCCGCCCAACAGTACAAGGTCCGCGCATAAGAATTGTGTGGTGATTTGTGGTTATGTCCGCTGATCGTTGTTCCTCATAGACGGGCTAATGTACAATATGAGAAATATCAACCAACGGATTGCGACGTGCGGCTAGCTCAACCTAGTTACATGATCTTCAGTTCATGAGATCTGTTACATTCCCAGCCACACGGCATAATAAGTTATCCTGTGTTGCGTTTGTCTCTTCGGTCCATCTGTCGCTATGCTTCAATGGGAACTCGGCGACCCCGACCTACACCGACACCAGCATATAATAATTATAACGACATAATCTAATTACTTCCGACTGTTCGCAATTTGTCAATGTTCCAAACAATACACGGTGTATGCATTGACTACCGCTTCGGGTTTGTCTCCCTCCGTTATGGGTATAGATTCCATTCTCTGTTCTCCTTCAACCACAGTTGCTTCCTTCGCCGGATCTGACTTCTACTTTTCTCCCTTCTATCTATCACACACATATCTACTTTATAGCACCGTTTACCTCTACGACATTTAAACAGTGATACCCTCTTATAACGCCCTTGTTTGTGACGGTTTCCCTTATCTAGTAGTATCTCTCCGTGTCCCCCTATTCTCCCCCTCTCCGCATGTCCACCCAATTTGGCATGTCTTTTGTATATTTCATTGGTGCTGGCTGGTTCGCTGCAGTGTTTTTCAAACTGTATCTTTCCTCTTTTTTTTCACACCTTATTGATGCAGTCTGTTCCCTGTATACATGAATATTTATAATCAGTCTGTCTTTTCCATCTATACCTATTTCTTGAAGATATTTTATTAATTCTTCATGTTGGATTCTGTCAAAGGCTTTTCTGTAGTATATGAAGCAAATGTAGATACTTTTTTGGACTTCTCTATATATTTATCTATCACCAGTCGACTACTAAGTATTGCTTCTCTGGTTCCTTTGTTTTTTCTGAAACCGAATTGTTCTTCACTGAGCTCTGTGTCTATCTTGTTTTTAATTTTTTCATGTATTATCTTGAGAAGTATTTTAGTTAAATGACTCATTAGACTTATTGTTCTATATTCTGTACAGTCCACAGCCCAGGGCTTCTTAGGTAATGGTATGCATATTGGTGATGTTAGGTATGTAGTCTGTGTCATATATGTCATTGCAAAGTTCTGTGATAATATCCACACCAAATTCATTTAGATTTTTTATTATGTCTGCTGTTATGTTGTCTGAGCCTGCAGCCTTTCCACATTTTATTGCATTTTCTACTTCTGCTTTCAGTATTGCTGGTCCATCATTGTTGTGTATTGTTGTTTTTTTGTACCGTTGGTCGTCAAACAGTTCTGTCACATAATCTGCTAAGAACTGTACTTCTGTTTTATTAAATATTATTTTTCCGTTTTTATCTTTAATGCAGCCACCCCCATTTATATGATTTTTCTTATTTGTGATCAGCTTTATCTCCTTATGCATTCATTTTGTCTTCTGTTCTATGGACATCTCTTTTTCACTGCACTTTGTTTCTAGCCATTGTTTTTTCGCTGTTCTGCACATGTTACGTATCTCATTGTCTATAATTGAGTATTATGGGGGTATTTTTAGCTTTCTTTCTTTCTGACATTTTCTCTAATATTTTATTGTCATCCATGTTTGTTTGTTCTTGGCTTTTTTTATTGGTAAATTTTTATTTGATGTTTGAATACTTTTCCTTAGGATGTCCCCTGTATTGTCTATTTTCTCTTGTGGATTTTCCCTTCTCTATTGTTCCATGAATTCTATCATTAAATGTTCATATCTTTTCCTTACATCTACAAGGTATTTATGTTTGTGTGTCTGGTTGTTTCAGTGCTGATGCATATATCTGCGGATCTTTAACTCTTCTATATTCTATCTCTTTAAGTTTGAAATGTTTTGTGCACAGCACTGGATTATGGTCAGAGTTGATATCTGTACCTGGATATGTTTTAGTGTTCTTCACACTATTTCTAAATCTGTTATTGACCATAATATAGTTTATTTGGTTCCTCTTTCTGTCGAAATGACTTTTCATGTATATAGTCTTCTATTTTCGTGTTCATAGAATGTATTACATATGGTCATGTTGTTCTCCTCACAGAACTGTATGTCTTTCTCCTCTGTCATTTGTTGCCCCTAGCCCAAATTGCCCTACACTGTTCTAGTGTCTTCCTTTCCCTATTGTTGCATTCATGTCTCCCATGACTATTAAAATGTCTGTTGATTTTACTGGTTTGAGTAGTTGTTGTAGGTCTTCGTATTAATGTTCTATTTCTTCTTCAGTGTAATGTGTAGTTGGTGCGCATGTTTGTATAATGGCCAGATCAAATGGTTTTGCTTTGATCTTTTGCATCATCATTCTATCGTTACATGTCCAGTACCCGCTGATATATTTTTCTATTTCTTTCTTGATCAATATTCCTACTCCTCATTGCTGATAATCTCTGAATGTATAAAACTAAAATTTTCATTTCTTGTGTACCCAGCATCTTTCCATCTTGTCTCTGCTATTCATAGAACATCTACATTTAATGATTTTGCTTCCAATATTATATTAACACTATACTATATATAATACTATATTAACACCCATAGTAGGGTCGGAGACAATGGGATTACACTGAGTGAACACAGAGATAAATAGGTGCTAATACATGCAACAAAATTTCACTGTATGTCGTCATCCAATGAAAGACCGATTTCAAAACTTAACAATGGGGCTGTATGCGAAATGAAATGCACGAGAACAGCACTTGGAGTATCAAAAAGAGATATAATAAACAATGAAATCTGGTGAAAACAATATCGTGCAAAGAATACATAGACACACAAAAGATCAAATAGTTTGACCATCTAATTAGAATGGAACCTGATCGCGTTCCATCGTTAGCCTTTAATAAAAGATCATCTGAATAGAGAAACAGGGGAGGACCCAGACGAAGATGGATAGAGGACATAAGAGAAATACTAAAATACTAAGACTGCACTATGGCAGCGGTATTACCGTTAGCAAAAGGAAGACTTCGGCTCCTTAGGACGTCTAACGGTACATATGGATAGGACTTCTTCTTCTTCTTCTTCTTCATCGTTCTTCAGTCAGATATCAGGTTACAGCACCCAATAGCTTCAATGAATTGTGTGATTCGTTCAGGTCATCCATGGAACCCCTCAAGTCTGGAAGCAGTGCCGTCTCAGTAGGCCATATTTTCTCCCTCTCTTCTTGGTAGAGTTGACAGGCATGAAGAATGTGTTCTGCAGTCTCTGGGCTCAGTCCACAGTTGCACAGGTCTGTCTCACCAATCTTCAGCTTTCGGAACATGTGACTTCTCAGTCTGTTGTGACCAGTTTGTAGTCTGAAAATGATGGTTTGTTCCTTGCGTGACATTTGGTGGTATGGGTCATTTGGTTCCACTTTTTCTTATATTCTGCTTTTAACATGGTCTTACTTTCATAGTACGTATTATCATTTTCTATTTGTTCCAGTGATCCCCCTTTCCTTGCCAGGAGATGAGCTTTTTCATTTCCAGGTATGCCACAGTGACCCAGGATCCACTGCAGTACTGTTTCTTTGGTGGTACTGCTGAGGTGTAGTAAGCAGGCCGTAAGTTCATTCATGCTCGTGTTCTTTGGATCTTTCAATGCCTGCAATACTGATTTTGCATCCGTTAGAAATGCTACATGTCTGTTGTGACTCGGCAAGCAATTCATGAACATTTTGGCTGCCTCTATTATGGCTTCCATTTCTGCTTTGAAATTTGTGGAATGTTTGCCTGTGGGTATGGATTTCTCTATTTCTTTTCCATCTGGTGTTACTATATATATTCCTGATCCTCCATCTAATACTGCCTCTTTCTCTGATCCATCTGTATATACATGTGTCCATATATCCTTTGGGTATGCTTTCTGAATGTGATTCTTAGTTGTCTCCTTTAGTACTTGTATAGTAGTTTATGTTTTCGAAATAATGCTTGGTATATTGTCCATAATTCTTGGGAAGTTTTTCCTGTCCCATGTTGGGTATGTGTTAAATTCTAAGTAGAGTATATACAGGTTACGTAAGACCAGCTTTGGAATATGGAATGTCAGCATGGAGGACTGCAGCCAAGAGTAACACTCAAAAGATCTCAAAGATACAAAACCGCAATCTCAGAATTATAACAGGAGGTATGAATACTACCCCAATCACAGAAATGGAAACATGCACAGGTTTGCCATCAATGGAAGAAAGAAGAAATGAAAAAATCCTCACACAGTATGCAAAGTTCAAATGTTTGGAGAGTCATCAAATGAACCAAAGACTAAGCAGACCTACAAAAGAGCGACTCAAAAGAGGTAGCTTTCTACACTCCGCTAAACAGCTCCAGAAATCACTCACAGATACAGACCTACAAAACCTAAAACCACTAAACATGGATAGGACAAGACAAGACAATGAGGCTACTGACAAGAAGTATCTTTATCCAACAGGACCAACGATTCCGTGGAAAAAAAATCTCAGACTAGCCTGAAGTTAACAGCCCCCAAAAGTCTGCACTAGAACAAACCACATGGAGAGAGAGAGAAAGAGAGAGAGAAAGAGAGAGAGAGAGAGAGAAAGAGAGAGAGAGAGGATAGTGGATTATCTATATTCAGCCTGAGTTGAAAGGAAATCTCAGAGAGAATAAACAGAATAGTGTACAACGTAAGAGTCACCTGGATAATGAACATTCACATGACATATGCATCAAAGTATACATACAGATTGGTCAGGGGAATGCAGGGAAAAAATGGTGGAGCAGGATTTCAAACAATTCCAGACCAATGTCCCTAATTGTTAACGTAATTTATGGACAGCACATATGTCAATGTTATTATCGCATTCATCACTTATGTCAATGTTATTATCGCATTCATCACTTATGTCAATGTTATTATCGCATTCATCACTTATGTCAATGTTATTGTCGCATTCATCACTTATGTCAATGTTATTGTCGCATTCATCACTTATGTCAATGTTATTGTCGCATTCATCACTTATGTCAATGTTATTGTCGCATTCATCACTTATGTCAATGTTATTGTCGCATTCATCACTTATGTCAATGTTATTGTCGCCCTCATCACTTATGTCAATTGTTATTGTCGCATTC
Organism: Meghimatium bilineatum; assembly: GCA_034231615.1. NCBI lineage: Eukaryota > Metazoa > Mollusca > Gastropoda > Stylommatophora > Philomycidae > Meghimatium > Meghimatium bilineatum. The sequence goes on from CM067311.1 coordinate 40,575,235, forward strand.
ATCACTTATGTCAATGTTATTGTTGCCCTCATCACTTATGTCAATTGTTATTGTCGCATTCATCACTTATGTCAATTGTTATTGTCGCATTCATCACTTATGTCAATGTTATTGTCGCATTCATCACTTATGTCAATGTTATTGTCGCATTCATCACTTATGTCAATGTTATTGTCGCCCTCATCACTTATGTCAATTGTTATTGTCGCATTCATCACTTATGTCAATGTTATTGTTGCCCTCATCACTTATGTCAATGTTATTGTTGCCCTCATCACTTATGTCAATTGTTATTGTCGCATTCATCACTTATGTCAATGTTATTGTCGCATTCATCACTTATGTCAATGTTATTGTCGCCCTCATCACTTATGTCAATTGTTATTGTCGCATTCATCACTTATGTCAATGTTATTGTTGCCCTCATCACTTATGTCAATGTTATTGTTGCCCTCATCACTTATGTCAATTGTTATTGTCGCATTCATCACTTATGTCAATGTTATTGTTGCCCTCATCACTTATGTCAATTGTTATTGTCGCATTCATCACTTATGTCAATGTTATTGTTGCCCTCATCACTTATGTCAATGTTATTGTCGCATTCATCACTTATGTCAATGTTATTGTCGCATTCATCACTTATGTCAATGTTATTGTTGCCCTCATCACTTATGTCAATTGTTATTGTCGCATTCATCACTTATGTCAATGTTATTGTTGCCCTCATCACTTATGTCAATGTTATTGTCGCATTCATCACTTATGTCAATGTTATTGTCGCATTCATCACTTATGTCAATGTTATTGTTGCCCTCATCACTTATGTCAATGTTATTATCGCATTCATCAATTATGTCAATGTTATTGTTGCCCTCATCACTTATGTCAATGTTATTATCGCATTCATCACTTATGTCAATGTTATTATCGCATTCATCAATTATGTCAATGTTATTGTTGCCCTCATCACTTATGTCAATGTTAGTGTCGCCATCAGTACTTATGTCAATGTTATTATCGCATTCATCACTTATATCAATGTTGCTATCACATAAATTATTTACGCGAATTTGAAATAAATTGTTAGAATATTATACAAACTGAGTGTGGAGTTTTATGTGAACATTGCACAAAATCTTATGTAATTACCATATGAGGTCATTCGCCATTATGATACAACGTTTTTGTGTAAATGTAATACAAAATGTTTGCGTGTGTTCATAGTAAACATGCTTTTGAATATGGTTTTGATAACAAAATGTCTATGTTCATGATACACATATTTTCTGCAAACATTGAACTGAATGTATGTTTATAGTTATGATACAATCTGCTTTTGAAATACCGTGATACAAAGTATACATTTGTCCTTCAGATTTTATTTTCAATGTCAAAATATTTCCAGGAAGCTCACGCCAATTGAGATGAAGGTGGTGAATTGTGTTCTAATTTATCTCTTGGTTCTTCAGATTTAACTTGCCTGCTGACCACACGTAGCAAGTAGCCGCATGAAGAAAGTCCTGATTGGACACTCTTAAATTGAATTTGGCATTTGTTTTATTGGGTATGGCTGGCCAGTAGGAGGCAATTTGAATTCTTGAGTTAGCGAGTCGTCGTTGACCACCTCTGAAACTCATCACGTGATTATTAACGTAATGAGTCTGACTGTCACAAAATATGATAACGGTGTTCAGAGAGGAAGGTAAAAAATACAAAAAGGGAAAAATTGTAAGGTGACTACGCTGAGGAGGAGACATCTATTTAATAGGATGTTCATTATTCGAATCAGTGGACACATCAAAGTGATACTTTCCACTTTTTAATATTATGCCTAATTTCATAAAGCGTCTGTGACTCGGAGATTAAAAAGTCGCAACTTCTGCTGCCAATGAATCGATCAGTATGCAACGCACTGAGAGCACCCACCTTCAGCCAGGGTCATGGGGTGGGGGAGGGGGGGGTTCCTTTGTGCGTTGCGCGCAGAACGATAAACCTCCTGTGATGAACCAGCTGCTGCTTCATTTATGCTTTAAAAAAATTGGAAAAAAATGTTTCTCCAGTTATTTTCTGACAATTAATTAATTAAAAGTATTACATATCAACACAATGTGAAAATATTGTATATCAATACTGAATTGATTAACCGTAAATATTAGATGTGAATACAAAATTGATTAATCATAATATTAGATATCAATACATAATTGATTAAACACATTTATGTTGATATCTAATATTTATGATTAATCAATTCTGTATTGATATCTAATACTTATGACTAATAATAAATACTAGATATCAATACATAATTGGTCAATTATAATATTAGAGATCAAAGGTATTTGATACTAGAAACACGTCTCTGACACATCAGTTCGAGTAGATGTGGAATGTCACAAGCTGCATCACTCTCAATTTCGATATACCTTTTCGGACTTTGGTTATGACATCGTCAATATATTCTTTGAAATAAAGATTGCAAATGAAATTTCACTCACAGATAACGCAATGAAGGTATTCGAGAAATGTTAATTCATTTGTTTACTTTTGGGGTTTCTGTGATAGTGGTGCAATTGTTTAGAGAGAACCAAGTGAGAATAGCCTTCTTCTGGTTGATCATCGCGCCAGACTCCGAGCACCAGGAATCCAAGAGGTTTAGTTCATTTTGTATTTCTTTGGTAATCTCATGTTCGGTTCTTTCCCTGTCTGTACACTAAAATATCAGTGGCAAAAGATGATGCTTTGCCATTAATGGCAATTGCTGTTTCATTACCAATACTCCATAGGCATTGAACTGAGGAAGAGGTGAATCATGTGACAGTCCTGGACAAATATTAGTAGTATTACCTTCCTTTCGTACAGCTCTGATGATATACATTGAAGGATAAATTTGACCCCCCCCCATTTCTCCTGCATTGACATAGTAAGTCCATGAGATATTCACTCTGAAATCCGCAGCATATATCTCCATACCGGCCTCGAACGTTTCAAAAACGTCGTAAGCAAGCACATCTGCCCCATATCACATTTCTTTATTATGCATGTAATCTACGAGTGCAGATGGTAATACATGACGACTCTTCAATTCGCAAGGAAGTTTACATGTCATGAGTTTTTAAATAAGGTTGTAAATTGTGTACTGTATCATAATGATTCGGTAACCACTGATATGAACATGTCTTTTGTTAGTTTTTTAGTGCTAGTAAAAACAACTATTGAGTAACTCCTCCCTGAATTGACAGCGCCACTTCGCAGGCTTACATTAAATTCTTGTCAAATTTTCTATGTCAATGCCAATGTCATTGTCCTATAAATCTTTTTTGTCACTATAGCAACCATCCGGACTTGGAGCAGCGTGTTTAATGATTTTGTAAGCACTACACGAATATTTGCAGTTGAAACATTCCTATCATTACTCTACTCTATAGTATTACATTGATCAGATTAGTTAATACTTTTTCTCACTTGTTTGTTTTTATGATTGTTCTGTTGTAGGAAGTGTTCAAAAAAGGTCATTCCTTTATTCTCATCAGATGCTAGCCATGACTGGTCATTTGACCGCATGTTTTCTTTTGACTCATACAAGCTCTAAATTACACCATGGTGGCTGAATATAATGCATTGGTACTGTGCCTATGGTACGTAGCTATCTGCATCTAATTTTTCATTCAGTTTGAAGCCTGGCTCTCTGGCGACGTGGTACAGAGCGTCTGTGACGGTCAAGGTTCCAGATTTGAATCCCGCTACAGGAAATTATGCATCTGGATAGTTCAGAAAGCAATGGCAAAATAATGAACATATTTATATTGTCTAGAAAATAACTATAGCCAAATATTTTGTGTTGATGGCTACATCTTGAATAGGATATTCTATCTATTTTTTATGATGTACAGACAACTTCATATTGAAACCTATTCAGTGTCCAGACATCATATTGAAACCTACTCAGTGTCCAGACAACAATACTGTATATTAAAACCTAGTCATTGCAGACATTATACTGTTGCACTTATTTTTCTTAATTAGAATGCAGCACGGACAGTGATCAGTTCCCCAAAATGTGACTTTCCTATATACAATACTCACTAGTTTTTTCAAGGACACGAATGGGGACCTTAGCTATTTTTGGAATGCGACTCCAAGTATATAATTAGTGCCCATTCGAGAGCCCAACAATAATTAAAAAACGTCACGAATTAATCCTAATTAATTCAGCGAACAGGTATTCTATAAGGTCAGTCGGTCACGGATGAACCAGGAAAGGTTCAAGTCACGACCTGTGGACTAATGCCATAGAAGACCATTTGTTATTATTGCTCGAGTTTCATTGGTCGGACTTGGTTATTTATGGCGGGTGACTCCAATTATATAAATAGTGTTTCAATGAATAGCCAACTATTAATTAAAAACGTCCGGAATGTAGGCCTGTTTACGTTTTGCAGTTAGGTCTTCTATATCTGCCGACTGTCATGGATGGACACATGACATCAAAGACTTTCAGCATCATCACTTCCATAAGCAGAAACAGTACCCATTGCTGCGTGTCGAATGTAGCCATAACCTTGATAACACTGATCCCTCCTTTAGACTTCTGAATAATATTTGTGGTGTCTTTATTGAATGAGAGACTTCTATCAAAGATTATCCCGAGACAAATTGTTTTACTGGCCAGCAGTGGCGTAGTGTGACGTTTTAGAGTGGGTACACCAAGATACATTTTTATTAGTTGGTAGGTAGTCCCCCCCCCCTTTTTGTGTCACCAGACACATTTTTACTTCCTTATATAGTAACTGTCCGGCTCTGTGGCGAAGTGGTACAGGGCGCGTCTGTGACGGCCAAGGTACCGAGTTCGTTCCCCGCCACAGGCATTTGAGCATCCGTTCAGAAAGCAATGGCAAACTACTAAACGTATTTATATTCTCTAGAAATTCACTACAGCCAAAATATTATGTGTTGATTGCTACGTTCTGAATAGGATACCGCCCGTGTGTTGCCGGGGCCCGAAAGGGGAGCAAAGAATAGCAACACTGTTTACCTTCCATGCATGTCGTAAGAGGGACTAAGTAGGTTATGGGATGGAGTTGGCTGTCCCATCCGATATAGGGTCAGTGACCCAAAGCCATGCTGAAGTCGAATGTGTCAGGCTGAAAGGCGCAGATATCACAGCAATGCTGTAAACCATGACACAACGCATTCCATTCTCCGGACTACATCCTGCTAATCTGCAGGAGTTTGAGAACGAACGCAGAAGAAGAAGAAGTGTTTTCCAACGTGGCCCCACGTTGGAAAACACTGGTATAAACCCTAGGAATTACATTTTTAATTAAAATGCAGTCATTGATTTCAATTTTGTTTATTTGCGAGTTATATCAATAGCCTATTTGTCCAGAAACACATTACATACTTTTGTAAAGATGTTTACAGTCAATTTTAAGACCTCATGTACACACGATTGGTTTATTATACAAATGGCATGCTGCAAGCGTGAAATTGCAAGATTTTGTACTCTTGAACACAAGATAAGACGGTTATATTCGGTGGAATCTGAAGTGGTAAATATTTCTTATCTAGATACGTAATAATTAGTATGCCAACAGAGATCAACAGATTTCATCCGATTATAAAAACTTAACATGATGCACAAGTATAAAGTATATATTTATTGGGTCTAACTAAAAATACGAGTAACATTATATGCATAAAATAATATTAATACGTTAGACCAGTGTTTCCCAGCGTGGGGCGCACGCACATAGGGGGGGGGGCAATTTGATTGTTCAGGGGGGGGGGGGCAATTTGAATAAAACTTTTAGGGAATAATTCAATTTTTGAATATAAAAAATATGTATATGTTACGTAGGGTGGCCATCAGAATTTAAAAAAGACTTAGGTGGGGCATGGTAAAAAACTTTGGGAAACACTGCGTTAGACGGTTACTCAGATAATTTCATTTGTTTGAGGGCATAGCTAGTGAAGCATGCTATAGAACGGTATTGTTGATGCATTTTGAGAATGTGTGAAAATGTATGTTTGCGTTTTGAAGTGAATGCTAGAACAGTATTGTTGGTGAATGTCAAGAATGTGTTTTGGATTGGTTGCTAGAACAGTATTGTGGGGATCGGGGATCTCCTTGGCGTAGTGTTCAAGTCTTCACATTGTACTCAAGAGGTCGCACGTTCTAACCCTGATGGCGTCTTCGTGTTTATAAAGTTTTTAATAGATCCATTGGCATTATATATTTAAGCTACGGAGTATACGTGCTATGAGTAGTACTCTTGGCAAACGGCGTACTGTTTCGTTGATAGAGAGACGGAGTACATATGGAGTAACCCGAGTAAAATATAATCAATCCTCTACGTATTTTTTTTAGCTGTTGGAGCCTTTGTTGGCAATTGAAAAGAATATGTGTTGTACTGGTTATATAACAGTATTGTTAATAATTGTGAAATATGTGTTGTACTGGTTTCTAGAACAGTATTGTTAGTAAATCTGAAATATCTGTTGATATGTGTGTCATACTGGTTGCTTGAACAGGAATATGTGTTGATTACAAGAATTGTCTTTTACATTGGCTGCTAGAATAGTATTGTTTGTCGATGTTAAGAATTGTGTTTTAGATTGGCTGCTAGAACAGTATGTTGGTGTATGACAAGAATGTGTGGATGTGTCTGCTGGGCTTGTTCCTAGAACAGTATTGTTAGTGGATGTCTATATTGTGGAAATATTTGTGTAACCGATATGGGAGCAAATAACAGCAACACTGAGATCTATCATGTATGTCGTAAAAGACGACTAAGGATATTTTCACTTTTCATCGCATGGTAATGACGAAGTCATCACTTTAACTGTGAGCAGCAAGCTCTTGACAACCGCTTGCCGTTCAAAGAAAAGCACATGTCACTCTCAGTTGTGAGACTGATGTGACACCTGAACTTGTAAAAGATTTCTGGAAGGTATGTTTGTGTTAAAGTGGTTTATGGATGTATGTTTAGTCCCCGAAGGGATGCATTCCAATGTGGCAGTATCCTAGGATCATCACCACCTGCCAGTAGGACAGCAGATACCTATGGGCTAATTATTTCCCCATCATTTCTGTTCATCCATCTGTAATGATGGCATACTGGATGACCCTGTGTGTCATTTGCCACCACATAAGAGTCTGCCCCAAGAGGACAAAGATGAAATGTCAGATGACCTGCATCTCTTCGGCACCCAAGGGGACCATTCGACAGAAAGCAACAAAACAAAAAAATCTAGGCAAAACATCTAGTGACAGTGATGATTTTCACAGGTTACTTGCCCGTCTCTCAACTTTCCTGAGTTGCTTCCTATAACAAGCTAGCAAGAAGAGAGCGGCCTTATTATGTGAACTCTGAACTAGAGGTACAGGACCTTGTTGCCTCACTGGCAGTCCCAGCACATAATGGATAAACATAACTTCGAGATGATTAGGAATTAGATTTCAGATATCGCTGTCAAGCTGTAAACCTTGAGACTTGCTCGTTCTCTCAACAACATAAAGAAATATATTTCTTGAGTGCAACGATTGTCTTGAACATTGGTAAGATCTGTATCTCTAGATAATATAAACCTCAAACTACTTGTCTAATAGCCTACACTTCCTGCATGGATGAGTTTCTAGAACACTTGAACTGTTCCATTCTGTTAAAGAAAAAAAGTAATGATGCAGAGGTACGTCTGAATTGATGAATCTCTCTAGACCAGTCACGGCCTTGAGGTCGGAAAAATATATACATTTCTTGATCGCTGTCCAGACAATCTCGTGTCTGAAGTGGAATAAATCTAACAGAAGATTGAAAATAAATAACTGTCGTTTCTGTTGCTGCGGCGTCTTCACGAGCAGGAATGACACTATCCTTAGTTCTCCTCAACAATAGTCAACAAATCGCGCCAACAACTAAATCTATAACAGAAATGTCAAGAACAAGTACACAGAGCAAATATAAAATATATACAACACTGTGAAAGAAACGAAGAAATAAGAAACTGTGTTTAAAACTTGAAAAAAAAGGCTGGAAGGGCCAAAATTTGTCACTATATTAGATAACGGAAAGCAAAGAAAGACATGACATAGACGGACATTACTATTTAAAAACATTTCCGGACTGATTTATTTGGGGTATGATAAACAAAATACGCAGTTCGTTGCTATTAACAGGTGGGTCAGCTGCCAAATTCTGTATGCAACATGAAGTTTGTAGCTTTGGGCATCAGCTGTGTTGGATCTTTTGAAAAAAAAAAATTAACTTTAATATTCAACCACGTATGTTCATTTATTTCTGCTTTCGACTTGGAAGAACTAACTCACTTCTGAACTTTCTAAATGCCCACAATCAACTTTTTCGAGTCCTGTTTATAATGATCTCAAAGAATATGTGTGCTATTCCCATTTAACTTCCATATTCATCAGATCTTGCTCATATGATTTTTTCTAGTTTCCACAACTTAACGGAAGAGACAGAGGTGGAAAGACGTCATGGCACTTAACTCATTGATCTTGACAGTATATTCAGCTTGTTAAGTCACATGTTGTTAATCTCTGCACGTCCATCTTCTTGCATTTATTTGTCCGGTATATAATTTCCAATTTTTCTTTAATTTTCACATGCATTAATCATGATCGCTGTCAGTATGTGCTCTGAGATAAGCTATTACATCACGAACTGATGTGTGAGACTTGTTATTAAAACAGTAATGATATTTCAGGTTCTTAGTTTCGACATCCGGAGAATGTTGTGTATTTCACGGGAAAAGATCCTGTCTGCTATAACTAGGTTTGACATTGATATTAGAGGCGATTAACTGAAGAAAATAGTAGATGAGTTCAACTTGAGTTTGAAGACAGTACACATACCAGATGAGTTGCTGCACAGTTACCTTTCTCCCCAGCAAAGGTAGGCAAAGACACCTCACAACTTGAGAGTTACCGCATAATCATGCTGCAGAATGTATATGGATAGGTGCTAGAGAAGTTCATCGTTAGACGATTGGCCATTGATCTCGAAAAAATGGATTTTCTCCCTCACACGCACGGCATATTCCTGCCAGGTAGATACGACAGCCAATGCGGCATTTCTGGTTATTATTATATAAGAGGATTTTCAAGTAAAAAAAGTCAGTGGTTGCTGCGATAATTTTGGAAGATGCGCATAATTGAGAGAAGCACAGTGAATTTATGAGAGATAATTTCCATTGACATTGACTCTTGTATAATTCGATGGATAGGATCTTTGCTCACGTCCATCGAAGTTTGTTTGGAGGTTGGGATTCTGAACATCCGAGGATAAAACTACCTCGAGACAGCTGCAGGGATTACCACTAACACCCATGTTTTTTAATGTCTGCACACTCAAAATTACACAAACACAGAAACTGGACCAGGCAAAATCCTCACAACTTAAGTAGGACAAATACCGATGTGCCAGAGTTGAGTAGGCACATTTCAGCAAGAATGGAGAACCATTCACAAATTGGGGGGATCACAGCAGATAGTGAGAATCCTTCACAGACAGCGGGAGATTGACGGTGTGAAATGCCACGATACGTGCATGGCCAGCCCATATGACTCATGTGTAATAATATTGTCACTACATGCCTCAGTACTAAAATAGCCATTACAGAGGACACGTACGCGCAAATGCAAAGACGGACTGGCGTGTCAATAAGCATTGTTCTTCGGACTCTGTCGCGACAACAAGCGACCAGGCAAAGTATGAATGAGCAAACATGTATTTATCTAATGACTTGTCACACCTTTGTATATAGTGAACAAAAGGTGCGCGGGTAGAACAGATGGAAGTATGTAAGATGTATGAAGTATTCGATAGTCAGAAATTATTGCGAAGTTGGAGAGAACTTGGCGATTTTGGATTGAAAGGGATTCTATTTGAAGATTCGGAGAGTTAGGAGCGACTAGATAAGTCGCAAAAGTGTCAGCGGTAAACCGAATAGTGTAACAAGGGAAAGAATTCCCACATAGCTACAGTTTAATTAGAAGTGTTAGTAGAAGTGGTTATACGTTTTTAGATAGTTGTTAGGGACATAGCTTGAATAGATCTAAGTTGGGAGACGGTGCAAGTCTCTAAATAAACCAGGCTTCTCGCTGGATAACGGATAATTGGAACCTACAGTTAAACCGACATGGTGAACCAAAATTCCAGAACGTCAAAGTAGCATCACACAAGTCTCGGGACACGAACTCATAAATTGTGCATATTTTCAGACATATATGATCCAACGATTGCCATTACGATCGCCACTCGATCGTTTATAATATACAAACATTGTGATATATGGACCTCGTGTTGTAAATTCGAGCCGCTTACCATCACGGGAGGGAGGGGTGTCTGAAGGTTAGGTAGAAGAAGAATCTTAGCTTGCAGAACAGGACGAGTGAATGTATTAGCAGCAAGCCACTGGATGAAGAAATGTGTGTATGTCTAAGATGCTGCACATTTGAATTATAGATGTTATAACACTGGACATTGTAACCTTGATGTTGTAACACTGGACGCTGTAACCTTGATGTTGTAACACTGGACATTGTAACCTTGATGTTGTAACACTGGACGTTGTAACCTTGATGTTGTAACACTGGACGCTGTAACTTTGATGTTGTAACACTGGACGTTGTAACCTTGATGTTGAACAATGGACGTTGTAACCTTGATGTTGTAACACTGGACGTTGTAACCTTGATGTTGTGACAATGGACGTTGTAACCTTGATGTTGTAACACTGGACGTTGCAACCTTGATGTTGAACAATGGACGTTGTAACCTTGATGTTGTAACACTGGACGCTGTAACTTTGATGTTGTAACACTGGACGTTGTAACCTTGATGTTGTAACACTGGACGCTGTAACCTTGATGTTGTAACACTGGACGTTGTAACCTTGATGTTGTAGCACTGGACGCTGTAGCCTTGAAGTTGTAACACTGGACGTTGTAACCTTGATGTTGTAACACTGGACGTTGTAGCCGTGATGTTGTTACACTAGACTTTGTAGCCTTGATCTTGTAGACCAGGTCTTTGAAAATAAATAAACTGGTTGTATATATGTGAACTCTGGTGTCTCGTTGATATTTGACTGCTGGTATTTGTATATATAGAAACAAGGTGCCTCATTAACCGCCCACTGTCACACTGACACTTCGAATGAATGACAGACAGCAACTATGAGCATTAAAGTTTATACCAGAAAGCAAAAGAAAGAGATGAAAACCAAGAGAAACTCTACGCATAACAGAGAGGTTATGACAATGTGTCTCAACAACAAGAGAAATTCTACCCATAACAGAGAGGTTATGACAATGTGTCTTAACAATAAGAGAAATTCTACGCATAACAGAGAGGTTATGACAATGTGTCTCAACAGCAAGAGAAACTATACGCATAACAGAGAGATTATGACAATGTGTCTCAACAACAAGAGAAACTCTACGCATAACAGAGGTTATGACAATGTGTCTCTTCAACAAGAGAAACTCTACGACATACAGTGACGCTGGTCAGTCCAGTCCGAACATTGGAGAGGCGACCAATGAAAAAAGGCACGAAAAGGTAGATTCATGGCGAGAGACGAATAGATTTCATACTGAGTACAATGAAAGGGTTGAACAGTGCCAGAGGGCAGCTCCAACTGCAAATAGAAAGTGAAAACGTTCCAAGGAAATGGGAACTACACGTTCTGTTAGCTCGAGACGAGCTTCTAGTTACCTATTCTCCTTATGGGCAGCGACCTAGACCCAATCATGGCCGTCTAGCAAAGCATGAAGACCTGGCCTAACTCTAATTTCGAGCCTTCCTATACCGGAAACATGCTCGCAAAGAGAAAGGGTTCCGTACCCGATGGGCTCAGGCACAAAAGGGACAAAGATTTTCGCCCTGGTCCAACTCTATTGTCAAGCTTTCCTATACCGGACATACACTTGCAGAAAGAAAGGGTTCAGTACTTGATGGGATCAGGTGCTATTGGGGCAAGGTCGTTCAGCTCGAGAACGTCTTGCTCTCAAACGCGTGGTGTGAGACTCGAACTTGGGCGAGGGGTTCACGATGTCTGTGAACGACACCTTTGCTAAGAAAGCGAAAGAGTCAGGTCCAACTCTTCTGTGGAGTTTTTCCTCATACGGAACCAAGCTCGCGGATGAGAAACGGTTCAGTACCCGATGGGCACAGTCTCAGATCGTCCAATTACACGAAGTGAGTTCATAGACGGTGGAGCACCTCGTGCGAGATAGACGTGAACGACAATCGTCTCGGCGAAGAGTCACTACACACCCGCGTGCCCGGCGACAGATAAACAGGTTGTCACGGACTAGGGAAGCCTACCCGAATTAAAGGCATGACGAAAACGGATGTGCTGGACCTCGGACGTCCAGACCACAGAATGACCAACCGAGATGCAAATAACACAGCTCTACTGTGGAACTTGCAGCACAACGTACTTCACGCTCCCCGGCGGAAATAACACTATATATTCGTTGTGGTTATATGATAACGAGCGCAGAAGAAGAAGAACAAGGCAATGGATCCGTATTTCAGGTAGTTAACACTTACTGGGATGTTAAGAGTATCGCCATTGCTCTCGGCGGACCCAGGGCTAGCAGAAAACCATAATCCCAAAGTACCTTCTCGTGGTGCATCCTTCAACTCCCGCTTCTAGTCGAGTTGAACACCCCACGCTTTTAGTCGAGTTTATTAAGCTTATAGTCGAGTTGAAGAACTTAAGCTTCTAGTCGAGTTGAACAACTTAAGCTTCTAGTCGAGTTTATTAAGCTTATAGTCGAGTTGAACAACTCACGCCACTAGTAAAATTGATGTGTGCTGCACCCAAGAACATCTTTAAAACTTCTGAATAAATGTTGCATATCGTCGTCTTCTACGGCCCTTTTCCTTAATACCAGCAACCATGAATTCAATTGTTAATTTCCCTCTGCTGTTATGGCTTTTCGTTCGGTAAAAAATCCATTAAAAAAAATTATCTTAACAATTGCTTGATCGTTTCTTCACTGTTCATGGCAATTTTTAATACACTTCTGAAGCATATATTTTTGAAGGATGAAATTATCTATGTCGTTGATTAATTAAATGTTCATATTTCAGTCATAAATTGCTGCTGGGAATATGCTTAATATGTCAGATGAAATTTAGTTTTGTTGCTGACATTCATTTCAGAAAAATATATGACACATCTATATTTGAATATTACCAACACCAACTCTTGCCTAAGTGCTTCAGGCGCGACCATCAAGTCTGCCTTCCAAAATACATGTGTTAATTCCTTCGCAGTCGTCACTCTGCTCATCTGGCTAGCCACTGAAATCTGGTTACGGAAGTACACGCGACAAGCCCACAAGAGGCGTATAACAGGCTGTAAGACATGACACAACTCTCTCTCTCTCTCTAGTGGAATTCTCTGCGTGCGTGAGTGCTGCAGGTAGTCATGGCACTCCAAGTTTAACCAACCTGGCAGCTGGACATCTCAAGTTGAACTCGCTCGTCTACATCTGGTTCCAGAACTACTGTTTGGATAATACTGTTACTCAACGGTATGGCAGACAGCGATTGATGTAGTTCACACGGCGAATACAGAGTAAAGGATTACATGCATTCTTCTGGCTGGCGTACATCTGTGAGTATGTTTACATACAAACTATGTAGATTAATCCAGAGACAGAAGTTGAATGTTTGAGTCAGGATTGATTATGTGATTAATCTGTCTACCGTATTTCTGGCTTTTTATCTCGTGCCTTTGACTTGCAGATAGTCGAAACACGTCTCTCTGTTTTTCTGTTTTAGGATTTTGCAAGGCTTGAAATAATAGGCCTACATAAATACTGCCATTATGTTGTCATCATACTATCATTAGGAAGTCATCATACTGTCATTATCCTGTCATCATAATATCAGTATGTTGCCACCATGATGTCATACTACTGTCATCTAAATCATACTACTATCACTATATTGTCACTGCTATCATACTGCTGTGATCGCACGGTCACCTCCGTCATTGTGTCGTCATCATATTGTCACTCTTCGTCACTGTGTCGTCATCATACTGTCACATTTCATCATTGTGTCATCATCATACTGTCACATTTCGTCATTGTGTCGTCAACATACTGTCACATTTCGTCATTGTGTCGTCAACATTGTGTTCCGCTCCTTTTATCTTATTGTCATCAATCTGTTATTTAATTCACCGACTTTCAGCATGAAATCACACAACTTGTCATTCTGTTGTTACTATACTGTCACAAGTCTGCCATTCTAATGAAACTTGTCATCCTACTGCCACCTATAATATTACTGCAACATGTCATCCTACGGTAATCTGTCACCTTACTGTGGCCTGTCACTGTACTGTCACCGGCCGTCATACTGTCACCTGCAATACTAGCGTCACCTGTCATCGTACACTCATCTGTCATCTTACTGTCACTTGTTACCCTATTATTACCATACTGTCATACTTCTGTCATTATAGTGACACTACACCGTCGAACAAAAGAAATATTTAGCAGCACAACAGCTGAAATTAGCTAGAAAAACACGGACAGATAAAACACTATTTATAGCAGTGTTTATCTCACTCTTGCCTACAACCTCCACCGTTTGCGTAGATTATATAGTCCAACGCTCCCTTATGTTATAGATTATATATACTATCTCCTTATCGTGTAGTTTATATAGTCCAACGCATCCTTATCGTATAGATTATATATACCAAATCTCCTTATTGGGTAGATTATATAGACCAACGCCCCCAACCAATTCCGTATACACGTCATCGTGTTGGGGCGGGGCGGGAGGGGTAAAGTTGTTCCCCTAAAAGAAAGAAGCTAATTTTCTGGATTTTGTGATATTGTTTTGCGGACCATTTTTCACAAATGGTCACTTATATTCCATGATATCATAGCCTCATTGAAAAAATAATTTTCACACATGAAGCTCAGTGTATTAATTTTTTATATGAGGAAAAGCAATGAATCTGTATTTCAAGAAGTCAACACTGTAATGGGTGCTAAGGGTATAGCATTGTTCTCTGAGGACCCAGGGTTAGCAGATAACGAAATCTCAAAAGTACCTCCTCGTGGTGCAACATGGAAACAGAAATACAGTGCTCGTGCTGCAATGAAAAAACTCTTTTGTTGCTTCTGACAAACACTTTTAGGATCGTGTACGTTAATGTGGAGGCTGAAGATGGAATTAGAATTGACTTCAAAAAGACAAACAATATTCCCTACACCTCTACGCCAACACATGCTGCGTCACTGTCTACACACAGTGACCAAGACAATTCGGCTTAAGTATTGGAGGTGTGATCAATACAATTGTCACAAAATGGGTATATGTCAAGACGAATAGTGAGAGCCGAGAAGGTAACATATTCAGTACAGTGTGAGGGCAGCACAGTGACAGAGCGCAGCGCTACGTGGAAACGAACGGGAAAATGTGAAGAAATCACATGAACGAAACTGTTGTTTTGTTCAGTTCGAGAACAAGCTTCTAGTCCTCGCTACTCCTAAAGAATGTGTAGAGACTCAGACTTGGACGAAGGGTTCATGATGTGGGTGAACAACACCTCGGCTAAGACGGCGAAGGAACCGGGCCCAACGCTACCGTCGATGTTTTCCTATACCGAAATCATGCTGGCGGAAAGTTTCAGAATCCGAAGGGCACAGGTAAATACGTATAATTACGCGTGACGAGTTTACTGGCAGCAGAACACCTCGTAGATTGGCGTAATCGACCCAGGCCTGAAATCCTGATTACCGTCTCCACAGAGACTGCCACACAACTGCATGTTTTGGGTCTGAAATGTCTAAGGACACAGTGGTTAAAAAAATTCGATACACATCCATCGTCTGGCTATGGATAGGAAGGCTATCACAGACTAAAGAAGCCCACTACTCGATTTAAAGGCATGGCGAAAACGGATGTGCTGATACTTCCGAGCTGCAAATAACGCAGCTGCGATGTAAACAAGCAGAACACCGTACTTAACGATCCGCGGCAGAAATCACACGAACTTTCCTGTTGGTTATCGGAGAGCGAATGCAAAAGAAGAAGAAAAAGGGGAAGAAGAAGAAAACACTGCACTGACAATATTCTTTTGAGGAGTTTCTTCTGTCTGTCATGGTTGAGAATAGAAATTATACAAATACCAGTATAACTTACGAAAACTTGCCGGAGTGTAAGACTCTTAAAAAACACTAATATATATATATATATATATATATATATATATATATATATATATATATATATATATATATATATATATATATATATATATATATATATATATATATATATATATATATATAGAGAGAGAGAGAGAGAGAGAGTAAACGCTATAACACTCACAAGCCTTAAAATATAGAAAACTTTCTTCAGATGGGCACTGCGTTGAGTTTACAAAGCGAATTTTCAGTTTTCACTGCTCCTGTAGGCAAACCATTGCTGTTGTTAAAATGTTTTAGATTAACTGACAGAATTACAGATATAGACATGTTTCAAGTGAACGAAAGAAGAAGAAGAATTTTAAAATTATTTTCATTTTAATAGGATAAAAAAATATTCCCGTTTTAAATAGAAATTGTCACTGATTTCAATAATCCTAGTTGGGCCAGGTTTCAGAAACAGTTTAATTAATATCAACATAATTTCATTTATAAAGCTGAAGAGTCCGAACCAAACAAATTGTTAAGAGAAATTGAAAAATGTCATACAAAGAGCCTCATCAAACAAAGCTCCAGGAACCGATATACAAGTTGAATTCATCAAGGTAGTAGCAGTTATAGGGATAAAATGGTTCATATAATATGAAATGCACAAGAAACACGATAAGACGTAAAACGCTGTAATAATACCGATTTGAACGAAAAAAGGTAGCAAAAGATATTGTACAAAATACAGAGATATTTCACTCCAGGCACACTTGAACAATTTTCAACATAATTCTAGAAAGAAGATTATGAGCATCCATGGAATAACATCTTCACAACCCTCAAATAGGATCCTGTAAGAACAAGAGCTGTATAGATGCAATTTTTATTCAGGAAACAAAAAAACAACTGAAAACAACCAATAATTTTATATCGCAGTTGTCGACCAAGAAAAAGCTTTCGACAGAGTAGACATACAACAAATATAGAAAATACTATCAAAATATGGATATAGACAACACCTAATCCTTTTATGCAGGACTAGTTACACAGGTTGTCAATGTGCAGTTATAATGAGTGCAGCGTTTTCAGATAAATTCCATATACACTCTGGAGTGCGACAAGGATGTGTTCTATCTCGCTTGCTATTCATCGCATATATCGATTGTATATGTAAAATTGCCAACACTAATGAAGAAGACAACCTATGAACAACCTCCTGAGCGAACCTCTTTTTACAAACGTTCAAGAATCAACAACAGAAAAACAACTACAATATATAAATAGACTGCACACATCATGTATACTCCTATAGTAGTTGAAGATTTGATGATCAAGATTTTCATAAATATCATTTAACAGAATATTTGTTGATCAACACCACATATAGGGACTTTAAACATGAAGATAAACACAGAAAAAAACTGAGGTAATGCCAATGGCAAAAAAAAACAACAACCTCAGAAAGAAACACCATTATTTTCATTGATGACCAACAACAAACATGTGAAATAATTCACTTATCTTGAAAGCACCATATCATCAAATGGGACAAACATCAAAGAAACCCAACATAAGTGCAATAGATATAAAGCAGACCTTAGGGAATAATTTACTGAAAAGGGTGACGGGTTTAAGCTTCCTCGATTACGCTTACCCAAGTGATCTATGAGTCAGTGTATACGGATGTAACAGCGCAGAATGCAGCAAGAAATGAACAAGTGGTGTATAGGTGGAATACCCAGATGACACTACTGATACTACATATATACCAACAGGGAATTACTGCAACAACTTTGACTCTGATGTCAAAAATTATGTGTACAACTGAAGATAAATTTTTAACATCTGACAGGATCTCACACTTTGTTGTAATACTTACAGATGCAAAATCAGTACTAGAAGAACTACTTAAAAAAAAAAAACACTTTCGTTACTGCATGTTTTCCTGTTAAGGAGTGCAGGGAGGCTTTTTAAGGCTGTGGAAATAAAGTCAGCTTTGCCAAAGCGGTCGCCGCGACGTGTACAGGAAGAGTGTTTTTGTTGAAGATGCTCTGAAATTTAGTTGGCTTGCCCACATGTATACTCTGTTGATTTTTAAAATAAATTTTGTGTACTTATGCCTGTTTAGTCTATTGTGTTCAGTTCTGAGTCGAAATATGATGACCTGTTCTTGTCTGTTTAGTAGATAGTAGTCATTCCGTGAAGGTAAGTTTGAAATTTAAACTTCTTTTTTAGAACTACAATTAAATAAATTACCACAGTTAAAAGCGGGATTGTTCATAGTGCAACATCAGTGTAGAGTCCGAGCGCAATTGATTCCATGTCACTGTTGAATAGCTGGAAATGAAAGACCTGATTAACTAGTCAAGGAATGTTCTTCTTCTTCTTCTTCGTCGTACGCCTTGCGGCGGACCCCCTGAAAGCATTCCACTGACCGTCCTGAGAAGGACGTATGAGAGTGATCTGAGTTGTGTTATGTTTTACAGCAAGCTGCATTATCTGCGCTTTGGACCTGACACATCTTCTTCAGCCAGAATTTCTTTGGGCCAGGTTGGCATTCCCGTATCTTCGATCCCTAGTACTTGGCCAAGCTAAAGCAGGGTTGCTGCACTCCTGTTTCCAGGCCCACTGCGTGGAAGTGTACTGAGGGTCTTGGCCAGCTGTGTTTCGCTGACCATGATGCTCGACCAGCTATGGAGCGCCGGCCTGTGCACTCTGGTGTGCATGTCATCTCTGGGCCCAAGGAAGGTTCTAACATGCAACAACCTCATGTAACAATCAGTTATCACGAAAATAATCTACGATAAAGGCACGATGAAAGTCAAACTTACCGTCACAGAATGACTACTATCTACTAAACAGACAAGAACAGGTCATCATATTTCGACTCAGAACTGAACACAATAGACTAAACAGCCATATATACACACTATTTAAAATTGACATATCAACAAAGTGTACATGTGGGCAAGCCAACTAAACTTCAGAGCATATCCTTCAAGAATGTGCAAACATGACACATCACGGTACACGTTCTTGCCGTCCGATAAGTCTATGAGTGTTAAACAATACGGTAAAACACGATAGATGGAAAACGCAACAATGTCAAATTTACACAAGAAACAACGCTCCAGCTATGGACAGTTTTAGCGAATAAAGAAGAAGAAAATCATATTGTTATCATTATATCACACTTCAGTTATCATACTGTGACACATCTCTAACATACTGTGACACATCTCGCACATACTGTGACACATCACTCATCACACTGTCACATTTCTGATACGATAATGTCACACTTCTGTTAACTTACTACCATTATTATTTCACATTTATGTCAACATACACATCTAGGATGGCTTCTTTCCATCTCTCCAGGCGATAATATTAGTGTTGTGCTATAAGAAATATAATCTACGATCCGTGGCGATCATGGATGTGATTAACAAGACTAATCTGAAATAAAGAGTCTTCCAGAGTACGTACACGGAATTACAGACCCACTTGTAACATCGTGTGCTGTTGTATGCTACCTTAGGCGTGCAACTCTTGAACTAACTACTAACGCTTTCTCCTTTGTGTTATAAATCTTACTGTAACCTGTCTTACAACCATTCCTGATCTTTCCACTCCACGCTACACGATCCATGGCACTGTGTTCCCATGATTCCGTATCAATGTCTGTATCAGGCATATCCTGTGTGTGCCGGAGTAGAGAACAACCCTGAAATATTTGCACAAATTGCAATTGCTCATAAAGTAGAAGATTCGTTATACTTCCATCTTCTGTCCTAATGTGTAGCCAAATAAACTGAAACTAAGCAGACTGAGCAGATAAAATACTGTGGTATTATTGCCTGTTCGTTCCATACATTCGTGTTAGTGACTCTGCCGTGCCTCCTAGCCGCTTTGTCTGTGTTAATCTTCATGTTAAAGTCCTTACATGTTGTGATGATCAACACACATTCTGTTAAATGACACAGAATACTTTAAGTATTCTCCGTAGACATCAATGCACGGGAAAGCTGTTTAGTTGTCTCTTTGTGCATGTAGGTTGTCTATGTTTCACAGCTGTAGAGGAGGGTTCTGAGGTTGCAGTCCTGGTCCCAGGAGATCACATTTTATAATTACTTTTCTATTTCCCCAGGGCAATGTTATTAGTCTGTTCATTATTGTTAATGCATTGCCAATCCAGATGCTTATTTCTTGATTCAGTGATAATTTATTGTTGATTAAGGATCCTAGATAAGTAATGATGTCAATTAGGTATCTCTCATTACCATCGATGACAATTTGCGGCTGATTGATGGTAGTCTCAGTAATAATGTGTGTCTTCCTTTGTTGAATCCAAACTCACGGCATGCATAAAAACACGTAGCTATTGAGTTTTTGCATATCGGCACCTGAATGTCTTAATTGCAGAATCATCTACAAAGAGCAACTCTCTTATAAGGACCTTTTTATCCTGGTGTTTGCTGTCAACGGTTGAGTATTGTAGGGATCACCATGTGTACGGAAATGTATGAACATACCACCTTCCTGGTTGTGATAAGCAAGTTTCAAGAGGAGAGAGAAGTATATTCACAAACACCTGGGGGTAAGGGCGTTGATCACAAACTCCTCTTACGCCTCTTGATAACAAAAACTTCTCTGAAGAATCTAGAGTTATGCCTACCATATTCCCTTTTGACAAAAAGTTACACAAAGGCACGTAGCAGCGAAAAAAGACAAATAGAGGATGCATTTTTACGAGTATCTGCAAAATTGTGTAAAATATCATTCTAAAATTACACACTCTAACAGGAAAAATTGTGCATTTTATTTTGCTCTTGTGAAAACAAATAAATATCGAATAAATTAGTTTGTTAAAAATTAAACAAGTTTATAACAAAATAAAACTTTAATAATATTATTTTCAGCAAATTAAAAACATAAATCATTAGCATCTATATAAAACATGTAGCTCTCGTTATTTCTATTCTACCGCTTCGATATAACCAACATGGACACCAGTCCTAGGTTGAAAAGGGAGGGCCTCGACCAAATGAGGCGAAACCCCTACTTAACAAACAAATAACAAAACAATTTCTATTCTTGCAACCTGATTCTAATGCTTCTTCGAAGAATGGATTTATTTTAGCAATGATTAATACTTTTCAAGTAAATATAAAAATTTGTTACTGTTTTTCTTCAAGTTATATTGTATGAAAATGTGTTACTGTTTTCCATCAAGAAATATTCTTGAGAAATATCTAACGATTCGAAACGTTGAAAATGTCTTGTGTATTGTAATTTGTATGTTTTCGTGTTTACACCTCATAACCCGTTAGTCTTAATGATAGTCTGTCAGTTGTGTTCAAGTGAAACATCAAAAACCTGTGTTCTACGTAAGTACTATGAAAATATTGACGCTTTCTCTGAAGTTCTATTGCACATATAAAAAGCCTCTGATAAATTCACTAGTTTCCCTCTATTGTCAATTGAGCCTACATAATAGAGAACATTTGCTCCATATTTGTATTATCAGGAGGGACATAACGAAGACGAATTGAGCAATTTTTAATCAAGATTATGAGCGTGACACCACACGGAGTTAAAATAACCTAGTGTTGTTACAATAACCTAGTGTTGTTTCAATAACCTAATGTTGTTACATTAATCTAGTGTTGTTACAATAACCTAGTGTTGCTACAATAAATTAGTGTTTTTATAATAACCTATTGTTGTTACAATTACCTAGTTTTAAAAAAATAAATTAGGTTTGTTACGATAACCTAATGTTGTTACAATAACTTAATGTTCTTGCCAGAACCTAATGTTGTTACAATAAATTAGGTTTCTTACGATAACCGAATTTGTTACAATAACCTAGTGTTGCTACAATAACATATTGTTGTTACAATAACCTAGTATTCTTACAATAACCTAGTGTTCTTACAATAACCTAGTGTTCTTACAATAACCTAGTATTCTTACAATAACCTAGTGTTCTTACAATAACCTAGTGTTCTTACAATAACCTAGTTTTGTTACAATGACTTAGGGTTGTTACAATAACCTAGTGTTGTTACACTAACCTAGTGTTATTACAATAACCTAGTGTCGTTACAATAACCTAGTGTTGTTACAATAACCTAGTGTTGTTACAATAACCTAGTGTCGTTACAATAACCTAGTGTTGTTACAATAACCTAGTGTTGTTACAATAACTTAATATTCTTACAATAACCTAGTGTGTAAATGACATTAATTTAGAAACTTTCTTATTGCATTAGCATTTATTTGTCTAAACATTTTTGCAACACCATCTGACTAGACATTATCAGCATAAACTCACTTCCAACCATACTATCTGACGATATTGTGTCTAAATTCACTTCTAGCCACATCATCTGACTAGCAACAGTCAATCTAAATTCACTTCTAGCTACCCCATCTGACTATCAATTGTCAGACTAAAGTCAATTCTAGCCATACCATCTGGCTAACAATCGTCAGCCTAAACTCTTTTCACACCATCTTACTAGTAATTGTCAGTCTAAACTCTCTTCTAGCCACACCATCCATCAAATGTCAAAACTCTATTCAAGCCACATGCTTTACTTATAGTTGTCAGACCTAATTAATACTCGTGTTTACTCTATCTCACAAATGTCAAACACATGAAACCATTCTGCCAACAACGCGTATAGGAATATCCCATGTGTCTGTGTACAGAATCTTCCATCTCTTGATTATGTAATACTACAATACTGCCCACATGGGAGCAGGAGCATCGCGATAATATCTTTCAATGTGAAAGCTCTGTCAAACGGAGCGTATTTATGTGTGTTCACACTGGTCATCTGACCGGGTCACTTGTATCAGTCGTGCGTGCATACTGTCACAATATTTCGTCCTCTTTATTTTCAGGAGAAACTTTTATCAAATTTATAGCTTCTTAGGGTACGAGTGAAACATTGTTATATGCAGCTGCTCGGCACATGCTTTTCTCAGGATTACATTTAGATCATTCTGAAGGAGTTAGAGAACGAATGCAGAAGTAGGAGGACTTTCAACAGTTACATGAGAACATTATGCTAGAAAATTGATTTAAAAAAACAAGTAATCAAATAGCTTGCCTAATGGTATGAGGATTGGCTATCAGTTCAGCATGAGCACAAAACTAGCAGAGCGACAGCTATAGAAAATATGATTGAGGGGACTGGCGGAAAATATGTCAGGACGAGATGCAGTTTCCACATCTAATGTTGTGTACAAGAGACCTCCATTGGTGGTGCACTTTGCTAAAGCCTCCATGTCGTTCTCACGATGTTTCTCGCCCACTGCCTACCTCTTGCTCAACGCCCCTCTACTCCATTTTTAACAAGGTGTCTCATGTGTCAAAAATAATGTATGTCTTAGAGCTTTATTTCATTTAATAATTCATTGTTCATTGGCATTGTTGTGTGATCTTCTTTATTTGTTTTACATCTATCCATAAAGTTCGTCCTGTTCTTCTAATATGTCCACATCTTACAGGAATCAATTGTATTCTAACTGTTCATTATCCATGTTTCTGAGTCATATATTAATGCAGAGTAGATATAGCATTATATAATTATTATTTTTAGTTTGTTTGGATGTTAGCTGTTTCCTCATGTCATTTGAAAGTACTTTAAGGTTGCTGTATGGAACATATCTTTACATTTATCGTTTACGATTATGTGTCCAAAATACAGGTACTGGTCTGTCATAGTAGTAATTTAATTGGTAGCATATCCCAATTAGTAAGAGCCGCGTAGCTCAATGGTTAGCGCACTGACTTCGCATATGAGTGGTGCTGGGTTCATTCCCCAGTTGAGGCGGAAATGTTTTTCAGATCGCAACGGCTCCCGAGTCGATCAGCCTTAAATGGGTACCGGATTAATCTGGGAAGTAAAGACTGCGAGAGAGAGGAGATGGCTACCACCCTCATTTGCAGAGCCTCTGAAATGTGAGATCGCTAACATCTCACACCCCTCCGGCATTAATAAATGCTATGGGTTACTTTACTTTTTTATTTTTAAATCATAATTAGGACGAAGCCATAAACTCAGAATTTTTTGGCAGTATTGATTTTACAGGCAATATAAATACCGGATTGCCTACGGCGGGACTTGATCCAGGTCGTCATAGACGCGCTCTCCGCCTCGTAGCCACAGAGCCAGACAAATGAGAGTTGTAAAATGCAGCATATACGATACAGTATAGTATGGTTCAACAACATGGATAATAAACAAACAGCTAGAAGACACATTTGATACCTTTCAGTTGAGTGTATATGTAGAAGAACTTCGTGGAAAGAGAAGAAAACAAAGATGCTGAGATAATACTGCGTATGAGAAAGGTATTATTAAATTCAACAAAACAACAAAGCTACATTTAACACATTACAAGACATGACAACTTGCTGTAGCATAGCTCTATGTATTTTTATGTTTAGTGTTTATCAAGCCCGTATATGGGAGGTGGGGGTTTAGAGTGCTCAGCCCCACCCCCCCCTCACTTGAAGAAATCAAAACATATCTTTTAGTACTAGGAGTTCAATCAAAAGATGGGTAAAAATATACCCCCCCCCTATTAACGATTTTCCAAAATGCTGACATAACATCTCATGAAAAATAGATGAATTACATACGAAAATGAGCTGGCCATTAAAAAAAAATATGACCACCCCACCACAACCTTCATAAAGTCGATACTACAGCTCTAGTGTTTGTTCCTCTGTGATTTTGATGATTATCCTTGATTTGTTTTCTGGATGTTAATATCTAGTCCTTTATTTCTCCTGATTTACGCATGTGGTTGCGTCTGTGGATCTCACCAATGGCCCACTAGACATACCATCCATGAAACAGAAAACCTTAGTGGATGACATGCCGTTATATTGAGGTTATCTTCTTAGAGACGCTTCATGGCACGTCATCTATACAATTATGCTTTTATTTTGTTGTTGAAATGTTTTTCATGTTTACTTGAATATATACGTATTCAGTGGTTGGGAGGGAGCCAGAGATGTAATGTGCAGCACTGAGGAGAAGGAAACTGACATCACTGTTTTTCCTACGGCTGAGGCCCATCATAGAGGCACAGTGACTCAGGACGTGACAATCCTTTTGACTTGAACATTTGGTTGCATGCCTGGAGCTATAGAGAAGTTCGGCATAACCAGTAGTCAATTGGTGGCGGGGAATGAGCACAGTGAACCATATCTTGGCTACAGTGGCTAGGCGCAGTGCATAGGTTGAAACCTACCTTCCTGGAGGTGGGATAGTTATTCTCTGGCTCTGTCCCGGGGTGGGCCGAAAATCCACAGACTTCCCAGCAATATAATGCCATCTAATGGCTTTAGGTCAAAGAGCATGATCCCATGGACCGCTGGATCAGCAACCAACCAACCATTTCTCCTGATTTATCTATTAGTCTCTGTAGATCATGTTCATATTCTGTTAAGATGGTTGTACTACCTGCATAACGTAGGTTAGTTATTATTTCCCATTGATAGTGAAATTCTTTTTGTTTAAAAATAATATGTGTAAATGTTATATATGATGAGTGATAAAATACACATTTTTTGATGTCAATGCACGTTGAGTGATAAAATACACCGCTTTTCATGTCAATGAATGTTGAGTGATAAAATACACAGCTGTTCATGTCAATGAATGTTGAGTGATAAAATACACAGCTGTTGAGTGATAAAATACACAGCTGTTCATGTCAATGAATGTTGAGTGATAAAATACACAGCTGTTCATGTCAATGAATGTTGAGTGATAAAATACACAGCTGTTCATGTCAATGCATGTTGATTGATAAAATACACAGTTTTTCATGTCAATGAATGTTTAGACAACATGCAAGAACTACACACAGTTGCATCACATCGCTAAAATTGGAGAGAACTGGTATCTGTCTTATGCACCATATTTGTAGATGAAAGAACATAAATAGATAGATTGATGGTTGTTTCATATTCTCGTATCTTATTGATGGAGTTTGTTCCCAATGTATGTTTCTGATCAGTCTGATATCTTTTCCATCTATGCCTATTTCTAAGAGGCATTCAATTATGTTTTCATGCTGGACTCGCATTTCACAGTGGAGGTCTTGCTGTTAATTTTGAGTAGAGTAGTAGTTAGATTGATGCGTCTAAGCTAAAGTTTACTACAACAGATTTCCGATGTATTATTGTATCCATGTTAACTTTAATGAACATAAATGGCAGATCACTTGTTTCACTTATGCTACCTTGAATAAAGCAAAGAACAATAGAATTGTTGTGTATATACTTGTATTTTAGCTTTGAGCAAAGTAAAATATCAGTTCATGTGTTTAATGGATAAATGATCAGTGCAGCTGTCTTGAAGAAACTTGCATGCATGTACTTCTAGAGGAAATATGAACTATTGCTACCATTTTGTAGGTATTACTAAATTTATTGCATCGTATACTTGCAAACACGAATACGTATACACAAGTAGAGCCTTACTTGTAACATTTCTAAAGGGAATATGTGCGCGATCCTGCTGAGACTGCGAGGGCTCGTTTGCCAAAATCCGATATTCGATTTTCTGGTTTGTGTCAAGAAATTGAAAGTCTACACCTTGCTGTGAAACATGCAAAGTCTCAAACTCCGATATCGTGTGATCGTGTCTGCTCGTTTCTGTGAAAGCATAGATACATTCCACAGTTGACACATATTTCGTTCTGTCAAACTTGCCGAATCTTGAGGCATTCCTGACTTTGAGAATCTTAATCTCAAGCCACTTGGACATATCTGTTTTAAAACATTTTATTGACACACATGGGGCGAATAGTTTCACGGGACACACTATATCTGATTGGAGTGAGAAAAAGACAGAAAAACACAGTTAAGAGGCGGTGGTGAATTAGTTCAGGATTTTAAGGACTAATGGCTGTAATTTTGTATGTGATATTTTATGTTGAGACAATTTATATTGTTATACAGTTTATTCTATGATTTTAGAGGCAGTTAACATTGATATAATACAGTTTATTCTATGATGGTAGAGGCAGTTAACATTGATATAATACAGTTTATTCTATGATGGTAGAGGCAGTTAACATTGATATAATACAGTTTATTCTATGATGGTAGAGGCAGTTAACATTGATATAATACAGTTTATTCTATGATGGTAGAGGCAGTTAATATTGATATAATACAGTTTATTCTATGATGGTAGAGGCAGTTAATATTGATATAATACAGTTTATTCTATGATGGTAGAGGCAGCTAACATTGATATAATACAGTTTATTCTATGATGGTAGAGGCAGTTAACATTGATATAATACAGTTTATTCTATGATGGTAGAGGCAGTTAACATTGATATAATACAGTTTATTCTATGATGGTAGAGGCAGTTAACATTGATATAATACAATTTATTCTATGATGGTAGAGGCAGTTAACATTGATATAATACAGTTTATTCTATGATGGTAGAGGCAGTTAATATTGATATAATACAGTTTATTCTATGATGGTAGAGGCAGTTAACATTGATATAATACAGTTTATTCTATGATGGTAGAGGCAGTTAATATTGATATAATACAGTTTATTCTATGATGGTAGAGGCAGTTAACATTGATATAATACAGTTTATTCTATGATGGTAGAGGCAGTTAACATTGATATAATACAGTTTATTCTATGATGGTAGAGGCAGTTAACATTGATATAATACAGTTTATTCTATGATGGTAGAGGCAGTTAATATTGATATAATACAGTTTATTCTATGATGGTAGAGGCAGTTAACATTGATATAATACAGTTTATTCTATGATGGTAGAGGCAGTTAACATTGATATAATACAGTTTATTCTATGATGGTAGAGGCAGTTAACATTGATATAATACAGTTTATTCTATGATGGTAGAGGCAGTTAACATTGATATAATACAGTTTATTCTATGATGGTAGGGCAGTTAACATTGATATAATACAGTTTATTCTATGATGGTAGAGGCAGTTAATATTGATATAATACAGTTTATTCTATGATGGTAGAGGCAGTTAACATTGATATAATACAGTTTATTCTATGATGGTAGAGGCAGTTAACATTGATAAATACAGTTTATTCTATGATGGTAGAGGCAGTTAATATTGATATAATACAGTTTATTCTATGATGGTAGAGGCAGTTAACATTGATATAATACAGTTTATTATATGATGGTAGAGGCAGTTAACATTGATATAATACAGTTTATTCTATGATGGTAGAGGCAGTTAACATTGATATAATACAGTTTATTCTATGATGGTAGAGGCAGTTAATATTGATATAATACAGTTTATTCTATGATGGTAGAGGCAGTTAACATTGATATAATACAGTTTATTCTATGATGGTAGAGGCAGTTAACATTGATATAATACAGTTTATTATATGATGGTAGAGGCAGTTAACATTGATATAATACAGTTTATTCTATGATGGTAGAGGCAGTTAACATTGATATAATACAGTTTATTCTATGATGGTAGAGGCAGTTAACATTGATATAATACAGTTTATTCTATGATGGTAGAGGCAGTTAACATTGATATAATACAGTTTATTCTATGATGGTAGAGGCAGTTAACATTGATATAATACAGTTTATTCTATGATGGTAGAGGCAGTTAAAATTGATATAATACAGTTTATTCTATGATGGTAGAGGCAGTTAACATTGATATAATACAGTTTATTCTATGATGGTAGAGGCAGTTAACATTGATATAATACAGTTTATTCTATGATGGTAGAGGCAGTTAACATTGATATAATACAGTTTATTCTATGATTTTAGAGGCAGTTAATATTGATTAAAAAATTGTTGTCTGGTTTGATGTTTATGTCAGTTTGGTGTGGAAAGGGATATGTATTGTTGTCGTGTAATCCCAGGGTTAGCAGATAACGAAGTTACTATAAACACATCCCTGTGGTGCTTCCTGGAAACTTATTGTGTCAATGATCTATCGAAGCAAACTGGTTAATGCTTTACAGATCATGCATGAGCAGTGTAGACTAAAATGTAATCACAACATGAATGCATGAGACAAACATTATCTCCAATTAGTACCTCTCGATAGACGTCTGAGGTTATGTCGATAGCAATACATACAGTAGCCTAAAGATCAAGCATGCTAACTGTACCATAGCTCTCAGGTTGGTGTTCAGTGTACAGTACGGGACACGCCTTCTCTTGGTGTTCAGTGTACAGTACGGGACACGCCTTCACATTGTGTGTCCAGTGTAAAGTACGGGACATGCCTTCTCTTGGTGTCCAGTGTAAAGTACGGGACACGCCTTCTCTTGGTGTCCAGTGTAAAGTACGGGATACGCCTTCTCTTGGTGTCCAGTGTAATGTACGGGACACGCCTTCTCTTGGTGTCCAGTGTAAAGTACGGGACATGCCTTCTCTTGGTGTCCAGTGTAAAGTACGGGACACGCCTTCTCTTGGTGTCCAGTGTAAAGTACGGGATACGCCTTCTCTTGGTGTCCAGTGTAAAGTACAGGAACTAGGTTAGTGTGTAGTGTACAGTACAGGAACCAGGTTAGTTTCCAGTGTACAGTACGGGAATACGTCTTCTCTTGGTGTCCAGTGTATAGTACATAACACGTCTTCTCTGTGTGTCTAGTGTACAGTACAGGAACTTGGTTAGTGTGTAGCGTACATTACAGGAACCAGGTTGGTGTGTAGTGTACAGTACAGGAACCAGGATAGTTTCCAGTGTACGGTGTATTAATGTATTCCTCCAACAGGTGAACAAAGAATTAGTTTATTCATATATATTACTTGAGGCAGTTTAAGTTGATATAAAACAGTTTTTCCATATATGATATTTGATATAAAACAGTTTTACCATATATGATATTTGATATATAACAGTTGAGGGTGGATTAATAGGAGGAAAAAAGAATGATATATGCTATTTCAGACAGTTTACATTGATATAAAACAGTTTTTAGTATGTGACGTTTCAGACAGTTTACATTGATATAAAACCGTTTATTTCGATTCTCTATTTTATGGTGCCACAGTTTAGAGTGATATAAAACTGTATAGTTTAATACCAAATTTCTAAGATTAGCCGATGTTGATTTAAAAGTAGCTTAGACTGGTTGAGTATAGCTCCTGCTGCTTGCACTATGCCGATAGAAACGAAATGAACGCATATTATGACAGCAAAGTAGTTCATATTTTAACGATACAAGTGAAAGAAGCTATATAAAACGCCAAGACCACATCATTACTAATGGTCTCGTCACCTATTGTCATCGGTTTTAGAAGGAAGATGAGGATGTGAGGTCGAAGTAATGCACAACTCACAAATTCAAATATTCATTGCACGCACTGAAACTCAATAGAATAAATGGGTTTTCTCCATTCACCTTAGGGGCATGGAATCCACCACTCTTTCAGATAGTGATTCAGTTATAAAAAAGATCTGGCAGGCATGCTGTCATATTTAGATAAAAGTTAATAACTGCAGCAAAACTGAAATCAAACAGGAAAAACTAGGAGACAGTGTAATACAGTTTTTGTAATCACTGGATACATACATTATGATATAAGAAAATCGTCGTTTCAACAAAAAGACTTTTATCAAGAGCACATTCAAAGTATAAACGGCAAGTAGGAACGGCACTGTCCACATTCACACGACAGATGTAGATACGGATGCATAACAGAAGTATAAAAACTAGAAGAATAGAAATTAAACAAAAGAAATAGAAAATTGACAAAGCACTAGCAAAAATCTATCAAAATAAATAAACAGAAAAATTACAGAACACCAAAGGATATCTACCTGTAGGAATGACAGATATTGGTCCCAAAAGGTACTATTGTATTAAATTGATAGACTCAACCAAGTGTTGCGTCTGGTAATCCTAAAATCACGACACAGTTGCAGTCACCTGAACTGAAGATTATGTGCACCCCAATGGTCCGTGCTATTTAAGTGATCAGCAACAGAAGTACGTCTAGTTTTTTAAAATATTTTTGCTACAAAGATGTTGACAGAAACGGTCACCGAGCCTTTTGTCCATCGCTCCTATGTACGTAATTGTTCAACGCTTGCTGATAATGGCACAGATGACGTTACGGGACACAACTGAAATTCTCTTCAATGGTGAATTTGGGTTGTGGTTCCAAGATATGTAAAAACCACCCCGATGTAGAGGTTTTTAATATCGTTAACGAAGATTCTCAAACATATGCCGAAAAAAGGTTCCGGCAGACTCTGCACAAGGAGGACGTACTTCAGTAACGCAGGCACAGTTCGTGGTGGATCTCTACAGTTGATGACGCTCTGCTATAACATTCCTCACAAGTAGCAGGCTGTGTAAGATGTTACAGATATGATAAGTCAGTACTAGGATTCCTAATACTGCATCATTTTACCGAAACCGATATTTTAGATATTGAAGTTTACGAGTACCGGGATCCAAGTATTTTCGATATTTAGAGAAGCTTTCGTCAAGTTTTGATGTGGCGTTTAATCAATGAAATAAAAACAATCAAAAAAATGTGTAATACACTATTTAATAAGTTTTTAACAATAACACAAATGTTTAACTTCAAACTTTAATCAAACGAACAAAAACAATAGTCATAACTTTTTAATTTAAATAGTTTTAATAGTCAAATATTAAAATAATATGTGTTTCTCTTAATCTTTGTTCAAATTTAAATAATAAGATCGTAAAAATGACAACGTGTCTAATGTTTGATCGCTAAATTTTGAACGCAAATGGTTACAAAAGTAATCTGATGAGGAGAACACTCGCTCAGAGTTCACATTTAGGTTTATCTTTTTCAAAATCCTCCATTTCTTTCTATCAACATAGAGGGAAAATAAACCATTATTAGCAAGACATGTCTATTAACAAAAATATATTTAGTTTATTTATTTAAGTCGAATTGTTTTGACGTGTACAATTTTTTTAAAAGTTTTTAAATTTTCATGTAAACGATTGACTTCGTACGGTACATAACCAGTGGGTCATTCAGACATAATAATGCGAGTATTATTATATCTCAAAAAGAAAATCAATTATGAAGTGAATTATTAATATTTTTATTACAAAATAGAAGTAACATAATTTTTCAGTGTCTTAAACTCAAGGGATTTTATTATCAAAATACGGTCATTGATTATCAAAAAATGTCATAGTTTGCAATGTGTAGGTACTTTGGTATAAATAAAGGCAATCAAGGAATCAAACATTGTTATTATTAAAAGTTTACCCGTGATTCGAGTGCAACGCTTTATTATTTCTATATACATCATGGTATAAATAAATTATTAATGTACGACAAATTTAAACTTCATTCCACTATATCAATTAATTATATCTATCTATGGTCCTTTCTCTGCTTATGATGTGAGGCGTCGCAGGATTGAATGACGGTCTGTTTTCGGACTATTACAAGTTTGGTCGCTTTATATGCAGTAATACTGTGCCAATTAATACATACTGTCAATTAAGTATTTGTCATAATATGAAAACATTTACTTACCAATCCTGTACATTTACTTTGCGACTATCGTCACTCGACAATTACACACTATACTCACACGATATATATATAAATATATATATATATATAAATACATGAGTTCCCTATTCGCTGTCAGAAATGTCAGAAATCGCAATGTCCTTCTCCAGCACGCATTTATGAAGTGGTTTCAGCACGTATCCTTTACCTTCTGTAAACTCTCTGCCTCTAGATGCAGAAGCAAGCTAGATTGTTTGTAGTTACTACGTATACATGTAAGTCAATACATATATTTATTACCCTCATAAGAAGCTGAAATTATCTATGTATGCTATTACTCATATCGATACTATTCATTGTGGATTCTTCAAAGTATGGGCAGGTAGTCTGACATAATAACTGCCATTTTAAGACGTCTGA
This sequence comes from Meghimatium bilineatum, assembly GCA_034231615.1. Taxonomy (NCBI): domain Eukaryota; kingdom Metazoa; phylum Mollusca; class Gastropoda; order Stylommatophora; family Philomycidae; genus Meghimatium; species Meghimatium bilineatum. The sequence goes on from CM067311.1 coordinate 40,608,418, forward strand.
AACTATCTCAAATTTCATTTAGTGAAATTATCTATGTATGCCATTACTCATATCGATACTATTCATTGTGGATTCTTCAAAGTATGGGCAGGTAGTCTGACATAATAACTGCCATTTTAAGACGTCTGAAACTATCTCAAATTTCATTTAGTGGATTTGTATGCTTTACTAGGCTTGTGAAACATTTACAAACAATTAAGGACACACTGAATGCTAATCGTAATGTACTAAAAAAAAAAAAACTCGAAAAAAGCCCAGTCTTAATAAATATCACAAGATCTGACCGAAAAATCCCAGATCTGTGGAAACAACCCAGGAGTGAACACAAAGCATGAAAGAGACACGTGGTGTGAAGGTTTGCATATCACATACATTAGTGGCATGTTTTGCTTACAGCATGGAAAGTAACCATTGGAAACTAAGAACAACAATTTATGTTTGTGCAAAATGAAATACCGAGAATTTCGAAAATTCCGGTTTTCATAAATTCAATCCCGGCATTTTGAAGCACACGTTTTTAGTCCGACATCCCGCTATTTTCGAGAGCCGGGATCCCGATTTGAGATAACTAGTCAGTACCATGTGAAATAATTCCTCCTGGAATGTATTCTCTTTCTGAATTGTTCCGACAATTTTGTCAAAATCGGTTCCCCTTTTACGATTACTTTCTCGTTATCACATGACGTATTCTTGCTTATGAATCCTCCTGAAATCATTACAATGTTTAAGTAATATTTTGATGGCTTGATTGATTAGTGCGACTGTTCTTTAGTTGGAGCATAATTATGAGCGTAAACAGTAATTAACTATGAATATGTTTGATCATAACATCCTACTCCCGACTGGCAACGTTGGGACTGGATTTGTAACCTTTTTCTGGTTTAAAAAAAATATGTAGATAGGCAGGGGTACATCTTTAGGACATAGTTAACCCGGATGGGGATCTCTTAATTCTTGATAATTTGTTTACAAGGGGGAGGGGAGGGTGTTAAAATAGCCAATGAAGTATTGAAGTAATTTATGGTCAGCCATTAACCCCACCGCCACATTTGTATCACCCAATTTATGTGCATTCATTAACTCAACCGCCACATTTGTATTACTAATTTAGGGGTAGCCATTAACTCCACCGCCACATTTGTATCACCCAATTTATGGGCAGCCATTAACTCAACCGCCACATTTGTATTACTAATTTAGAGGCAGCCATTAACTCCACCGCCACATTTGTATCACTAACTTCTGCAATCGTGAAGTCACACAATAAATATACTAATTTCTACAATCCTGAAGTCACAAAACAGTTATCACTAAATTCTACAATATTGAAGTCACAAAACAGTTATCACTAAATTCTACAATATTGAAGTCACAAAACAGTTATCACTAAATTCTACAATATTGAAGTCACAAAACAGTTATCATTAAATGAAAGACACATAGATATCGCCATATATGAACATTTCATCAGCCACACGAGTAATTCTATGTTGTAAGCTATGAACCTGGTCACAGTAACAAGTATCTGTACTGGCAGGTAAAAAAAATGTGTCAACAATTTCAAATAATGAAACATGCCACAATACCTGGTTACAAATCAACAATTTTAAATAATGAAACATGCCACAATACCTGGTTACAAATCAACAATTTCAAATAATGAAACATGCCACAATACCTGGTTACAAATCAACAATTTCAAATAATGAAACATGCCACAATACCTGGTTACAAATCAACAATTTTAAATAATGAAACATGCCACAATACCTGGTTACAAATCAACAATTTCAAATAATGAAACATGCCACAATACCTGGTTACAAATCAACAATTTTAAATAATGAAACATGTCACAATACCTGGTTACAAATCAACAATTTTAAATAATGAAACATGTCACAATACCTGGTTACAAATCAACAATTTTAAATAATGAAACATGCCACAATACCTGGTTACAAATCAACAATTTCAAATAATGAAACATGCCACAATACCTGGTTACAAATCAACAATTTTAAATAATGAAACATGCCACAATACCTGGTTACAAATCAACAATTTCAAATAATGAAACATGCCACAATACCTGGTTACAAATCAACAATTTTAAATAATGAAACATGTCACAATACCTGGTTACAAATCAACAATTTTAAATAATGAAACATGTCACAATACCTGGTTACAAATCAACAATTTTAAATAATGAAACATGTCACAATACCTGGTTACAAATCAACAATTTTAAATAATGAAACATGCCACAATAACTGGTTACAAATCAACAATTTCAAATAATGAAACATGTCACAATACCTGGTTACAAATCAACAATTTTAAATAATGAAACATGTCACAATACCTGGTTACAAAGTTGATCCTTGCTGCTCATAATTCCAGGCCTCGCTTTCCATGACAGTTTAATTACATGGAAGTTACAGCAAAGATAATTACATTTTTAATGTTTCGTCGTCCTCTCATAACCTGATTGATAGCAAATTTTCACAGCTACTTATTACATTTTGTAATATGTAAAGTTTTCTTGAAGAGAGACTTTATTTAGACTTGTATTAGATGGTTGCGTTAAAATTACGCAATTTACACTCTGCAACTGGATTCTATGGTGGATTCGGTGGTGGAAAGCGCAATAACATTTTTTAAAAATTGTTTCGAGAGATTTTAAAATATAGTTTTGAAATTTAAATAAAGAATTGACTACTAAATCTATAGGTTGTGTTTTTGCAATGTGAAGGTGTGAGAAAGTAGTGAAGATTGAAAAATAAATGTGAACAAAATTAACATATATGCCTACTTGTCCAATGTGTGGCAACAAATAGCATAATATCGCCCATGAAAACACACAAAACACGTAGATGTCACTAGAACACGTGAACGTCACTTTTCATGTCGGTCCATTCAACACTAGGTTTAGGAACATTTTAGTCCGACACACAAGGTAATTATATTCACTGCGGAACATAATGAGACGAAATGTCTGGGGTCTATTCCTCAAAACTGACGTGTTCTAATATCTTCTGTGAAAGCAAATGTAAATCCCAAGAATTCCTCATCATCGGAATCAGAATCCATAAAAATATTATGGAAAATGGCGTCCATTTCAACATATTTTTCCGAACGGAACAGACGAGTAAAACTTTAACCGGTCGCTCTGTTTTATAACTAAATTGGAAAAGAATTGAGCTGGAAGGACATTACATAATCTTGTGGCTATTGACTGAGCACTACAGGTCTTTTTAACAGAATTAATTAGGTCTTCATTCCTTACTTTACTTTGACTATTCCCATGTTTTCCATTGGCCAAGATTTATATACTTGGAATCGCATGCCAAAAATAGTGAAGTCTACTCCAATTATATAAATATTAACCAATGGAAAAAGTGACAATAATCAAAAACCTACCGAATGAAGGCATTTTAGGTTTACAGTGAGGTCTTCTTTAAATCTGACGGTCACGCATAATCCGGGCTTAGAGGGCATTAATTCCGGGTCATGTGACTAGTAAACATTTTGTAGTGTCCCGTCGAAAAATGAGTGCATAGCAACGGGAGCTCGGATGCACCGACAGCTGTATACAGAAAGGTATTGGAAACTGCGTCAATATGCCAACAGCGTTCTAAAGGTGGGTGCTACGTTATGGATACAATGCTAGGCTGCATGCAGCAGGAATTAATGCCAATTTTAATTTAATTTTCAAGCCACTAAATATTTGTGAAGTTTTTTAACATTTTCTTTAACATTTAAGTATAATCCTAATCATGGAGCACCACGGCTCACTTGTCATGGGAATAGCTGACACTCTGGGAGTCTATTACTGCTTGTAGTATATAGTAGACTGTTCACTTGAAGCTGATATTAGATTGGGTGATCGTTACGTACGGTGAACTAGATACTTGAAATCAATGGCAGTGTAGATTCTCGTAGATGGTACGTTGCACACATCTGCCGCATATTAGGTGAAGTCTTATGACAATTTATAGACTGTGGATAGCAATTCTTAGACTTACATTCTTGCTCCTCTCTCTAAACCCTCGCTTTGAAAGATCCTCCACGGTGTCAAAGTTTCCGAATGAAATGTAGATCCGTCGTCGTGGAGTTGATGTCTTTGGGGAACAAAAAATATAGAAATGAGATGCCGGAAGGACAGGAAAAATTTAAATATATGTAGAAACTAAATAACAAAAAAGTTGTGATCTAGAAGATGTTGTGGTACCACAACATGTTCTTCTTCCTGTAGAAGATCTAGACAAGAGATGTTTTTTATTCATTTTGTTCCGTCAAATACGTCATCGTTTTGTTCGTTTAGTTTCTACATATATTTACTTTTTTCCCTGTCCTTCCGGCATCTCATTTCCATATTTCAATTGGATACGTTTGTGTGTTTTGATAATTTCCATTCGTCGTCTTTTGATGTTTTGTCTGATAGTGTATCGTGATAAAGACCTTTTGGTTGAAACGTTGAATATGTTTTGTGTATAGTAATTTGTATGTTTTCTTGTGTGCACATCATTACCCACTAGCTTTAGCTATAGTCCGTCGTGGCTGAGTGAAACTATTATAAGAACCTGTGTTTTACGTAAGTACATTAGGTTTATATAGTAAACTGACCAGTGCAGATCTCGTGACAATTAAAATACATACACAATTTATTTTTGTGTAGATGATATAAACGACACATGTTGTTCGCATATAGCATATGAAATTATCTTCTACTGCATCTAAATAATACAATTTTTTTAAAGCATGGAGCCGTAATAGTGTTGAACTCACGCAATCGTGCACATTTAACGGTAACCAAGCTTACCCCCTCTTTTAGAAGTGTTCTTGAAACTTATGTCCTCGGGGGGTACAGACAAGAGAAGAGGTCATGTCCTGTCTAATGGATGCTGGCGCACTGATCTAATATATCCAGCCTGGTCGGCTAGAATGTGCTCACCAACAGAACAGTAGATTTCTTCAGGGGCGACTCTAAGCAATGGAAACATTATCCTGGGTTCGTTTTTGCTCAATAAACAATCATTAACTGTCGTTCCCAATTGAGCTGGCTATATCTGAGAAGAGCCCATAATATAAATCATGATTGAGTATTACAGGCATTATAAATCATGATTGAGAATCAGATCGTACTTGTTCGTTGAACATTGCCTTGCACCACATAATCATTTCCTGGCGTCTGCCGGAAACTCTCAGGTGGAGATAATCCAGGTCATGTTATTTCTGTCCCACAATTCAATGGCGTAAGCAGGAACTCTATTATATTTTCATTTTCTGGTTTAGATTTCTCTTGTTGTCATGGCGACGCAATGTGTTGCTGACAAAATTTCTTGCAATTTTTCTGCATATGCTCATATGTGTGTATAATTGTGCATATATGTTTATGCTCGTATGCGCAAGATGTGTGTGTGCGCGTACATATTGCTGGTGTATATACATGCTCCTGTGTGTATATGTATGCTGCTGTGTGAGTGTATTTACTCCTGTGTGCATATTTATGTTTTAGTGTGTGTGTATGCTCGTACGTGTGAGCATAATAATATGTGTGTATGATCGTGTGTGCATTTCAAAGCTTCTGTGTATGTCTATGCCCGTGTACGCTATAACGAAAGCTTTTATATGTACGTGTTTTTGTATTTGCTGAGTGTTTCTAAATGTATACGTTAGTGTGTACGTGTACCGATGTATATAATTATATATATACATATATATGTACACCTATACGCGCGTGATGTATATGTGTATGCCTATGCATGCCTACGTATATTCATAATTATGTATATATCAGACAGTGAACGAGTGTTAATATGAGTGTTATTGTGGCAATGAACGTGTTTGTGTCAACGAACTAGTCGGTTCAAGTGTTTGTAAGCCAGAACGTATCACTATTTGTACAAGTATTGAATATGTGTAAGTGTATCTATATACCAACATTTTGTTACCATAATATTTACAATTGAAACCGGGATCAAACATAATAACACGAAAGGTGAAATCCAGACCAATCCGGGAAACAGTAGTGTTGTCATTTTATGATGTTGTTTTTTCCCCCATCAAGATTTAGATGTTTATGTACGTTTTGGTGTCAGAAACTGATAACTGGATGTTAGATCTTTAGATGACCGTTAGTACACATTTTACTAATATAGAAGCAATAGCTCTAATCTTGATTCTTGATTAGAAAACTAACCTCACAGCACGTGGGGCATTCCCATAAGTGCTCCGCCCTCTATTCCAGCAGCCATTCGACTCAATGGTGTTTCGAGCCCATGCCGCAGAAACATACGTCGATATCGGGGCACAACTCTGGCCCATGCGACAGGTTTCTTTGTTGTTCTGCCCGCCGACGCCGTGCGCGTAACTAGTTCAAGCACAACGTCGGCCTGTCGGAACAACATGGTAACTGTTATGGAAGGTTACGACTTCGGAATTGTATAGATGACGTGCCATAAAGCTTCTATACGAAGATAACCTCAATATAAAGGCATGTCATCTACTAAGGTTTCTGCTGCATGGTTGGTTTTTCTAGTGAGCCATTGGTGATACCCAGAGACACAACCGCATGCTCTAATCTTGTAAGGTTACTAATAAAGTTAATAAATAATAAAATCATAAATGTAATATATTGAAAATAAAAAAAATTACAAACAAACAAAAGCACAGTGACGTTTTCTTTAGTGAATGTAGAACCTGTAGACTGTAGGGGTCTTGTTCAGGACTGTTGAATCCTGTAGACTGTATGGGAACACCGATATGTTCTCATGTGGGTAAGCCGCAGAGAACACGAAAAATATTTAACATAACTGATCACTATCCCACAATAACAAAATTTAACTATGGCTATCTGAAAATGCTACATCTATTCCATATTAATGTATGGCTCAGAAACATGGACACTAAATAAACAATTAGAAGACAAAATTGATGCCTTTGAGATGTGGGTATATAGAAGAATAGGGAGAACATCATGGAAAGAGAAGAAAACAAATAAAGAGGTGCTAAAGACACTTAATATGAAGAAAGAACTAATAAGAGAAATAAAGATCAGGCAAATAAAATACTTTGGACACATTAAAAGACATGACACCCTATTGAAGACCTTACTTGAGGGTAAAGTCAAAGGGAAGCGAGCAAGAGGTAGGCAGATATACAAGTGGGAGAGTAACATTAAACGATGGACAGGTTACAGTCTAGCAGAGTGCACCACCAAGACAAGAGACAGGAGATGTTGGAGATACGTTGCAGCCAACCTTCGTTGCGGAGACGGCACTTGATGATGATGATCTGAAAAAGTTCAGATGGACACACTCTGTAGCTCTGTCTCGTGGCTTTTAACCAAAGGTCAATTTATTGAAAAAGTCTGTGTCTCCGACAAGAGAACAAGAAGAATTCTGCAAATAAATTGAAGCAAGCAACAACAAACTAACCAAAATAGAAGCTGTATTGTCTCATGTCTGCCGTGATCATGGACTAATAATCAACAAAGACACACAATATGACACATGCTGAAATGAAGCAACTGAAAATAAAATTATCATCAAAGATAATAAACTAGACGTAGTTGACTACTTTACATGTGTATGATCCCCAGTTAACAATAAATTCCCAATAGATCAAGAGACCAGCTTTAAGTTTTGTCATCAAGAACAACGAAAGGACTAAGAAAAATGGTTGGGGAAACTACAAAAACTAAAGTTCTAGTTTACCAGGTTTGTGCTATCAGTACCTACCTCTTCGGCAGTGAAACATGGGCAAACTATATGCATTAGAGGAAACAACTAAACGGCATTCACATGCGGTGTGTACGTAGAATTTTTGGAGTTAAGTGGCAGGACAAAGTCACTAGCACTGACATTTTAAAAAGAACAGGAGACACCACAGTCTTTTCTTTGCTTAGTGCGTATGTAATACTTTCTTCTGACAATGTCTGCGCTTAATAGGTTAGTTGTAGTTCCCAACTATTAAAAATAAAATACTAATAGATCAATTCGATCAATTAAGTAAAAATTATGGACTAGATGTAAACATTCAAAATACGAAAACCATGTTAACCAACAAAATCATAGAATTATTTCTGTTCTCATATTCCGTTTCCTTTTCAACAAAACCCGCTTCCAAGATTACACGATTACACGTACGTCAGTCATTAGGTATTAGGTATGTTGATTATCCTCTTCGCACACCGGACAAGTCCATATGTGCTCAGATCTCTGCTTCAGTAAATCTCTCAGCGTATAACGGCTGATGGTTCCGGTTCTATGTTGGTTCACTGTTCTTTTTGAAATCTTTGTCAGGTATTCTCTACGGGTCACGTCCATCCTCACTCCCAATTCGCGCATTCTCGATATTGACTCATGCTCATTCATCTCAAAATCCACTGATCGTGAGGATTCACGAAGAGCAATGAGTATGTCTGCTCGGTCCATAGGCTGACCGTCTGTTGTAATGGCGAGGCTAGCTAATTTGTCAGCTCGTTCGTTTCCATCCACGCCCGCATGTCCGGAGACAAAAATAAGCTTGAGTCTTCGTAGTAATGCCCGCATTTCTGCTCTCTCCAATTAATCCGCCCATTCCAAACGTACATCACCTGTTGTGGCTTTATGAGTCATATTCAGAGAGTCACTTAGTATGTACGCATGGGAATAGGCTTGCGATTTCAGCCAGTTAAGTGCCTGCGTTACTGCGAATACTTCCAGTATTAGGCTGCTTGTTGTTGTGGTAAAGGCACCACTGGCTTCGTGTACTGTTCTTCCTTTTGATCTGGCAGTAAAGGCCATGCTCATCGGTGGTGACGGATGACCGACCCATCCGTGTAAATCACAACATCTGTGTCATCGGTATTCTCGCAGATTAGTGCCTTGACCTCAGCATCCACGCTCAGGGATTCCCTGCACTCTCTACTGAGTGTAATGACGGTCTTGACTGCCCCTTGAAAGACCGTAGGAATAGGTATCCATTCCTTTCCAGGAGTTACGTCAGTTATTGTCACCTTAAACGTTGTATTGTTTACATGTTTGATTTCTAGTGCCTCTGTGGTGGTAGTATTGTTTTTATTATTTTTCATTTTGTTTTACATATTCTTGACAAAGATGTAACGGTTCGAAACGTTGAAAATGTCTTGTGTATTGTCATGTGTATTTTTTTCGTGTTTATACCCTATTGGCAGGTGGTGATGATCCTAGGATACTGTCACACTGGAATGTTTCCCTTCGGGGACTAAACATACATCCATAAACCACTTTAACACCAACATACCTTCCAGAAATCTTTTACAAGTTCGGGTGTCACATCAGTCGCACAACTGAGAGTGACATGTGCTTTTCTTGGAAAGGCAAGCGGTTGTCAAGAGCTTGCTGCGCACAGCTAAAGTGATAATTTCGTCATTACCATGCGATGAAAATCTAAAACATCCATAGTCGTCTTTTATGACATACATGGTAGATCTCAGTGTTGCTATTATTTGCTCCCATATCGGTTACACAAATATTTCCACAATATAGACATCCACTAACAATATGGTTCTAGGAACATGCCCAGCAGACACATCCACACATTCTTGTTATACACCAACAATACTGTTATAACAGAAAATGCAAAACACAATTCTTAACATCGACAAACAATACTGTTCAAGCAGCCAGTAAGACACACATAACAACATATATTGCAGATTTAAACAATACTGTTTTAGAAACCAGTATGACATACATATAAGCAAATAGTGCAGATTTACTAACAATACTGTTCTAGTCATCAGTACAACACATATTTTTACAACTAACCAACAAAGGCTCGAACGGCTAAAAAATGGGCGTAGAAGATTGATTTTATTGTACTAGGGCTACTCTGTCTGTACTCCGTCTCTCTATCGACAAAGCGGTACGTCCTTGTCAATACTCATAGCGGTACTCATAGCACGTATACTCCGTAGCTTAAATTGATAATGCCAATGGATCTATTTAAAACCAAACTTATAAAACTAGGACGCAAGCAGGATTCTAACGTGCGACCTTTTGATTACAATGCGAAGACTTAAATACTACGCCATGGAGATCCCAAAATCTCCAACCATACTGTTCTAGCAACCAATCCAAAACACATTCTTGACATTCACCAACAATACTGCTCTAGCATTCAGTCCAACACACAAACATACATATTCACACATTCTCGAAATGCATCAACAATACCGTTCTATATATAACATGCTTCACTAGCTTTGCCATCAAATAAATTAATTATCTGAGTAATCGTCCAACGTATTAATGTCATTTTTATGCATATAATGTTATTTTTGGTTAGACCCAATAAATATATACTTTATACTTGTACTTTATAGCACAAGACAAAAGAAAAATAGTGACAACAGAAATGACATGTCTACGAAGAATACTCGGAGTGTCATTAAGAGATAGAATTAGAAACGATAACATCAGACAGATAACCAAAACAATACCAGTATTGGAACACATCAAAAGACAGCAGATCAAGTGGTTTTCACACGCTTCCAGACTACCGACATATAGCATGCCACAGATGGCCATGACACATAGACATAACGGTTATAAAACCAGAGGCAGACCATGTAAAAGATGGATCACAGAAATCAAAGAAGCCACAGGAACAAGCTTACAAACAGCGCACAAGAAGGCCATCTCCAGAGAACTCTTCCACCCCTGACGCTGCACGGCAAACAAGGGACACAGCGTATAGATAGATAGATAGACTTGTACATCATGTTCAGTTTTTATAATCGAACGAAATCTGTTGATCTCTGTTGGCATATACTAATTATTGTGTCTCGAAATAAGAAATTTTACCACTAATGAATGAATTTGAATGAAAAAAGTAATGCGTAGCGTCTATACCGTTTCAACATACGGGAGTAAAGTGCCTAGAAATTCAGAATGGATACAGTGAACAGTTGTGTAAATAATAATAACGGTGAAAATTGCGTATTTATTAAAGCGATAGAAGAGCTTTCATTGGCAGCAGTTCATGTGTTAAAATTAAACATCAATCCGACCAATTCGTGTGCAGACAATCAAGAACAGGTTAGGCAAAATTATCATGTTAACAGAAGTATAAAAATAAGAACATGGAACGTAAGAAGCTTAAATCACGGGAAGCAATATACGGCAACTAAGGAAATGATACGATTAAACATAAGCATATTGAATATGTCAGAGCACAGATGGGCAGACACGGCACATTTTTCACTGACATAATGGTATCGAAAGGCTGATTCTAGAGGGCAGAGTGCCAGGTAAGAGAAGAAGAGGAAAACCAAGAAGACGATAGACCATCGACATCGAAGAATGTATGCACATATCTTTGGCCAACGCAAATCTGCTTGCCCGGAACAGAGAGGCGTTCACAGTATCCACGACGAAGGCAATGTTCTGGAAAGAATACGTCACTTGTTATTTGATACCATTTCAAATTCACAAAAAAAAAAAAATTCAATTATGTGCGTTATATATTTGCTGAGATACATCATTTTTAAGTTGGGCAAAGCTAGTCCTCTAGTATTATTTTGCTATACATCCAGCTGGCAGTAATACACCAGCAATTTTGTCATCTTACATTGACTATGTAAAATATGTCTTATTCACTTTCTAAAAATCAGTTGATGGTTGAAACATTTACCTAATGAGAAGTCACAGCTGACGAAATATGCTAACGATTGATGATTACGATATCGTATATATGGATGAATCGTGGATTATTGCCAATCACGTCTGTAAGAGAAAATGTCAACCATTCTGTCTGTCTGTCTGTCTGTCTGTCTGTCTGTCTGTCTGTCTGTTTGTCTGTCTGTCTGTCTGTCTATTCGCCAGTACGTCCGTCTGTCTCTCTATCTGGCTGTCTGTCTGTCCGCCCACCCTTCCGCCTACCATCCATCCATCCATCCATCCATCCATCCATCCATCCATCCATCCATCCATCCATCCATCCATCCATCCATCCATCCATCCATCCATCCATCCATCCATCCATCCATCCATCCATCCATGTCTTTATCTATCTGTACGCCGTGGCCTTTGTTTGCATTGCTGCGTGAGGGGTAGACGAGTTTCTGGAGATGGCCTTCTCCAGAGAAGGTATCCGATTAAGATGGCGGACACGTTGGATATCTTTCCGTCAGCCTCTAGACCGGATAGTAGTTTTCGGTGTTTCAGTATATTTCTGATGAAATGGGTGATTTTTACATCTAAATGTGATAGATTGGAACACAGCGTAACCATTTAGAAACTACGCTGTGACAGCAAATCGACAGCGACGAAACACACTGCTCAAAGAAAATGAAGAGTGTCAACCATTGGACGGTGAAAATAATAAATAAATTTATCAGGAAATTTAAGCATAAAAATATGACGAATAAAATTAAAGTCAGCTTGAGCCATCAATATTAGTATTTTTCTTTAAATTTTGATATTAGTTTTTGTGCTCTATTTGAAAGTGTAATCATATGTGCAAACAATGATACGTGTCTAGTTGCAGTCATCCATCTGGAAGTATTTTAAATTAATTTTTAAAGTTTCCATGGTTACTGGGTAATTGTCTGCTGTTTACGTCATTAAATGTGCATAATTTTAAAACTATCATAACTTTAGGAAAACTGTACATAATTCGAGTCTGTTTTTAATTCGAGTTACTTTTTATTCAATTACAAATAAATGTGTCTTCATTTGTGAATTTACATGAAAGGTAAATTTTCATTGATTTAGTTTCAATTTGGAAATAAAGCTTCTTTCAAATTCAAATATAAATAACGAAATGGTCGGAGGGTGTCAGACAAAGTGGAAGGTGCTGCAGTAACCAAAGGAACAAATAGTAATGAAAAATTAGTTAAATAGGTTACTAGGAAAAACTATCTATGAATAAATTTAGATGAAAAGGTATATACTAAACATACAATAAAACAAAACAGGACAATTTTCGACATATCGCTCCAAAAGGGACCTTTTAAAGAAACTAATAACGTTTAAGCCAAACAAAACTACACAAACTTGATAACCGAGTTTGACCAGACCATGTTTCACTTATGGGAAACATAACCCAGTGAAATATGGCCTGGTCAAACTTAATTATCAAGTTTGTGTGTTTTTGTTTGGTTTAATTGTTATTAGTTTCTTGAAAAGGTCCCAGTTGGACCGATACGTCGAAAATTGTCCTGCCCTGTTTTATTGCATGTTTTTATATACCTTTTCATCTACATTTATTCATAGTTAAATTTTCCTAGTAACCTGTTTAACTAATTTTTCATTACTATTTCAAATTCATCCAACCAGAGACCCTTCACAAATAGTAGCCCAAACACTAACCTGGAAGCTATGTTTTTCTTTCAAGCATGTATTCTATTCACAAGTAACTACATGTCACTAGACATATTCCAAGTTCTAGACACACTATTTCTGCTATGGACGCCCTAATATTTATTATTTATTTTCATTTAAATTAGACTCATTACCAGTTTTATACCATATGGGCAAGGGGAAAAAAACAAGTTATCATTGTAAAAAGAAGAGATTTGCTGGAAATCAGTTTACCAAGGCAATTTCTAGTGTATTAAAGTACACCTTTTTATTAGAATTTCTATTTCTAAAGTACACCAACTAATATCAGTGTGGTTAGCGATTCTGGCCCTACAAAACTGCAAAGAATTTCGGAGTCTAATCCCTCCATATATGCGGACAAATTAATAAGAACATTAGAATGCTGAAGTAGCATATAGACAAAAGATCTTAGATAAAGTTTATATTATTATGAGAAAGTCAGTTATACAGATTGACAGAACATATAAAAGGATTAGAGAAGCAGAAAGACTACCAAAAGTAGCAATTAAAAAATAATTCAGGATCACTACGGTGGTCAAATTAAGTCAAATGTTATAGATACTATGAATTGGGTCAAAGGGCATGGACCGCTGGATCAGCAACCAACCAACCAACCTACCAGATACTATGAAAAAGCAATCTGGGAACATATACAAGAAATACATCTATACTGCTCAAATTCATGGTATCATGGTCAAAATTTAAATAAGCTGCCTACTTTGTCATGGAAATAATACAACTTTTTTTTGAGGATCTGTAGGGCGATAGTTTGTTACAAAAAGTGTTTGCGTGTTGGAACATAAAATTCAAATGAAGCATTCAATTAGCTGATCTAGGGTAGATTCCTAACACAACATTTGTAGGAAACGATAGATTAGAATTAACTGTATATGATGCCATTATTGTATTCAGTGAAGGGGAGATAGGCAGGATTGACATTGTGAAGAAAACAGGACTCAGTTTTGTTACCAGAGTGTTATGGCATTTCAGCGTTTCGACCGAGCCAGAGACAGCAGCCGAAGAACGATATATAACAAATAGAAAGATAAAAAGAGCAAGGAAAAAGTTTAAAAGGAGTCAAATTTACAAGAAGGAACACTATAAAAGTGATTATTATGCAGCACGATCTCACTAAGTAAGTGTAGATTTACATAAGAAATCATTTTATTTCACATTTTTGCATTGTTCTCAAAACTCCTTTTTTCAATATTTCCAGCTGGCATTCATAAGATATATTATAAAGTATTTAAAATATTCTACCACACTTGGCACACTCGTATGAAACGACAGCCCACACCCGGTGGAGCACTTTTATAGCGGCAGATTAAGATTAAATAATTCATATATTTATGTCATTTGTGATGATAATGATGATGTTCCTCCTTCGCAAGCGAAGATGAGCATGGCATGAAAAAATAATAAATGCAATGAAAAATAAATTAATATTAATAATTAATTGGTATTGTCTAATTTGGTTTGTGAGTTCGTAGATGTCCGATGAGTCCGATTCGTGCACTGAAAGTTCTATTCCAGTGAAACACAGAACACCCACTCATGTGGCCAGACACTTCAACGGCGATGGTCATCATGGTGCTTAGGATATTCAGGTCACCGCCATAAGATCTTGCACCACCGATGATAGATATAGGTATGCTCTAGAAAATCGTCTTATTTTTGAATTGGGTACACTCAAGTCTTTTGGACTCAATTTCGACCACTCTTATGTCTAGTACTGGGTTGGTGTGGTATTTGTCTTTATTCTCTTTGTTCCGTCATTTACTCATCTTTTTGTTCGTTTCGTTTCCACATATATTTACGTTTTTTATGTACTTTCTGACCTTTCGGCATATCATTTCCATATTTCCGTTGGATGTTGTGATAATTTTTTCCATCGTCGTATTTTGATGTCTTGATAAAGAACTTTTGGTTGAAACGTTGAATGTGATTTGTGTATTGTAATTTTTATGATTTCTTGTGTGCTCATCATTGCCCATCATTACCTAATAGTTTTAGCTATAGTCTGTCGTGTCCCATTGAAACGAAATATAAACCTGTGTTTTACGTAAGTCTAATTGTTGTTAATGTTTCACGCAGTTACCTTGTATTGATTGTCATATTGCAGTGCATTCATGAGTGCTGAAGGTTCGGGGTAGGACAATTTTCGGATTTGTCTTTCCGCTTCTTTGCCATTTATAATAACACATAGCCCTTCAAATTTAATTAAGCTATCTTAGGTTTTAGGAAAGAAACATAATGGCAGACACATACATTTCAAAATTTTCTCGCACAAAACATCACATTTTAAGCGAAATATTCAAAAATATGTTCATTTTATACCAAAAAGTTAATTTTCCTGAATCTATAGCCGATTATGTAGGCATTGAAAGTACTGCTTCCTTCATATGCACTCTATTTCTGTTTGGGTAGTTTAGGCTGACCTTAAGGTATTCTTCACAGCGACCCATATCATAATGGAAAGTATTCTCCACACGGGACTCGTATATCATAATGGAAGGTATTTTTCACATGCGACCAATATCTCATAATGGAATGTATTCTTCACGGGCGACCCACATGTATCTTAATGGAAAATTTAAGACGTTCTCCTCTTTATCCACTGCACTTGAACTCAAAGAGATTAGTGGGAAGTCAAGTAGTCGCTTAGAGAAACTGCGTTTAATATGTATCGATTTATTACTGATATGTGACACTAATTAAGATATACATTGAGTGAAGAGCATTGGTATGCGAATCTTAATTTCTCCAGCCAATAACAATTGCGAATCACTTAGAGTAATTTAAATTCCTATTGAGAAATAGGAAATGTTACTTATGTGTTCATCTTATCTCTCTCTTTCTCTCTCTCTCTCTTTATCTTTCTCTCTCTTTTTCTCTCTCGCTCTGTCATCCCAAATTTAATACATCACGAAAAGTCAAGAACTATCCTAAGTGACTCATTGTGACTTGCTTGTGTAAGGCATGTATGTAATGTGGCGTATTCTTTCCAGAACGTAGTCTTCGGGGTATTAAATATCCTCCGCTGTCTGCGGCAAGTTGTCCTGCCTCCCCAAGCGACATGTGGATGAATTCCTGAAAATCTCTTGTCCAACGACGTCTTGGTCGGCCTCTGCCTCTATTGCCTTCTGTCGCCCCCTCCAAAAACACTCTGTCCATACCATCGTGTCTCTTCACATGGCCAAAAAAAACCTAACTCCCTTCTTAATATGATGTTTAAAAGCCAGCCTTCTTGTACCTTGATTTTTCTTAGCATGTCTTGGTGGGTCTTTCCTACTGTCCATGGTACTCTCAGGACCCTTCTATAGCACTTCATTTCGAAGTTCTCTATTCTCTTGGTTGTAATTTTGTTTATTGTCCATGTTTAGCAGTTTTAGGTCACCACTAACACACATTTACGTAACAAACATACATTAATTCCCATGTTTGCTCCGGGCTACAGTTTTTCCCCCAGTTGTTTTAGATTGGACATCGCTATTGCTGTTCTGTACCTGATCGGGACTCTCTTACATTATGATTATTTGTAATGTTCATTCTCTGTTGCCACTTTTGAGGTAAGTATTTTAAATTTACTTGTAATTTACTTGCTACTATATCTTTTCCTTTTTCCATCTCACTTTGTTCAGACTAATTTCCCCTCCCTACTTACTACTATCTTTTCCCCATATCTTCTCTCCTGTCATGCTTCCACATCTTTGCTTCCTCCATTACCTATCTGCTATTGTCCTCCTCTCCTCCTTATTGTAACCCTATTTGGCTCCATGTAAGATTTATTTTATTGTGATCGTTTGTTTGTCATGATGAATGCTTTTTAGTCGAAACGTCTTTGTCCCTGTATCTCGTTGTTCGGTTGGTTTATGTTTTATTTTGGTAACACATCTACCTATTTTTGTATATCTTGACATTTCTCCAGTCTCCTGCACTGTATATGTTAGTTCCTAGATATTCGAAACGTGTCAATCTTCTTAAACAATGTTATCAATATTACTTCTATGTCTTGTTTTCACTATGTCGGTTGTCATTATTTTCATCTTTTTCATATTTAGAAACTAGTTTTATTGTTCGCTAAAGTCTTTTGTTGATTTTATTATGTTCATTAAATCTTTCTCATTTGATGTTAACGATGTTCGTCCGTCGAAGTCGAAGATGACCATTCAGCTTAACTGGCATGATGATGAGGATGAAGTTGTCTGCGCTGTGCCCGACTGTGACTAATGAGTCTTATGCGTTATTCGAATTTTCTACCTAACTCTGGACATGTGTTGAAGGAGGCTGTAGGCCATTGAGCAGCTATTGCCTTTCTTCTATCACATTTTTGTTGCGCATCATTGTGTTTGAGGTTCTCTGCAGCTGCTGCACCACTCTTGACTCTGCGACGCCAGTCGGATCTGTGCTTGCAAGATTCTCCCCTGAATGGGTCTCTATTTTGAAGTGACTCAACGATGTCTTAAGAGCATCTTTAGACCGCTTCTTCTGTCCTCCTGCCTTGAAGGGACCAGTCTAGAGTTGTCCATATAACAACTTCTTTTGTAGGCAATGATCTTCCATGTGGACCATTTGTCCTGCCCAGCGTGTCTGCCCATTTATCAACATTGTATGTATGCTGACAGACTTAGATTTGATCAGTATTTCACTGTCTGGTAGTTTATCCCACCAATAAATGTTGAGTATCTTACGAAGGCAGCTTAGATGGATATGGTTGAGTCTTCTAGCATGTCTGGCATATAATGTCCATGTTTC
Organism: Meghimatium bilineatum; assembly: GCA_034231615.1. Taxonomy (NCBI): domain Eukaryota; kingdom Metazoa; phylum Mollusca; class Gastropoda; order Stylommatophora; family Philomycidae; genus Meghimatium; species Meghimatium bilineatum. The sequence goes on from CM067311.1 coordinate 40,626,531, forward strand.
ACAAGCACAGAAGAGCGATGATATTACTGCTGATGTGAATATCACTGTACCGTCTGCATATCTAATTTATGGAATCTGTAAACCTCCGGTATTTATTGGTGCTGTGTAAGGTGTAAGGTGCTGTGTAAGGTGTAAGGTGTACGGTGCTGTGTAGGGTGTAAAGTGCTGTGTAAGGTGTACGGTGCTGTGTAAGGTGTAAAGTGCTGTGTAAGGTGTACGGTGCTGTGTAAAGTGATGTGTAAGGTGTAAGGTGCTGTGTAAGGTGTACGGTGCTGTGTAAAGTTCTGTGTAAGGTGTAAGGTGCTGTGTAAGGTGTAAAGTGCTGTGTAAGGTGCTGTGTAAAGTGCTGTATAAGGTGCTGTGTAAAGTGCAGTGTAAGGTGCTGTCCATAAATTCCGTCAGTAATAATTCGCCGATTTTTACCCCCCCCCCAGTCAACAACTTGCCAGAATTCAGAGATACCTTCACCCGTTTAATTTGCCAACAGCAACCAATACTCACCTTTCTAACAATTTTTAGCAGTGAAGTATGAAAACAACTGTACAATTTTTGTTTCTAATACAAATAGTTTCATTAGTGTATAAAATGATATTGTTGTTGTCAACAATTGTCAAATCTACCCCTTACTCCAGTAAACAACTGTCAAAAGTTTTTCCGACCACATCATCATCATTAAGTGCCATCTCCGCAACGAAGGTTGGCTGTAACAGACCTCCAACATCCCCTGTCTCTTATTTTGGTGGTGCACTCTGCTAGGCACCTGTATATCTTGTGATGTTACTCTTCCACTTGTATCTCTGCCTACCTCTTGTTCGCTTCCCTTTGACTTTACCCTCAAGTAAGGTCTTCAATAAGGTGTCATATTTTTTAATGTGTCCAAAATATTATATTTGCCTGATCTTTATTTCTCTTAGTAATTCTTTCTTCATATTAAGTGTTTTTAGAACCTCTGTTTTCTTCTCCTTCCACGATGTTCTCCCTATTCTTCTATATACCCACATCTCAGGGGCATCAATTTTGTCTTCTAGTTATTTGTTTAGTGTTCATGTTTTTGAGCCATACATTAATATAGAATAGACGTAGCATTTTATATTTCTCATTTTTAACTTGTTTGTGATTTGTTTAGATGTTACTATTTTCCTCATGTCATTGATTATGAAACTACGAGGTATCGAAGTATGTGTGTGTTCGTCCATCACAAGTGATGATGACCATTTTTTTTACATCCACTTTTGAAAATTCAGTTAGAATTATGACAATGCATAATAGTTCGTAGATGACTAATGCGCCATAATCGAGCTATAAATATCCTTGGATGTTCGCATATGGAATGACCACCATAGGCGGATTTAGGTCTATCCGTGACATTCTAGCTACTCTCCGTAGATACATAGATTGAGAAAAACTGACTATGTTCTGATTATGAAAGTCCATACACATATTAAACAACATTATCTACTTATTATTACTAGATTACTAAAATGAATACTGTCATGTGATAAATATACATAGTAATGCATATACAGAGAAAATAGTGGCTTCAGACTTACCATGCATACATTAATAATATCTATACGAAGCTCCAGAAATGATTGACAAATGAAGGTTGAAGACCATATAAGATCTTGGTCTGTTGAGTTGACACCTCGCCTATGAGGATGTGTGTTTCTTTACTTGAGAAATGCAAATGCTACAATATGTGTCGTTTTGTGTTTCAATTTTCAAGATCCACGTTTTATAACAATACCAGAATATACACTTTAAAAAGGCTTACTCAAACGTTCATCTTTGTTTATAAGTCTTGTCGTGGTCGAATAAAATAACAATTCCCCATTCTTAACATGGTTACAGTCATCTATCTGTGAATCTTTCCTTTTCACATCTGACATTTTTCTAATCCACTATTTGTATGTCTTGAGTTATGTTTAACTTTATCTTACATTTTTCGAATCCACTATTTGTGCGTCTTGAGTTATGTTTAACTTTCTTACATTTTTTCGAATCCACTATTTGTACGTCTTGAGTTATGTTTTAATTTATCTTACATTCTTCGTATTCCCATTTGTACGTCTTGAATTATGTCTTATTTTCTTATCTTAAATTTTCTTATCCCAACTTGTACGTCTTGAGTTATGTTTAACTTTCTTACATTTTTCGAATCCACTATTTGTACGTCTTGAGTTATGTTTAACTTTCTTACATTTTTCGAATCCACTATTTGTACGTCTTGAGTTATGTTTTAATTTATCTTACATTCTTCGTATTCCCATTTGTACGTCTTGAATTATGTCTTATTTTCTTATCTTAAATTTTCTTATCCCAACTTGTACGTCTTGAGTTATGTTTTACTTTATCTTACATTCTTCTAGAATCTATTGTACTTCAGTTATGTTTTGCTTTCATATATTCTATTTTCGCCCATTTATCTGCATGCAACATTGGTTTGGTTTATTTACAACACAGATTACTTGGCCACATGGTGATGAGCTTCAATTGTATTATAAAATAAATACTATATGGGGAACACACACACACACGTGTAGGCTAGAAAAACAAGATTAAAATTGAGATAAAAAGACGTATGAAAGTCATCAATGAATGTATTTATCATTGCTTCTGTCGATTAAGAACAGCTGGCGGAATATGGTATCACGTGGAGAAGCAATCATATGATTGAGAATTTAATATTATATTGCGCAGAGAATTTGAACTAAGGCTCGGGCGCAATTTACAACAGCCCAGCATTGACACATTACTGTTTCCTCTGCAACAGACCAAATTGACCATAGCTCGGTAGATTTAGCCATGAGAAGACATGTCGAACTTGTTCCCACTTAACTCCACATGGTTACAGGTTGCTTCAGACAGTCTCTCAAGTCGAATAAAGGATTATATTTTTCTTTTGAAATTCTGCAAATTTAATATTTCTTTATCTCGTAACGCATATTCAGGGGGGGGGGGTTCTTATAATTATTTCTCCCAATTTATTTTTTCTGTCTTTTATACATTTATAATGATTCTGTGATTCTGGTATTAATGTGGTGCCATTTTCTGTATATATATATATATATATATATATATATATATATATATATATATATATATATATATATATATATATATATATATACAAGGCATTCTAACTTTTTTATAACTATCTGTTGTATTCGTGGTTAGTTCTAGCCTATATTGTTCCTTGCTTTCGGTAGTTAGGCAGCCATATCTATTTGTCTTTGCCAAGATATTACTGTATTATGGTTTACCTGTTGTCATGTTTATTTATATGTATATTTGTTTAGTTAGCATTATTTTAGGTCCAGCTCATTTACGTTTCATGTCATCCATGTTATTTTGGGCTACGAAACAAAACAAAAAAAAGAATAAAGAATAGCAATTCTGTGACCTGCAATGTCATAAGCTGTGAGCTGAAGTTAACTGTTTCATCTCATTAATAAAAGCTATTCAAATACATCCTAAATGTATCAGGTTGGAAAGTGCAAATATTGCAGTTGTACTGCAAACTACCGCGTTCCTTTTTTTGGACTACATATGCTACCAAACAGAAGTTTTAAGAGATAAAGCAGAAGAAGAAATATTTTACTATATGTATTATTGTTGTTCGTTTTAATGTTGTTGGTCCATAACTAGCGATGATTCCATTTGTTATATCTACTCCTTGTTTTTGAGTTCGTAGGTGGCTGATAAGCTCCATGGCGGCCCAAATTTAGGATGGGAGACAGTTTTATTTGGACACTATATGTTTCGGTTTGTACACAGAAAGTTTGATTTGTAAAGGTAGCTCATGATTAGTAGTTGTAAAGTTGTAGAGAGGTGCTCACGTTTTTTATAACTCGCATGGCAAGAACACCACATATCATTATGCGAGCTGCAGGTTGAGAACGCCTGCTCTAACTGTGCACACCACGTTGCTGGAAATTGCCTTCCTACCCTGAATAAAACATACATACATGTCCGTAAATATGTCTTCACTAACGGAGAAGAGTGAGGGGGGGGGGGGGAATTGGAGTGTATCTAAAAAATGTCATTCCCTGGTTTCTTATATAATTCCCTCATTTTAATGAGATTAGTGGTAACTTTTTTTGTGAGGAAATTTCGTTAAAAAAGAGGGGAGGTGGGAGTTTACCATCCCCATAGTTAAATTCATAGCACTAAAATCATATTCAGATTTCAATGGGTAGGGGAATTTAACACTATTCCCCCCTTATCTGCGGGTCGCATACATGTCTAGCTGTGACAGTATTGAAAAGCCAATTACTGTAAGGTGATTAGATGTTGTACTTGGTATAGTCACAATGTGATTCGTCAATAAAGCGCGTGATATGTTTCCGTATTCTCATATTTGGTGGTCAGCCTGAAAATCGCTGACTGTAAATACATACACTATAAATCTTTGAACCATAAATAAACTCCAACGTATTAAACTCTAATCACTGACAATAAATGTATTCAGTGTAAACCTTGAACAATGGGTAAACTTCAACGTATTAAACTCCAATCGTTGACAATAAATACATTCAATCCCAGTCACACAGACTACAAACTGTCCGTTGCTAAAACTGAAATCCAACGTATTAAACTCCAATCGTTGAGAATAAATTCATTCAGCGTAATCCTTGAACATTGAGTAAACTCCAACGTATTAAACTCCAATCGTTGACAATAAATTCATTCAGTGTAAACCTTGAACAATGAGTAAACTCAAACGTATTAAACTCCAATCGTTGACAATAAATACATTAAATCCCAGTCACACAGACTACAAACTGTCCGTTACTAAAACTGAAATCCAACGTATTAAACTCCAATCGTTGACAATAAATTCATTCAGTGTAAACCTTGAACAATGAGTTGTTTGTTTGTTTTGCGTTCGCTCCATTGTAACCATCACGGATATCCGTGCGATTTCCGCCGGGAGCGTGATTACGTTGTGCCACCGTTATGCGCCTTGTAGGCCTAGCACATCCGATTTCGGCATGCCTTGACAATTCGGGTGGGCTACCCTTAGCCTGTGACAGCCTCTATATCTGTTTACAGGCACGCGTAGTGGCGACTCTTCGCCCAGACGATTTTTGCTCTCGTCTGACTCGCACGAGGTGTTCCACTGTCTATGAACTTGCCTCGTGTAATTTGACGTGCTGTGCCTGTGCCCATTGGGTACTGAACCGTTTCTCATCCGTGAATCTGGTTCCTTAAGGGGAAGAACTCAACAGAGGAGTTGGACCCAGGCTCTTTCGCCCTCTTAGCCGAGGTGTCATTCACCGACATCGTGTACCCCTTGTCCAAGTTCGAGTCTCACACCACACGTTTGAGAGCAAGGCGTTCTCGAGCTGAGCGTCCTTGTCCCAATAGCGCCTGAGCCCATTAGGTACTGAACCCTTTCTCTCTTCAAGTGTACTTCCGGTATAGGAAACCTTGACAGTAGAGTTGGGCCAGGACTACCATCGTTGTCCTTTTCTTGCCTAAGCCCATCGGGTGCAGAACCCTTTATCTTCGCGAGCATATTTCCGGTTTAGGAAGGCTCGACATTAGAGTTGGATTAGGTCTTCTTGCTTTACCAAACGCCAATGAGTGGGTCTGGGTCTCTGCATGTAAGGAACACAGGCAACTAGAAGCTCGCCTCGAGCTGACGGAGCTTGTAGTTCACCTTTCCTAGAGACTTTTCACTTTCTATTTGCAGTTCGCGCTGCCCTCTAGCGCTGTTCTGCCTTTTCATTGTTTCATTGTACTCGGTATGAAATCTATTTGTCTCTCGCCATGCATCTACCTTTACGTGCATTTTACATTCGCCGCCCCTCCAATGTTCGGACTGGACTGACTAGCTTCACTGTATGTCGACAGTGTCGCTATATGTGGTGATGCTGGTGGTGTCGGAGATATTGTCTGTCTCTTGTGCAGGCAAATCTCTTTCCATCTGCTACCTCCACATTCTCGGACACGATCCCCAAATGATTTGGCCAGAATCAGCTCGAGCTGCTGTATTTCTGTTTCCAGGGTGCACCGTGTGGAGGTACATTTGGGATCTTGGTTATCTGCTAACCCTAGGTCCGCCTAGAGCAATGCGTTCCCTTTGCACCCCGAACAATGAGTAAACTCCAACGTATTAAACTCCAATCTTTGACAATTAATACTTTCAGTCCCAGTCACACAGACTACAGCTTGACTGCCTATATCTCAAATCCAAAACTAAACTCTCCGTTACTAAAACTGAACTCTCAAATAACCAACGCTTGCTCACTCAATCGCTCACAACAAACACACTGTCTCAAGATTATAACTATGACTTAACTAGTAATTGAACCAGTCCTTAATAGTTCTGGTAGAGTGAATAGATAAGGGGGAGTAGGTAGGTAGGGGGGAAGTAGGACGTTCTGGTGCAATCGATGCAGATCAGACTACCGGAGGACGAACGAACAGTAGCCTGGTGTCTGGTACTGTCACATAGCTACCACTTTCTGTGATATGAATTCATTTAAATTATCTTTCTATCGCTGGTGATCTCTCTATATAGAAGTTTAAAAATTATAATGCAAATATGTTGACTAATTAGAATAATATTGTTTTGTTTACATAATTTTATTGAAATATCCCCTGTGTTAATTCCCAGAAAATAGTCAATGTTATGCTACTATCTTTTCATCTGTTAACCTTTCTATTCCTGTTATTTATGAATAAGAACACATTTGGTGATTCTTACTTAAGTGCTCGTTGTAAGTCTTGGTAAAGTTCTTATGTAGTTTCTCTATATAAACGCTGTCTCAAGTCGGTATCTCGTAAACTGCAGGATGTATACCAGTGAATTTGTTCGTGCAGTCTTATAATATATATGGCTACAAGAACATATTATTGTAAATAGAAAACTGATCTCGTATGGAATATTGCATGTTTAGATTATAGAAAACAACATGCTTCATTATCTCAAGACAAAATTTTAGCATATTTGAGTAGCAGATTTTCTCCATTGAAATCCTGGATAGAATGGGAACTATTTGCCTAAAGGTAAAAAATATATTTTGAATAAAGGAAATTCAGATGCACCAATATAACGTAAGTGCGCTTTGTTTGCACAGTCCATAAACATTCCGTAACGTTATCTGAAAGAAATAATATCTTGTAACAAAAAGGGACTGGATTGGAGCAGGGTATTGGTCATTGGATGTCTTCTTTACTTGAAAGCCGAGCAATTCTGAAGTGTATATTTATGATTCTGTAAAAAAGTGTAATGCAGTACATACTTACTACGGGAAATCACAGAGTTGGTTATATCACCAGATCAATAACCTTGGAGATGAGAAGTCAAGTTGATATTGATGAATGTTTCAGTAATGAAATCTATGTAGATCAAGCTAGGAATTAACAGAACATGTAACAATTGTGATAAAGGTATCATTAGACGCCTTAAGATATTGAAAATGTATGGTATCAATGAACATGTTGCTGTTCGCAAATAAACTGAAACAAAAATGTGATATTGACATTTTGAAACCGACTAGTAAATAGTTTTAAAATGCGAGATTCTACTTTCAGAAAATCTGCTAATGGTAGGAATCTTGTTTATGAGAAGTTGCATTTGATTGTTGCCTGGAACATATACCTGAGTAGATCCGGCAGCGAAGAAATGCGGCGGTGGATACGATGAAAGGCTGTCCGTAAATAAAGTATAAGTGTTTGTGCAAATGTTTTACGCCTGCCCCCTTGCCCCTTGTGAAGAATTTAGGGTATCTCTCTACTTTATTAACTAAAAAAATATTTACCATCAACCCCCACTAAAACGTTTTTTTCCAGTTAAAATTAAAAAAATACACGAGTTATTCAGTAAGGAAATTTCAAATTCTAGGAAGATAATTTGTATATAACATTTTTTTGTTGATGACGACAACTCCCCCCCCCCCCCGTCCCCTGTCAACAACAGTTATTTGTTACCAGAAGTTACATTTATAATTTATAGTGAAATCACTTAGTCGTTTGACAGTTTCTGCCAACATCTTTATGCCATTTATCACAAATCCCCTACTCCCGTCTCTATGCATTTCAATGGCACTGATAATTGTGGTGCCCGTAATACTAGGCCACTGCATTAAGATCTTGCACCACAGATAGGCACGCTTTAAAAATCGCGATGTATTACGATTTGGTACCCTTTAGCGAATTGGTCTTAATATAAATCATTCATTTATTTAAATCTGGATGGTGTGCCCTTCGTTGTGTTATTGCTCATGTTTTTTTTCAAGCAGAGTTTTATTTAGTCTTTATTCCCTATAATTTTTAATGCGCATCTCTACGACAATAAATGTTTGTAGGTACGTCATTGTTACTATTAATGATCTATCTGCTGTTTAATGTCTGCTGTATAATGATGTTGTAATAGTGCCTTAATTTTTACTGTTTGTTCACTGTCTGCAATTTATCAGTCATTCTGTTTCTCACGTTATTGGTTATTGTCCAAGATTTACATCCATATATTTCCATTACGACTATGTAGGCTCTAAGGAAAGTTAATTTTTTTTTATCTTGTTGTATCCTAGCCAGATGTTTTTCGTTTCTACTACATTAATTTATGCAATGACCAACCTCCGTCAGACTTCCTCAACACGTGCTGGAAACCTCAGTTTTAATTCCTCATAGTGTGCTAGCAACCACCGTCTGTTTTCTTTATAACGTGCTAGGAACCTTCGTCTGATTCTCCCATAGCGTGCTAGCAACCTACGGTTGACTTCTTTATAGCGTGCTAGCAATCTCCCTCTGACTTCCTCATATCGTGCTAGCAACCTCAGTTTGACTTCTTAAAAGCGTGCTAATAATCGCCGTTGCTTCTTTTAAGAGAACCCAGGTGTTCGAAACTAACAATTTCTTCTAATTTTCTGATTTTTAAATTGAGATTGAGAACTACTTATTGTTTTTTTTTAGTGATACAACTTTGGTTTTACTATCGTTCAGAAATAGGTTTTGAGATTATAAGTATGTGTCATCATCATCAAGTACCAACTATGCATGGCTATAATATACCTCCAACATCCCGTCTCTTGATTGTCTTGGTAGTATAAACTCTGCTAAATTGTATCCTACGCATCTCGTGATGTTTTCCTCCCACTTGTATCTCTTGCTCGCCTCCCGTACAATCTACCCTCAAGTAAAATGTTATATTACTTAATCAAAGCTGTCAAATACTGAATGATTCCCGTTAAGGAATTGAGGGAGGGATTTTGCAGCCGTGTGATAAAGGCCGCATGCTCTTGCTGTCGCCACGTCATGTACAGGGTGAGTTTTTTTTAATTTACCATCCGAAAAAAATAAATAAATCCAGTCATTACCGGGAATCGAGCTCTAGATCTCACTAGTTTGAGACAAACGCTCTAACCTCTTAGCCATGCGTCACACTTTCTATCACCGAACACAGACATGACTGCACCGTAGCGTCGGGACAGGGAGACCGTGCTCTGTACCAAGCTGTCCCTGGGGCCCCGGCGAAACAATTATCTTTTAATAAATCCAATAATATGTATTTTGTTTATTTTATTTCACGTAATATATCGTTTTTCATACGCAGTGTTGTTAGAATCTCCGTGTCTGTCTTTTTCTCTTTTCATAAAGTTTTTTCCTATTCTATTTGCAATGATAATCTACTTACTGTATCTCTTAATATATTTCTGTGTTTAGCGCCCGCTCCTGTCCGATTTTGTGAGTATCGTTTTTAAAAAAAATATCTATATCTAGTTCATATTCTTGTCTTGATTTCCCGAGTTATCGATGTGTTCGTTAATATTTACAGCAGAAAAAAAGACACAACCATTTTTTATTTTAGAGCCACGAAATGGGGTTTAGAGGGTTGGTTGGTTGGTTGGTTGCTGATCCAGCGGTCCATGGTCTCATGCCCTTTGACCGTATGCCATTAGATGGCATTATATTGCTGGGAAGTCTGTGGATTTTCGGCCCACCCCGGGACAGAGCCAGAGAATAACTATCACACCTCCAGGAAGGTAGTTTCAACCTATGCACTGCTCCTAGCCACTGTAGCCAAGATAGGGTTCACTGTGCTCATTCCCCGCCACCAATTGACTACTGGTTATGCCGAACTTCTCTATTGCTCCAGGCATGCAACCAAATGTTCAAGTCAAGAGGATTGTCACGTCCTAAGTGGTTTAGAGGATGTAAGCCCCCATTCCTAGGTAAATGGGTTACATTGTCAAGTGACGTATTCTCTCCACAACGTTTCTTCTTATTGAACTTCCTGAACCTCTCTGTCTTGGGCCATGCAGCTTGCATTTTCCAACCACGTATTCATGTTATCTTTATTGTTACCAGTCCATTATCTTCTTCTTGATCTGCCACTTCTCCTAGCCCAGTTGCTCTGTCCTTCATAATTTGTCGTTATAAAAAGTCGTATCCCTTTATATGTCCATACATGTGTAGTTTTATTTTTGCTGTTGTGTTTAGTAGCCAACACTCTGCCACTTTCAATATGTTTATAACATCTTCTTCTTCTTCATCGTTCATTCTCAAACTCCTGCTGGATCTCCCTTGTCGCAAGACCATTGTCCTACTAGATTTCTAGCAGGATGTAGTCTAGAGAATGGAAATTCGTTGTGTCGCCGTTTCATTTGCGATAATGGCCCGACACATCCGTCTTGGGGGGATTTATAACATCTACGTTTCTATATTTCTCTCTTCCATAAGATTCTCAGTAATTGATTACAAAAGGAAAAAAGCACGAAAATTGCTTGCAATCCACACATTGCCAGTCTCCTCTATATGACTGTTTAAACAGATTCGTTAACAGAACAAGGAAATGAAAATAATGTTAGAGTTGTTTTCTCTCATTTTATTCTTGGAATACCCCTCGCGGCATTTTAGCGTATTCGCTTCTCCATCTCTGTGGCATTCACACACGCTACACGCTACATCTAAATATAGATTAGGGACTGTCAATAAATTACGTTAGCAATTAGGGGAAGGGATGGGTCTGAAATTGTTTGTCAGTTGTTGACAAAAGAAGACGACAGCACATTAAAAAAAATATATATATATTAGTTAAATTTTATTAATTTGAATTTATTTTTCGAAAAATCAGTCTTTTTCGTACTTGCTCTGAAGAATTATTTGAACGGTGGCGGTAACAGCTTATTGACATAATTAAGCAGGGAGTTGGGATTCCTGGGTTCTTGACAATTTGTTGACAAGGAGTTAGAAGTTGGCCAAACAATGTGCAAGAATTTTTGGACAGCCCCAAAACTATTTCAGAACACGTACATAACATAATATAAGCAATAACACATAGATAATAGAATACAAACAATAACATAGAAAACAGAATGAAAGAAATAACACATAGATAACAGAATGGAAGCAATAACACATAGATAATAGAATACAAGCAATAACGCATAGAGAACAGAATACAAGCAATAACTCACAGATAACAGAATACAAGCCCAAACAATCAGATAACAGAATACAAGTCAGAATACATAGATAACATAATACAAGTCATAATACATAGATAACAGAATACAAGTCAGAATACATGGATAACAGAATACAAGTGATAACACATGGATAATAGAATACAAGTCATAACACACAGATAACGGAATACAAGACAGATTCAATCAACGTTTTAACAATACTGTCTTTGTCATGAAAACTATAGAATAAACAAAGATGATGATCATGGCCGTTTACATCTTTACAAACGTTCAGGAATCAGACCAGCGTATAAATTTACAAATTGACTATACGTAGCTCTGAAATTGCAGCCTATCTGTAAGGTGTTTTGCCTTTTTTTATCTGCAGTGGTGAGAACATAATATACATTCACAATCTGTTTTTAAGGGCGTGAATGACGTCTGAGTTGCTTGTCTTCCGTGTTCTTTCTCAGGCGATTGGTCATCTCGGCGCAGCGCAGTACGTCACGTTGAGGGACCGTTATCACTTCTTCCCAAGAATTTGGGTTGATCATGAAATCGTTCAAGGCTGTTTTGCAGATGCCCTTGAACTGAGAACTAGCAATACACATAATAGTCATATCACAACTGGACTAGACTGCAGACATTTAACACAAAAAGAATTCAAGCCAACAATAACGTACGTACAAACATACTTCAAGTAATATAGTAGAGACTTCGTATTATAAGACATGGTGAATCATAAAACGAATAGGACTCATGACGAATGATATATAAAAGGAAATAGAAATGGCAACAGAAAAAAATGTCCCCCCTCCCCAGTTATTATACCATACTCTCCCATCACTACTAATCCTTCCTGTGTAAATATTATCTAGTCCAGGAAATTAATTGTATTTGAAGTGTTGTATAGCTTCTTCCACTTCTGCGGTTAATATACAGGTACATTTCGTTGTTGTACTGTATGTCTGTTTCATTTCTACTATCTTTTTCCCTGTCACAAATGGTGTAAAGCAGGGATGTGTGCTGGCCCGTACTCTTTTAATGTTATTTACGGCCATGTTAACGGAAACACACCATAGTAATGAAACAGCAGGCATAATGATAAATTACAGAACGGATGGTGGTCTTTTCAATTTACGTGGTCTAAAAGCAAACACGAAAACTAAATCTAGTACTGTTAGAGAATTACTTTATGCTGACGACTGTGCATTGTATGCTGACTATGTTGTAAACATGCAGAGCACCATATCCCGCTTCTCAAAGGCCTGCAACAACTTTGGTCTCACTATTAACACCAAAAAAACAGAAGTCATGCACCAAGCAACATCAAATAGCCAACATACTGCTACTTCCATCATCGTCAATCAGGAAAAACTGCAGGTAGTCGACAATTTTACTTACCTTGGAAGCACTCTCTCTCGCGATGTCAACATTGATGTGGAAATTAACAATAGACTGGCAAAAGCTAGTGCTGTATTTGGCAGATTACGCAACAATTTTTGGGACAGAAGAGGAATAAGAACAACCACCAAACTACAAGTATATCATGCTGCTGTTATACCAACGTTACTATACGCCTGCGAAACGTGGACAGTGTATGCTAGACATGCAAGAAAGTTAAATCATTTCCATCTTACGTGCCTACGTAAATTACTAAACATCCATTGGTGGGACAAAGTACCAGACTACGAGGTCTTGGAAAAATCAACCTCAATAAGCATCCACACAATACTTATGAAGGCGCAGGCACGCTGGGCAGGCCATCTTGTGCGTATGGAGAACTCGCGTTTGCCAAAACAAATATATTATGGAGAACTCAAGGCAGGATTTCGAAAAGCTGGTGGACAGAAAAGGCGTTTCAAAGGCACACTCAAGTCATCCTTGAAAAATCTTAACATTGACGTAGGCGCTTGGGAGAGCTCAGGATAGAACAGCATGGCGTTACAGCATTAGAACGGGAGCACTAGCGGCGGAAGAATTCAGACAAGAAACTGCAAGACAGAAGCGGACACGTAGAAAAGAAAAAACATCTCAACCTCACACAGATACCTTCTATTGTTATCAATTCTGTAAAAGAACATTTTGTGCGCGCATTGGACTTGCTAGTCATTTAAAAACGCAATATTAACTTTTATTATTTTTATTATTTATTGTTATTATTATGGTTGAGTTTTTGGTCATCGTCGATCACGACGTACGAACATCATCTTTTGTATGTCTGTTTCATTTCTACTATCAGTTAATATACAGGGGCATTTCGTTGTTGTATTTTATGTCTGTTTCATTTCTACGATCTCTGTAAAGTTTATTAATGTATTCTTCCCATCTATGCTCGATTTAATTTTCTCCTATTAACATATGCCCTTGCTTTGACTTCAGGTACCTAGTCTTGGAAGCCGCGTTAGCGCAGTGGTTAGAGCGCTGGCTTCGCATATGAGTGGTCTTGGGTTCATTCCCCAGTTGAGGCGGAAATGTTTTTCAGATCGCAACGGCTCCTGGGTCAACCCAGCCTTAATTGGGTACCGGATTAATCCGGGAAGCAAAGACTGCGAAGGAGAGGAGATGGCTACCGCCCTCATTTGCAGAGCCTCTGAAATATGAGATCGCTAATATTAATAAATGCTATGGGCTACTTTACTTTTTTTTAAAAACCTAGTCTTGTGAACTTGCATTCTACCTGTTAATACATTTATTTGTTTATGTGTTGATGATATTTTTCTATTTCACAGAATTTTGCATCTAATTGTAATACACATGTCACAGACAATTCTATGAATCTTCTATAGAGTGCATAAGACAAACGTGTACATCAGAAATAGAATCGAGATGTGTACAGGTACACAAGAACTAATACTTTCAATAGCGAAACGACGAAAACTTGCATGGTTTGGATAAGTATGCCGATATGAATCCTTGTCAAAAACAATAATGCAGAGAATCGCGGAAGTTGGAAGAAGCAGATGTGGACAAATAAATGTATGACAAAGCAACCCCAAGGACTGGACAGGACAAGATTTTTCATCATTCTTCCGTATTGTTGAAGCTAGAAGTTGCTAGAGGACTCTGTGTGCTGAAACATCCAATATGATACCCATGTGACCCCCCAAACTTAGTACGGATTTATCTTCTTCTTCTTCATCGTTCATTCTCAAACTCCTGCTGGATCTCCCTTGTAGCAAGACCATTGTCCTATTAGATTTCTAGATTTCCAGAGAATGGAAATGCGTTGTGTCACCGTTTTAATACGCCAATGGCCCGACACATCCGTCTTCGGCGGTAATAAGGTTTATAGAGAGATTGATCATCATTGCAGCAAATTATATTTCACTGAAATTGTATTCTCAGTAAATTATATCTCTATGTGATTGTATTCTCAGTAAATTATATCTCTATGTGATTGTATTCTCAGTAAATTATATTTATATGTGATTGTGTTCTATTATATATTATATATAATTAAATTATATTTCCATTAAAATGATATTTTAATCCCACTAAACTATATTTTCATGAGACTGTGTTCTCAGTAAATTATATTTATATGAGATTGTATTCTCAGTAAATTATATTTTCACTAAAATGAGATTTTAATGGAAACTAAAATTTTCATGGGATTGTGTTCTCATTGGTGTAAATTATAATTCTTTGAAATTATTATCATTGTAGTAAATTGTATTACAATGAACCCGCATTATCATTGTAGCAGATTACTTTTCACTGAACTCATGTTATTTAACTGAAATCATGATATGACTTCAGTTAAATATATTATTAGATTCCATGAACATCACTTCAACACATGGGGAATTAAACATCCATTTTCTTTTTGCCCCTGAAACTGACACTCTTCGGACATCGGAAATGTTCTCACGCGTAAACTCCAGGGAAATCTAGAACTTTAAAAAAACCAACAACGAGCCAACCTTGCTAATTATTTTCCTGGCCGAATGGCTTGTTAGTGATTATTTCTTTTTTAATTTTAAATTGCCAGAGGTTCTGCAACATAAGAAAGTTAAGGGGGTGTAGTGTGATGAAAGATCATGAGATGAAGAAGTATTGACCAGACGAGAAAGTGGCAAGATGTAGTCGAAAAAGAAACGACGGTATAAATTTAATTTATTCCTTCATAGCTTGATCATATATATATATATATATTAGGATGCCGCAAATATATCAACCAATATTCATTAGTGACATTTATATCAGCCAATGTTCATTAGTGACATTTATATCAACCAATGTTCATTAGTGACATTTATATCAGCCAATGTTCATTAGTGACATTTATATCAACCAATGTTCATTAGTGACATTTATATCAACCAATGTTCATTAGTGACATTTATATCAACCAATGTTCATTAGTGACATTTATATCAACCAATGTTCATTAGTGACATTTATATCAACCAATGTTCATTAGTGACATTTATATCAACCAATGTTCATTAGTGACATTTATATCAACCAATGTTCATTAGTGACATTTATATCAACCAATGTTTATTAGTGACATTTATATCAACCAATATTCATTAGTGACATTTATATCAACCAATATTCATTAGTGACATTTATATCAACCAATGTTCATTAGTGACATATATATATATACAGATATAAGCTGGATGCAGTCCTAAGATTGGCTGGATGAAGTCCTAAGATTAGCTGAATGAAGTCCTAAGATTAGCTCAATGAAGTCCTAAGATTAGCTGGATGCAATCCTAAGAACGGAATGCGTTGTATCATGGTTTACAGTTTAGCTGCGATGTTTGTGACTTTCCGCATGACACATCCGACTCCAGCATGGCTTCTGCGTCATTTTGACTCTATATGAAATGGGACAGCAAATTCCACCCCAAACATAATTAGTCGTCTCTTACGACATGTTTGGTAGGTAACAGTAGTACTATTCTTTACTCCCTGAACTTGAATCCCAGGTCTCGGTTGCAGCACGGGGGTAACAATACACTAATTTAGTGAGGCAGCTATAGCGTCACATTCTCAGTCCATGTGTTGATAGATTTAACATGAACGGTGGACATCTAAGTGGACACCTAGCTACTTACAACCTTCTTGGTATTGATCTAGCGCCCGGGGAGTGCACCAGTACCAACTAAATATCGATCAGACGCGCGTCAATGCATCAGATGTGTGAAGATATCCGCACTGATGAATATATATATTATTTGTGACTTATATAGGATGATCTTGGCCACTGAATGCATTCTGCTCTTACACATGGTAATAAATCTTGACTTTGCAGCCGAAGCTATTTTTAGTCTTGTCTATATTTCTTTGTTAGTGCTTCGATTGCTGCATTCACCCCTCTCTAGTGAAACACAGAAACCATTAGCATGCATATCATTCGACATCTGCTGGTGGAGTATGGCCACTTATAGGTCTGCCCAGAATGCAGATGTGTACAGTCAGCAAAAAAGATTTATCTAAAATTATAATTTTGTAGTAAGATGAAAGTATATTTTTGTAAAAACATGAATGTATAATTTATTAGTAATATAATACGCCCGTGTGTTGCCTGGGCCCGAAAGGGGAGCAAAGAATATCAACACTGTTTACCTTCCATGCATGTCGTAAGAGGCGACTAAGGAGGTTATGGGATTCTTCTTCTTCTTCTTTCGTTCACTTGAAACATGTCTATATCTGTAATTCTGTCTCCTTAATAAAACTCACTGTCTTTTGTAGTTCATACAGTCTCCCATAGAGCTTTGATTCCAGTGTTGTTTCCTCTGGCCAATATGTCTGCCTCAGCGTTTCATGCTCAGAACACTCTTGAAGTATATTGTTTGTTTGTTTGTTTTTCGTTCGCTCCATTGTAACCATCACGGATATCCGTGCGATTTCCGCCGGGAGCGTGATTACGTTGTGCCACCGTTATGCGCCTTGTAGGCCTAGCACATCCGATTTCGGCATGCCTTGACAATTCGGGTGGGCTACCCTTAGCCTGTGACAGCCTCTATATCTGTCTCCAGGCACGCGTAGTGAAGACTCTTCGCCCAGACGATTTTCTAGCTCTCGTCTCACTCGAACGAGGTGTTCCACTGTCTATGAACTTGCCTCGTGTAATTGGACGTGCTGTGCCTGTGCCCATTGGGTACTGAACCGTTTCTCATCCATGAGCCTGGTTCCTTAAGGGGAAGAACTCAACAGAGGAGTTGGACCCTGGCTCTTTCGCCCTCTTAGCCGAGGTGTCATTCACCGACATCGTGTACCCCTTGTCCAAGTTCGAGTCTCACACCACGCGTTTGAGAGCAAGGCGTTCTCGAGCTGAGCGTCCTTGTCCCAATAGCGCCTGAGCCCATCAGGTACTGAACCCTTTCTCTCTTCAAGTGTATTTCCGGTGTAGGAAAACCTGACAGTAGAGTTGGGCCAGGGCTAAATCGTTGTCCCTTTTGTGCCTGAGCGAATCGAGTACAGAACCCTTTCTCTCTGCAAGTTACTTCCGGTATAGGAAACCTTGACAGTAGAGTTGGGCCAGGACTGCCATCGTTGTCCCTTTCTTGCCTACACCCATCGGGTACAGAACCCTTTCTCTTTGCAAGCATATTTCCGGTTTAGGAAGGCTCGACATTAGAGTTGGGTTAGGTCTTTTGCTTTACCAAACGCCGATGGATGGGTCTGGGTCTCTGCCTGTTAGGAACTCTGGTAACTAGAAGCCCGTCTCGAGCTGACGGAGCTTGTAGTTCCCTTTCCTAGGGACTTTTCACTTTCTATTTGCAGTTCGCGCTGCCCTCTAGCGCTGTTCTGCCCTTTCATTGTTTCATTGTACTCTGTGTGAAACATATTTGTCTCTCGCCATGCATTTACCTTTACGTGCATTTTACATTGGCCACCCCTCCAATGTTCGGACTGGACTGACTAGCTTCACTGTATGTCGACAGTGTTGCTATATGTGGTGATGCTGGTGGTGTCTGAGATATTGTCTGTCTCTTGTGCAGTCAAATCTCTTTCCATCTGCTACCTCCACATTCTCGGACACGATCCCCAAATGATTTGGCCAGAATCAGCACGAGCTGCTGTATTTCTGTTTCCAGGGTGCACCACGTGGAGGTACATTTGGGATCTTGGTTATCTGCTAACCCTGGGTCCGCCTAGAGCAATGCGTTCCCTTTGCACCCCTCTTGAAGTATATGTTTGGCACTCTGTACTGCCTGTCCACATGTACACATGACCGTGTTGCCAATCTTGAACTTTGTATACATGTGACTGCGGAGTCGGTTGTGTCCTGTTCTGAGACGTAGAATTATAACTTGTTCTGATCTGTTCATAATGTGATAATAATCTTGTGTTGGTGTTTGTGGCTTTCTTATTGACTTTATCATCTGTTTTTCCTGATGGAAGGTGATTGGTATATCTGGTTGGTCTTCGGCAGCACCTTCCTTAGCCAGTTGGTCTGCTTTTTCATTTCTTGGTATTCCACAGTGAGAGGGTATCCACTGCATGGTTACCCTATACTGGTAAGACAATTCGCTAAGTAGTTTTTTCAAGTCTGTTAGTTTTCCAGACTGGAGAGCTTGAAGCACTGACCTTGCATCTGTCAGGAATACCACATGCTGTAGGTCAGAGTTGTAGTTCAGCCGTTTTTTAGCTGCCACACTAATTGCCTGGATTTTTGCATCACAATTATTGCAGAATTTTCCTGTCGGTGTTCTGATTGTATCTCTAGGCTTGTGTGGATATTCTATATATACACCTGCACCTCCATTTCTCACAGCATTCTGTGCTGACCCATCTGTGTATACTCTGACCCATATATCTTGTGGATATTCCTCATCCAGGAATCTGAGGGTGACTGTCCTCCGCTGCACACTGTTCAGTTAGTCCTCGCTTAGTATTCCTTTCACATGGGTCTGAATGTATATTGGTATTCCATGCCTTTCACTCCATGGGGTTTGTTCTGGTACAGACCTTAAGGGGCTGTCGACTTCAGGTAGGTCTGTAAGTTGCCTACGGAGTCGTTTAGCTTGATGGATAAAGCTGCTTCTTTTCAGTCGCCCCATTGCTAGGTTTTGGAATCTTTCCTTCATTTCATGACTTGGCATGCACTGAATCTTTTCTGCTTGAATTAGTACTTTTGTGTCTCTGCGTTCGCCAAGTGTTTGCATTCTTCCCATTTTCTGCATATCTGCTATGGGTGTTGATTTCATTGCTCCCAACATTATTCTAAGTGCTTGGTTTTGCACTTTATCTAGATCTTGTAATGTGGTGTTTGATGCAGGACACCACGCAGCTGAACCATATTCCAGGTGTGGTCTTATGCCTTGCTGGTAGACTTTACTGAGTATATTCCCACTGGCTCCCCATGTGGTTCCACTTAGTTTTCTCAGGATAGCTAACTTTCTCCTGGCTTTTGTTGTTGCTTTGTTTATGTGCTGCTTCCATGTCAGCTTATCATCAAAAGTAACTCCGAGGTATGTTGGTTGTTTGTTTTCTTTCAAGAGCTCTCCATCTATGTTGATAAGACCGGCTTTTTGTTGTGGTGAGAGGGTAAAGAGTGTAGTGCTGCACTTATCTGTGTTAATGCTGACGCACTATCTATTTGCCCATAAGGTTAGGGCATCGATAGCTCTTTGTATTTGTTTAGTGGCCACTGTCGCATGTTCTTCCGTGCACCAGATCACCAGGTCGTCAGCATGCATTGCCACTTTGATCCCGTGTGGTAGTTTAGCAACTAGGTCATTGATGAAAACCAAGAAAAGTGTGGGTGACAGGACTCCTCCCTGGGGGATTCCATGACGCAGTAGGACCTCCTTGCTTTTGCGACCATCTAATTGTACCCTGGCTCTTCTATTATGCAGGTATGCTTTTACCCATTTGTACATTCTTGAGCTAAGCCTGCAATTTCGCAATTTCTTTAGGAGCCCTTCTTTCCAGACCTTTAATGCTTTCCTGAGGTCTATCCATGCTGCAAGTACCAGTTTCTTATCTTGGAAGGCATCCTCAATCTCTTGAGAGAGGTAGGTTGCCTGATCTTCAGTAGAGTAGCACTGTCTGAAGCCTGCTTGCTGTGATACCAGAAGATTTTCACTTTCAAGGTACCACTGCATCCTAAGATTGATAATGCGTTCCATTGTTTTACATAGACAGCTTGTGAGGCTGATGGGCCTGTAGTTGGAGACTGTGTTGTCATCTTTTCCTGATTTGAGGAGAGGTATCATTATTGCTTATCTCCACGCCTGTGGTACATTACCTGTGGACCAGCTTGTGTTAAAGATCTGCATCAGCTTTGCTCTTTCTGCAATTCCCAGGTTTCTAATCATTTCATTGGACACTCCATCAGCTCCAGGGGACTTTTTCATTTTCAATTTGGATATTGCATGCTCCAGTTCTCTCATTGTGATTGGTGCCTCCAAGACTTCAGGTATAGGTTCGTCTTGTCAAATGTTTTGCTGGTTCGCTCGAACCTCCTGTTGTTTGTCTGGACTGACTTTGACGTTATTGTCTTCTGCAAAAGAATCTGCAAAGTAATCAGCTGCATGTTTACCTGTTAAAATGTTTTTATCTTTATAAAGTGTGATCCTGGTATTTCTTCCTGTACCTTCATCATTTAGTTGTTTTACAAGTTTCCATATTTTCCTAGTATCTCTTTCTAGGTTCAGCGACTCTGTTTTTTCTTTCCAGCTGCTCCGTCTGGCTTGTAACTTGGCTCTTTCAAATTTAGCCTTTGTTTGCTGATATTTGTTGTGATGTTCTTGGCTAGGTCTGTTCTCGGCCTGCTGTCTAGATGTTTCCATCTCATTTTGCAGCTTTTCCAGTTCATCATTCCAGTAGTGTTTGTAGTTTTTGCGTGCCCCCCTGGGTATGGTTTTACTAGCAACATGTAGTATACATCTATTAAATTCACTCACTGCTCTATTGATGTCTTTGTTCAAGTTCATGTCCTTAGCTAGAACACTGGTTAAATGCTGGTACATTTTTCAGTCTGCCTGCTTATAGTTCCACCTAGTGAGCGTGCTGCTATCCTTGGTATATTCATTGTGAATTTCCAGAAATACTGGTCTGTGATCACTACCCCCAAGCTGCTTTCCAACTACACGTGTGATGTTCCATTCCAGTCCTAGTGAGTGGAATGCCAGGTCTGGTGTAAAGGTGGTGTGCCATGCTCTCGAGTAGAGGGTTGGTGAGTCTGCTGGCTGGTTAATAAGGATGAGATTATTTTCATCCTGCCAGCTCTCAAGTTTCTCACTTCTCTTGTCGATATGATCGTAGCCACAGCTCTGAGAGTGGCTGTTGAAGTCACCACACACCATTAGCCTTTCTTTGTCTGGAATTATGTATAGTGCCAATGGTTTATCATTTGGGCAGTAGTAGTTCAGGAGATGGAATTCTGCACTGTCTGTTTTTAGGTGGAGCATCTGGTATTCTGCCCCGTCCATAAAGACTTCCAGCTGACATGCGCTGATATTGTTTTTAACTAGTGTCAGAATTCCACCCTTTCGCCTGTCCTTTCGGTCAGATCTGTAGCACTGGTAGCCTCTGATTTTGAAGGCTATGTCGCTGCTGATGTGTGTTTCTTGGATACATCATATATTAACTTGTTCTTCACTGAGTACATTTTCAAGTTCCAATTTTTTGCTGTATCCATCTCTTTTACTGTTGACACCCTCAGCATTCCAGTGCATCATTTTTATTGGTCGTTTGTTTGTTTGGCCAGTAGCTCTATTCCCTTGCCTCCTGGCTCCTCGGGACAATTGAGAAGGACTTCCAGTAACTGAGATTGGGCCCTTTCGAGGTATAGGGCCCGGCACCGTCCCTGCCTGAACGTCCGCCACAGGGCAGGCACCATAACTGTTATAGACATGTTTCCATTGTGTTTTGTGCGTGGCAACCTGATTATATGTGCGCCTTTTGGCTGGTTGCCTCCGTCTTCAGCACTCTGCTTATTTGGGCCGGACTATGGTCCTTCTCAAGTGGGAGTGCCCGACCAGTCTTAGTTTCCAGCCTCTGATGGCTGAACTAAGCCCCATCACCACTTCAAGGTTCTGGCCTCGATGGGGAGGTTATGGGATGGAGTTGGCTATCCCATACCATATAGGGTCAGCGACACAAAGCCATGCTGAAGTCGGATGTGTCAGGCCGAATGTTGCAGATATCGCAGCAATGCTGTAACCATGCCACAACGCATTCCGTTCTACGGACTACATCCTGCTAATCTGGAAGAGTTTGAGAACAAACGCAGAAGACGAAGAAGTAATGTAATAGTATAATTTTGCAGTAATATGAAAGTATAATTTTTTTGTAATATGAAAGTATATTTTTGTAGTAATATGAAACTATATTTGTGGAGTAGTACGAACGATCACAAGCTATTTCCGTTAAACAGAAAAGTACACACTGTAAACCCACCCCCACCCCTACTAAAAATATGGTGCAAAAAAAATATAAAAAATAAGAAACAATGACAACTTATTTTAAATTATAAGAGAGAGAGAGAGAGAGAGAGAGAGAGTTCGAATTACATACCTAAAACTCGATTACATATGATTACTTGAAAAAATGGATTCTATACAAAGATAAATGGTAAAAGAGAAAAAAACTATACAATATAAACTAACATACATCTGTCTTATTTTACAGCTAGAGAAGACACATAGTTTTTAGAGTTCTCTTTGCAGATGTTATCAACTCTCCCGAAGAGATCAAATGTTCCAGCTATCGTATTTAGGATCTTTAATAAACTTCTATATAATCATTGCCTAGCTATTCATTGTAGACATTGAGCTGTAATTGTCACCAGATCTCAGCTTTTTGGCATTCAAAGCCATTGGCATATTGATATTTATAAATAGAAGGATGGTTATTTACTGTATCCAAATTGGCATCCTACCTACTATTAAAAATGCTTTCTCATTATCACTTTGAAAAAAATTGATACTCGTACTCGAGTCAAAAGTACTCGTTAAGTGTTCTTAAAGCTCCATTTAGTCTTTTAGCTGCACTTTCAACATTCTCATGGCTCTTCCATATTGTAAAGTCATCAGCATAGAGGACTGTTTCAGCTTTGATATGTTTGGCAAGGTCATTAATGTAAATGAGAAAGAGGGTGCAGCTCAAAGCAGAACCCTGTGGTAAGCCTTCCTCTAGAATTTCTTTAGATGAGATTACATCATTTATCTTTGTCTGGATTGTTCTGTCAATGAGAAATTATTGTATCCAGTTATTTAGCCTTTCACTAAGTTCCCACCTCAATCATCTTCATTAACAGACCTTTTCTCCATACTCGATCATAAACCTGTTGTAAGTCAAAGAAGATGGCTACAGTGTGTTTGTTTTCCTGGAGTCAGTTATGGAATTTCTGTCAACCTAAAAAGTTGGTCTTCTGTGCAACTGCCTTTTCTGAAGCCAGCTTCTTCATGGCAGAGGATGTTTGAGCTCTCGAGAAATCAGAAAAGTCGTACTTTAACCATTCTTTCTGCCAATTTCCCAAGACATGATGTTGAGGATATGGAGCGGTAGCTTTTGGGTTTACCTGAAGGTTTGTTACTTTTCAGGATGGGAAAGATGCATCAATATAACGGCATATCATCTACTATGGTTTCCTGTTGCATGGGTGGTTTGACCAGTGGGCCAATGGTGAGACCCACAGACACAATCCATGCGGGTCGAACGTGGTTTCGAAACTGGTACGCTGTAACCCGGTCTCTATCAACTAGGCTACTGCGCTCCTCACCTATATATTATAAATGTCCAAAAATTACTTATATATTACAAATGTCCATAAATTACTTTTATAATACAAACGTCTATAAATTACTTATGTATTATAACCGTCCATAAATTACATCTATATTCCAACCGCCCATAAATTAATGGGTTAACCGTCCATCAGGTTAAGAAAGTGCTCATATATTCCAATAAGTTAAGAAATTGTTTATTTAGTACATCTTAACAGATTATTTATATATTACCAAATATTCATAATTTACGTATATATTACAAACATTAATAAATTATATATATATTACCTCTGTCTATAAATTACTTTTATATCACAAACATCCATAAAATAATTATATATTACAAACGTCCATAAATTACTTAGAGCCTATATATTACATCAAGTTAAGAATATACTTATATATTACAACGGGTTAAGAAATTGCTTATACATTTCAACAGGTTAAGAAATTACTTATATATTACATCAGGTTAAGAAATTGTATATTACATCAGATTAAGAAATTATTTATATATTACACCATCTATATAGATTACTTACATGTTACTTATCTTCAAAAATTACGTTTAATCCTATATTATTTTACCACATGTTAAATAAATGTGTGTACGTATATATATATATATTTGTATTGTGTATATTACAAGATATTTACGAAATGCTTACACATAACACGCTGGCAAATCACACATCACTACACGTTCATAAAATACTCATATATCAGAACACGTTCATGAACACACTAGAAGACGTTGATAAATTATATGTAAACACGTTCGTAGAATACTACAAAAGATTCATCGAGAAACATACATTTTACAATAAATGATTGAATAAAAGTGTACCGTGGTTGTGCTTGTAACCCGACACAAACAATACCCTGGGAAAATCTGCTGATTAGAAACACATGTTCTATGTCAAATATACATACCAGAACGGTTGCATGCGAACGCACATGTGTGTGCGTATATGTGCTAGCGAGGAAGTACGTAGAGTGGCGTTTTAGATGGTGAGTGTGTTAGTGCGAGTGAAGCCAGCTTGGAAGCGACTTTTGTTCTCGGATAAATACTGGTTACTGTGGTTAGAAGTTACTCATAAGATGTGTTTGTGGCTCTATTCAATGAAATACGTCAGTGATTAATTCATTGTGCCAGTAGCTGTAGTGAG
Source organism: Meghimatium bilineatum (assembly GCA_034231615.1). NCBI lineage: Eukaryota > Metazoa > Mollusca > Gastropoda > Stylommatophora > Philomycidae > Meghimatium > Meghimatium bilineatum. The sequence continues at coordinate 40,651,821 of CM067311.1, forward strand.
CATGTGAACTCTGTTACTATAGTAGAATTGTATGAGACAATGATTATGTTTAATCCGTGAAGTGTGCTTAATTATCAAGCCTGGGAAGTTGAATCGGATAACTAACACGTTTAGTTCACAGCGTGAAACCATCGTTACTGTCCTAAATTTGACGCCACAGTTCTGGTGAGTAAATCTTACATATTGTATCACGTCTGAAACAATAATGGCGTACGAGTGAAAATTGTATAGAATACATTCAACGAACTCTGGTTAGTTTTAAATTTGATTGAAATATATTCAACTCATGGCTTGTTAATAGTAAACGACTTATGGATAATATTAACAGAAATTGGATGATAATCAACCCTATCTGCCACGCTTGTAAAATGTATATAAACTTCGAAGGTTATGATACGCCGAATCCCAACCTCTATTTGTTATATTTGATAATACAACAAAGCACTGATATAACCTCGTTGGACTACAGAGGTTGTTGTAAGAAGGATACCCATTATACGTGGTACCACCCGTGTGTTGCCGCTGCCCGAAAGGGGAGCAAAAATATCAAAACTGTTTACCTTCTATGCATGTCGTAAGAGGCGACTAAGGAGGTTGTGAGATGGAGTTGGCTGTCCCATTCCATATAGGGTTAGTGGCCCAAAGCCACGCTGAAGTCGGATGTGTCAGGCAGAAAGGCGTAGATATCGCAGCAATGCTGAAAACCATGACACAACGCATTCCGTTCTCCGGACTACATCCTGCTGATCTGCAGGAGTTTGAGAACGAACGCAGAAGAAGAAGAAGAAGAAGTGGTACTATTTTATCTTAAGAAGAATTTTGTGGAGACAGCCCTCTTCCGTGCTGAGTATATTGGGGAATTTGTCGCTCTTTTATTTCAGTGATACATCGTTTTCGTGGTCGGCCTCTAGGTCTGCCTTTACTGTATCTGTGTAGCATAGCTTGCTGTGGTAGGTTGTCTGATGGTAGTCTGCTGATGTGTGCAAACCATTTGATCTGTTGTCTCTTAATATATTCCAATATTGGGATAGTGACGGTTATTGGTCGAATGTCCTCATTCCTCACCCTGTCTCTTAGCAATATTCTTATGATTCTGCGTAAAGATGCCATTTCAGCTGTCACAAGTTTACGTTTGTCTTGTGCTGTCATTGTCCATGTTTGGCTTTGGTAGCACAGAGTGGACATAATAATCGTTTTGAATAGTGTTATGTTGGTGTTTAAATCTACATTTATGTTTCTGAAGATTGGTGCCATGTGCCATAGGGCTTGGTATAAATTACTACATCTATTGTGTATTTATTTGCTGCTCTTTCCGTCTGTTGTTATATTACTTAATAAGGTATAGAAATACTGTAACTTTTTTAAATCTGTTGTTTCCAATATATTTATTGATGTTTCCTTCTGTTCATCCTATCTTCATTACTTCGGTCTTTTCTATATTTATCTTCATGTTAAAGATATGATGTGATCTATTTATTTGTTTTTGTAGTTTCTCTTCTGTTCTCTTCTGACTAGTGCTTGGTCATTTGCAAATAATAGTTCGTTTAAGTTATCCATCAGATTGTTTCCTTTCGTTGTCTTTGCTACTTTGCAGATGTGATCTATGTATGTTATGAGCAATTAAGCTGGGGGGGGGATAGTACACATTTCTATCTCACACACAAGTTAATGTGAATATAATCAGATGTACATGTGCCTGTTCTTACTGCGCATTGACTATTGGCGTATATGCACTGACATAGGCTTATCAGATGTTGGGGAACTCTATATGTCTGTAGTGTTATCCATAGTTGTGCTCTATCCACTCTGCGCCAAAAGCTTTCTTTTGTCAATAAATTGCATAGAGAATTTTTGATTGTTAACAATTCAGGATCCTACTTTTACAGTTTTTACGCAAAATCTGTATCTCTCTCTACTGTATCCCCCTTTAGGTACGAAATAACTGCGTGATTTATTTCCTATTCTTAAAAATAATGTTTAATATTCCGACATAAAAGTCAAATAAATACATGTAACGAGTGAATGAACATACGCAACAATACTTGAAGCTAAATGGTAAGAAAAAACACTATATGAAGTTAGTCGCCAGTCTAGCATCATTGCACTCGAATATTTGCATACGATGCTCCAATCTCCACTTGAATGTCTCAACAAAAACACGAACGCTGACAGTTCCAGCCCTTTGTTAGTTGACAAGCGTCATTCTAAGCTCACAGTAGCACTATTTTTTAGCAACGCCGCTTTTCAAGCCCAATTCCTTTATTCTGGATAGAGAAAAGGTCCACCCTCATTAATTTCAGTGTCCTTGTTGTAAGTAGTTAAAATGTCATCCCTTTCCATTGCTCTATCACCCGACAGGAGTGGCAGTGTATATTCATCTTTCCATTGCTCTACCACCCGACAAAATTAGTAGTGTATACTTTACAACCTTTTAAATACATTCTTTGTATGTGTACATTATCACCCCGAACATCTTTTTCACTCTGTAGTAAAATCGATGCTCTTATTAGTTTAGCCCTATCTCTTTACTGGGACATCAAATATAGCATTGTCCGGTAATATGTCTGCACTTTCGTTGTATCTGACTTCCGCATGACCAGGGCAGTATATCCACGTAGTACTTTGAACAACCGAGTTGTTCAGTAACGCGCTAATCCTTTTTAACACCCAACTTTCTTTCTTTTTTTCTTTCCAGCATGCTATGGAAGTCAGAGAGTATCACATTGCCAGTTGCTGTTTCAGTCACCAAACGTGTGCCACATTCACAGCTTCTATGTTCATTTTCATGCTCGTTGTTCCAATAGAGTATCATAGGCAGACGAATTTTCAAGCACATTTTATCATTCTTGTACGCAAGGAAACCCCATTCACACTTATTCGTTTCTTTGTTGACTGATTCATCTGTATATATGATATATAACTAGGCCTTGCGGTTTCGAGCGCATCTGAACACGTTCTTATACCTTCACATATGTCCTGACGCCAATCCATTATGTACACACTGTCCCCAGTTGTATTACTACATTTGTCAGATATTTTTTCTATATGTCCACCTCCATCGCCTTTTCTTACTTTTTTAAATTCACACAATCTGAGCAACCCTTCTCTGCTTCTGCCATCCATGACTTTCCGCGTTTGTTTCGATCTCCCTATGTCTCGTCTAGATTTTAGTGTAAGGGGGTGGTGCTTAGATTAAAGTATTTTCTTATCTGTGCCACTTTATGACATACTGATTGCTGGGCACATTTAACAAGAATCACAAAACCGTACATGGGGTATCTATAGTACATCCTAACTCTGTCCTCTCAGCCTCATTTGGGATCCCCCCAGCCCCCTCCTCCATCCACTCGTGTCTGTGTCAGTGTGAGCAAACCGAAGCCATAATCGATGACAGATAATACTAGTGCTTGCAGTAGCAGAGAGAGACCATTGTTGCATGTCTGCAGCCGTCATGACTCTGATAACACAGATTCCACTCTTTGTTTTCTCTGAAGTAGATATTCTCAGTATGTTTGCTGAATGAGAGACTTCTGTCAAAAGTTACCCCTATATAGTTTAAGTCATGCTCTCTAGCAATGCTCCCATGCTCCTGACAGCTTGCGTTGTATCTGTGACTAGCTTGTTATTTATTGAGAAACAGACAATCTTTGCATTTGAGGGATTGACAAGATCTTGTTGAGACTGCAGCATAATGACAGTCTAATTTGCTCTGAACACCAGCAACGATATATGATTTGACTTTGTGTATAGGGTGTATAACAGAATAAAATTATGAGAACATATACTAATTACCATGCAAAACATAGTTGCCAAATTAATGAACAAATTAGTTGACTACTTCATTTGTCTTTGAATTATTATTCTGCACAAATAAAGAGATTTTCAGCATTAAAAAAAATATTATTATACTGTTTATTGAAAGATATTTTAGCGTCTTTAATTAATTTCCTACCAAATGAGATATCATTTTAGTGTGTCTTTCAAATATTTTACTCAATCACAGATATTTTCAACATGACTTTTAATTATTCTACACAAGCAAAGATATTTTCTATGTGTCTATGAAGTATTAGTGTACCCACTCAGTGTGTCTTTACTGCCAAATTCGGTTATGATGGCGATAATAAAAAGGCAACCCAACGAATTTAAATATCTGGACTACATTTTTCGGGATATCTTTGGGGATTGTTCTGCAACAAGAAATATACAGTTGGTGTGTGTGTGTCTGTGAGAGAGAGAGAGAGAGGAGAGAGAGCGCGCAATTATGGTATGCTATTGAACTATTATTCTATAGATCCTGTTTTTCAGTTGAACTCATAGAACATCAGCTATTTGTCAGCATCAGAACCAGGCATATGCGCGCCTTAGGCAAGCTCTGCCTCCAACGTCCTTTTTAGATAAACTAATTTCAATTGTGGGGTCTCTCAGTATTGGTTTTGGCTCTTCCAACCGGGTTGCCGCTCTGGCCTATTTTCGCCTCTGGCATGTGGAATGCGATAATCGAGAATATGATAAACGTGTCCAATCTGATACGAGTCTCCAGCAATAATAAGTATGATTTTGTCCCACATATGACTTTAATAATCAGGTATTCTATAGTTTTTAGATGTTGAGAATTCACATACATAATTTCTGTCCGCACAACAAACAGGATCCGAATTAAGTCCGGTCAGATGGCACCCAATCGCCTCGCGCCTTTCCTAAAAAGATGCAATGTTAGTCAAACTGTCAACGTGTATATTCCCAGGCGACTGTGTATAGAATAGAGGCATATCACTCTTAAGCCAAATAGAAAACATCTTCAGCAAAATAATAGAGATAAGAATGCGCGCATATATAGAAGCACGACAACACACAATTGGGCTTTCGGAAAAATAAAAATTGCACACATGCAATCTTCGCCCTCAAACAACTATCAGAAAGAGTGACAGAACATAACACAGACTTATATTTAGCTTTCGTGAAACAAGAAAAAGCTTTCAGCAGAGTGGATAGAGTACAGGGATAAATCTTCCAGTGTAGTGTAACAACCCTAAACAGGAAGTGGGTGTCTGGGGTAACACTGGGCAAATGTCAATATATACAAAAATAGGTAGGTGTGTTACCAAAATAAAAAACAACTTAACAACGAAATACAGGGACAGACGACGTTTCGACTATAAAGCCTTCATCAGGACAAACAAACTACCACAATAAAACAAATCTTACATGGAAACAAATAGGTTTATAATAAGGAGGAGAGGAGGACAATAGCAGATAGTTTCTCCTCCCTACTTACTACTAACTTCCCCCATACGTTTTTTTCACCTGTCATGCTTCCATACATTTGCTTCCTCCATTACCTATCTGCTATTGTCCTCCTGTCCTCCTTATTATAACCCTATTTGTCTCCATGTAAGATTTGTTTTATTGTGGTCGTTTGTTTATCCTGATGAAGGCTTTATAGTTGAAACGTCGTCTGTCCCTGTATCTCGTTGTTAAGTTGTTTTATGTTTTATTTTGGTAACACACCTACCTATTTTTGTATATCTTGGATAGAGTACAGTTATGAATAACACTACAGATATATGGAGTTCTTAAACATCTGATAAACCTTTGTCAGAGCATATACGCCGATAGCCAAACCACATTAAGAACGAGCACAGGTACATCAGTTAGTTTAAAATTCACTAGGCGGGGATATGTACTATCCCCCGCCCCATTGTTTATATACAAATATCGCATCTGCAAAGTAGCAAAGACAACGGAAGAAAACAACATGAAGAATAATGTAAACGAATTGTTATTTACAGACGACGAAGAACTAGTAGCATCATCAGAAGAGCAACTACAAAGACAAATATATTACATCAAACATGCCAAACCTTTAACATGAAGATAATTAAAGAAAAAGCCGAAGTAATGAAGATAGGAATAACAGAAAGATTACCAATATATATATATATATATATATATCTATTGGAAATCACAGACTTAAACAAGTGATATAATTCACGTACATAGGAAGCAATATAACAATAGACGACAAGAGCAGTAAAGAAATGCACAACAGGTGTAGTAAAGCATATACGTTCTGGAGCAAATGACATCAATTTTCAGAAACAAAAAAGTAGACTTAAATACCAAAATAACACTATTCAAAACGATTATTATGCCAAAGTTGTACTACCCATGCCGAACGTCGACAACGAGAGCACAAGACAAACACAAACTTGTGACAACTGAAATGGCATGTTTGCGCAAAATCCTAGGGATACAACTAAGAAACAGTGTGAGAAATGAGGATATTAGCAAAGAACAGCCCCCACCCCAATCTCAGAAAGTATTAAGAGACTAAGAATCTAATGATTTGCACACATCAGCAGACTACCATCAGACAGCATACCACAGCAAGCTATGTTACACAGTAAACGAAGACCAAAAGGCTAGTCACGAATACAATACCACCAAGATAAAAGAGGCAACAAATTTCACTATATTCTCAGCACACACGAGGGTCATCTCCTATAAACTCATATACCTCTGACGCTGAAAGGGAACAAAATGTTTAGGGAGTAGTTAGATATACTGTGTATAAACCGGAGGCGATTGGGCGCCATCTAAGCGGTCCTTGTTAAAATCCTGTTTGCAGCATGATTTTTGTTTATTAAAAAAATCCTCTTTGCTTCTATATTATATTGCACATTTATGAAGAGAATATATATACGTTATACATATACTTCCATATACGTTGCTCTTGAATTCCGTGACAATCAAACGTAGCTCTAAATCCCCTTGATCTTTACATTTTAGATATCTACAAATCACGTCTTCGTCATCTGTTCATGATGTTTATGACCTTTTGACATCTGTGTTCAATATGAAGACTGAACAGTGTTGTGGTTCTTCACTTAGTCATGCTGTGTAATTCTTAAGTTGGTCATTGCGCAACTGCAATGTATGAGGATATGAATATGAGTTGTTCATGAGATGAGAATATGAATAGTAAGTGGTTCATGAGAAGAGAATATGAATAGTAAGTGGTTCATGAGATGACGATGATATGAACAATGATGATGATGATGTTTCTCCTTCGCAAGCGAAGATGAGCATGGCATGAAAAAACAATAAATGCAATGAAAATAAATAAATAAATAAATAAGTAATAATTAGAATTGGTAATTGTCTAATTTGGTTTGTGAGTTCGTAGATGTCCGATTAGTCCGATTCGTGCACGGAAAGTTCTATTGCAGTGCATGCAGGAGTGCTGAAGGTTCGGGGTAGGAGAATTTTCAGAATTGTCCTTCCGCTTCTTGCGCTTGTGGATTGCCCGCAGTGTTCTTTTTTTTTCAAATTTCGTGATGCCAGCAGTGATCTGGGTGTGCCAGGATGAGCTATCAAGTGCTGTAGTCTCCCACGAGCTAGGAGTAATGAATAATGAGTGGGTCATGAGGCGAGATAATGAATAGTGAGTGACTTGTGAAATTAGACTGCAGATATCGGGCTATTTCCTTCGACCTTCGTCAGGTCGCTAGACGGAATAACTATTAACTTTTGAAAAATTTAAAAAAAATTATAATCATTTGTGTGTTCTTATTTTCTTTTTGTATATGTTCGTTCAGACAACGATCTTGGAACGAAATGTCAATCGTTTCTTCTTTTTTTCAAATTGTTATAATTTGTCATTGTTTTTAATCATATTTCTATTAGTAATGGTAGGTATTTGTAACAGAAATGTACTTATTCACGATTATTACTGTAGTATTTGTGCTTCTATGTTCAGAGCTTATTGTTGGATTTTCTTTGTTTTTATAACTATATATCTGTTTCATGTTCTTTGAAGCAAATATGTAACACAAGCTTGATATTGTATTCAAACGCCCAAATCATTCTTTCAGTTTTTTAGTGATTGTCTAGCTTTCACATTCATGCACAAGAATAGATAGTACTAAAGATTTATTATATATTGATCTTGAGGAAACAACAAATGTTACTTTTCAATAACACATTAAACATTCTATGACGGGCATAGCCAGTTCGTGTCTTGTGATTTCGACACTGGATTGCTATCATTACATATCTTGAGGTATGTAAAGGTAACTTCACCTAATTTGTGACCATTAAGTCAGATGATAGTGGGATGTTATATATATTCACAAAATCAGATGATAGTTGGATGTTGCATCTATTCACCAAGTCAGATGCTATTTGGATGTTGTATCGAATCACCAAGTCCGATGGTATTTGGATGTTACATCTATTAACCAAGTCAGATGATAGTTGCATGCTACATTTATTCACCGAGTCAGATGATAGTTGGATGTTACATTTATTCACCAAATCAGATGGTAGTTGGATGTTACATCTATTCACCAAGTCACATGATATGTGGATGTTGTATCGATTAACCAAGTCAGATGATATTTGGATGTTACATCTTTGTTTCATCAAAGCAGATGACAGTTAGATATTACATCTATTCACCAAGTACTTTGCTCTTTTCTGTGCGGATCTCAATTCAATGTTTTCTACTAATTACCGCCAATCTTAAGTTGAGTTTTTGGAATTCACTTTCGGAAGCAGCAATGAGGCAATGTCACCGACAAAGCGAAGACGACAAAGTTAGCGAACTTCATTAGAGAATGTTGTTTGATAAATCTGCTAGTGTTTCAGGCATAATGAGTTCGAGATAGATACTAATATATGTTAGAGACAGTATGCAGCCTTGTTGCATGTTTACATTTGTTGTAACAGATTCACTAATATCACTGTTGTAACAGATTCTCTAATATCACTGTTGTAACAGATTCACTAATATTACTGTGTAGAAAAACAACATTCAATGCATCTTTATACACGAAATGAACACTGAAAGATTCATTTTATTAGGACTTAATTGCCATTAAATATATTTTTGGGAGATTTATAGTCTCTTTAATGTCAATTTGTAGCTTTATCTTTTTATTTCATGAATCCGTTCCATTGACATATTTCCATTATTTCATGGAACAAACCCAATGGTATGGTCTCTTTATTTCACTAAACCACCCCACTGATGTGTTCCTTTATCTTTATTTCACTAATCCAACCCAATGATGTTTTCTCTTGAGTTTTATTTCACTAATCCAACCCAATGATGTGTTCGTCGTGTGCTTATGGCTTATATCAATAGTTCTAAACTATTTACAAAAAAGCTATGAACGACAATAATTTTAGTCGGCGTTCTATTTATTTGCAAGACTTTGTGCTAAATTTCATAACCTATGTCTGATGTGTCTGTTTACCTGTGGTTCAATCAGGTAGGACGAAAGATAAACACAGGTAATATTGTGGTAATTTGTGAACAGATGGCGCTTGTTGAAGCAGTGAACATAGGGGAGGGATTGGGGTAGACGTATAGTATTAATATATGTCGACGCAGCTGTTGTGTTGATCTGGTATATTTGTTTGGTTCGAATAATATTTATAGTACAGAGTTTGCTAACTGACAAACTCAATTGCCACACCTCGCATCTTCTTGAGTGAAACCAATAATAATTTCCGTCACGGTAGCAGGGATCTCTTTCATAACATAGGGTTCAATACTACTACTTAATCATGTTTATTTTTCCTGGACTCTATCTCTCGTGGGCATAATTTTTCATACTGGGTTTTGTGACACATGATGATGAACAAGCTAATCATATGTATTGGAAGTTATTTGCTGTTTCTTGTTTGTAATTTTATGATAATATTGTTGTTGATATAATATTTTAATTTGATTTATTGTATTACTTTTTTTCTCACACTGTCAAATAGACGATGTCTGATCATTCAGTTCATATTCGTTATATACTGTATATTTATATATCACACACAATCAGGGATCTATTATTGGCTGATGACTGTGCCCTAAATGCCAACTCTGATGCTGATCTACAGTGTATTATAGACAGATTTTCCAAAGTCTGTACCAACTTTGGGCTTACTATTAACACAGAGAAAACAGAAGTCATGCCACAACCAGCACCTGGCAAAAGCTATGTTGAGCCCCGCATAAACGGAAATGGCACAGCACTGAAAGTTGTGAATAGATTCATATACCTAGATAGTACGTTATCACACAATGCCAACGTTGATGATGAAGTGTATACAAGGATCGCCAAGGAAGCAGCACTTTCGGCAGACTGTACGCAAATGTTTGGCATAGAAATGGCATTAACCTACAGATTAAGCTGAAAGTTTACAGATTAGTAGTACATCCAGTGCTGTTATACGCTAGTGAAACATGGACTGTGTATAGACGTCATGTGAAAAAACTTAATCACTTTCACACAACTTGTCTCAGAAAAGTTATGAACATCAGATGGCAAGACAAGATTCCAGATACCACTGTCCTTGACAGATCTGGTATACCCAGCATTGACACTGTCCTGATGCAGACACAGATTCATTGGGCAGGTCAATTGGTATGTATGCCAGACTATTGCCTGCCAAAGATACTTCTCTATGGTGAGCTGGAGAAGGGTATACGATCTCATGGTGGCCAAAAGAAGCGCTACAAGGACTCGTTAAAGACCTCACTAAAAGCATTTGATATAAACCAAGATACATGGGAAGAACTTGCACAAAATAGATGTACATGGCGTTCTACAATAAAAAAAGAGTGCATCATCATGTGAATAGAAGACACATGCAGCAGCTCAACAGTGGAGAGTAACTAGAAAGTCACGGATAGACCAAGATCCGTCTACAGTGGTCATTCCATGCCCGAGCTATTCAAGGGCATTTACAGCTCGAATAGGGCTCATTAGCCATCTACGAACTCATAATAATCAATGACATAACTCTAATTGAATTTTCAAAAGTGGATGTAACAAATTGTCGTCATCAATTGTGATGGACGAACAAAACACACAGACAAACACATATATATATATGTATATATATATATATATATATATACATCGATACATACAGATAGATATATGGATAAATTAGATGGATGGATAATTAGATAGATATATGGATAGATTAGATGAATGGATAATTAGATAGATATATGGATAGATTATATGGGTGGATAATTATATAGATATATGGATAGATTAGATGGATGGATATTTAGATAGATATATGGATAGATTAGATGGATGGATAATTATATAGATATATGGATAGATTAGATGGATGGATAATTATATAGATATATGGATAGATTAGATTGATGGATAATTAGATAGATATATGGATAGATTAGATGGATGGATAATTATATAGATATATGGATAGATTAGATGGATGGATATTTAGATAGATATATGGATAGATTAGATGGATGGATAATTATATATCTATATGGATAGATTAGATGGATGGATATTTAGATAGATATATGGATAGATTAGATGGATGGATAATTATATAGATATATGGATAGATTAGATTGATGGATAATTAGATAGATATATGGATAGATTAGATGGATGGATAATTAGATAGATATATGGATAGATTAGATATATGGATAGATTAGATGGATGGATAATTATATAGATATATGGATAGATTAGATGGATGGATATTTAGATAGATATATGGATAGATTAGATGGATGGATAATTATATAGATATATGGATAGATTAGATGGATGGATAATTATATAGATATATGGATAGATTAGATTGATGGATAATTAGATAGATATATGGATAGATTAGATGGATAGATAATTAGATAGATATATGGATAGATTAGATATATGGATATATTAGATGGATGGATAATTAGATAGACATATGGATAGATTAGATGGATGGATAATTAGATATATATATGGATAGATTAGACTGATACATAGTGAAATTGATAGACATATTATGATGATCCGATATCATTGCACTACGTAGTGGTGATATATCTCTAGTCTATATAGTGGCATAAGGCTAGAGTGGTAATGGCATTTATCAGGTACGGGAGTGGTATATCTCTAGGTATATCATGTCCAGGAGTGGTATATCTGTAGCATTTGTCTGAGATATCTTTAGGTATATTAGGTATATCATATTCGAGAATAATATCTGTAGTATCTGTGCGATGTACCTTTAGGTATATTAGGTGCAGGAGTGGTATTGTATATCTGCAGTATTTGTGTGACATACCTCTACTTAGGGCATGCATTTAGACTTTATATCTATTGTAGGAGTGGCATATTTATAGTGCAGAAAGGTATGTTTCTATTGTAGGAGTGGCATATTTATAGTGCAGAAAGGTATGTTTCTATTGTAGGAGTGGTATATTTATAGTGCAGAAAGGTATGTTTCTATTGTAGGAGTGGTATATCTATATTGTAGGTGTAGTATATCTCTATTGTAGGAGTGGTATATCTCTATTGTAGCAGTGATGTATCTGTAGTATAGGGGTGGCATATTTCTAGAATATAACTGGTATATTCTCTACTGTATGAGTGGTATATATTTAGGAGTGGTACATCTATTGTGGCAGTGGTATATCTTTATTGCAGGCGTGGTACATCTCTCTATTGTAGTCGTTGTATATTTCTAATGTTGGAGTATCATATCTCTATTGTAGGAGTGGCATATCTCTCTATTGTAGTCGTTGTATATTTCTAATGTTGGAGTATCATATCTCTATTGTAGGAGTGGCATATCTCTCTATTGTAGTCGTTGTATATTTCTAATGTTGGAGTATCATATCTCTATTGTAGGAGTGGCATATCTCTCTATTGTAGTCGTTGTATATTTCTAATGTTGGAGTCGTACATCTCTAGTGTTGGAGTATCATATCTCTATTATAGGAGTGGTATATCTCTATTGTAAGAATTTATTCGCAGTTTGGAAGTAGAAGTTGTTAGTTTTGTGGTGTTACTTCTCTAGAGTAATTGTTAATTTGGTTGAGACTGTTTCTTGATTGTATTAGTTGTATGTTTATGCTATACTTTTAGTGTCGTACTTTCATTCTCTGCATGACTCCGATTGTTTCCTTGCTAACAGTGACAGCATTTGCGTACTTAAAACTGTCATTACAGCATATTTTTCCATTACGGAATGTAAAGGGTACACATATACGCGTTTATAGAACGCTATACTCATTGAAGGTCATAGAAGATTAGGAATGTAGAAAATATTGTCATATTTGCTTATTCTTTCCAAGAATTAATAATTCTGTTCTATCACCTAGCTCCAAGAATTCTGCGTAGGTACCGCATGTGAAAGCTGCTTAGTCTTCTCTAATGGTGCATATAGATTGTCCATGTTTCATTCACTGCCGTAGAGGAAGTTACTGAGTGTAAAATCTTGGTAAACAAGGAGTTAAATGTTTTATTTTTTATTTTAATTTTAATTTTCTGTTTATGTTTATTATAGGTCTATATTAAAAAAGCACATATATAAATAACGTATATACTTAAGCATATACATTGTGTCTCACACGTGATCAAACCTTCAAATCTCATATCGTGGCTCACATGTGGTCAAACCTTCAAATCTCATATCGTGGCTCACATGTGGTCAAACCTTCAAATCTCATATCTTGTCTCACACATGATCAAATCTTCAAATCTCATATATTGTCTGACACATGATCAAATCTTCAAATCTCATATCTTGTCTCACAGATGATCAAACCTTCAAATCTCATATCGTGTCCCATATGAATGTTGAGATGTTCAAAACGTATAGCTTCTCCCACACGTGGTTTACACTTTAAGTCTCCCGTAGTGTAAATTAAATGCTCCCATGTAATATCTCCCGTACATGTACGATTCAAATAAATGTTATTTAAAAGCAAATTGCATACGTTTCAAAATAATGTCACTTTCCCACATCTTTTGTACTCTTCAAATGTCATATCCCACACATATAATGTAGTTTCAAATGCCATTTCTCACACAAATATTTTAGATTTCAAATGCTATATTTTCAACAAAGATTGTTCTCAATTAAACTTTAAAATCTCCTCCAAATATTCAACTCTCACGTCTCAAATAGCAAAATCAAATCTGATGTGTTGTCAAGTTTATATTGTCTAATCTCTCTCCCCCTCCCCCCAAATGTTATATTATTCCGAAGCCATATAATATCCTTCAGTGTTATCTTACTCTGTCTAATAATCCGACATACTAGCAGTTTTCAGATATAACGATATCGATACGCAAACACTAGATAAAGGGATGTACAGTCTGACTACCTAAACAGACTGCAGATTAAACTCATCCGTTCCGTGTTGATGCTAGCAGTCCTGCGTGAGCTACTCACGCGCGGTTCCTATATTCAGAGATGTTAAAGTAAACACTACTCACCTTACACACCTTACTCATCACACGCGTCTTCCGGCCTCCAGTGCAATCCAGGTAACCAATATCATGCGTGTACTTGTGTATTTTAAGCGAGTTATATACGAAATATAAACGGTATACATAATATAAGTAATATATGTCGCATACGCAAAGCATAACAAATACGTAACACATTTTACATAAATCATATATGAAAATTAAACGGCGCATGGAACATAGACATCACTTAGGATATATATATATATATAATATATTAAGAAATATTGACAATATATCAGTCAGAGACCAAATATGAAACATGTACTTTCGTTACTGCATGTTGTTTTCCTATGGGTTGTAGCAATAAAGGCCTCTTTGTCATAGCAGGCGCTGAGACATGTACAGGAAGGATTTTGATTGTACCTCAGAAAGAATAAAATCACGCCCCAACCGTAGATTGAATCCGAGAACTTAAGGGTCTGAGAACGGGGTTCTAACCACACGACCATGCGCTCCACTGAAACATGTACGTCCTTTGAAAATCAGACAATATACAACATTAACAGCATATGAATCAGGAGATATACAACATTGACAACATATGAAACAGGCAATATACGACATTGACAATATATAAATCATAGACATAATATTAGACAAACCATCATAAGGATGTTAAAGCATTCCTCCGGTGACCAGCAAATCCCAGATCTAGTTGTGGATATCGCTAGAGTACTAACAGGCCTTCTACATGAATTAATGAGTCATTATTTCGTTACTTTTCTGGGTCAGTACGATGTTTTCCGCTGGCCCATATTTATATACTTGGGCCCTTTATACAGACACAACACAGCTGAAGACGACATGCACATACCGCCACCAGCAACAGGGAAGAAAGAGTGAAAGCTCGCAACCCCGGGGATCGGATAAGTAAGTCTTATCTTGTCTTGTCCTATCCATGTGTGTCGCTAGGGGTCATGGGAAGACGAAGTCTTCTTTCTTTAGCTATATATGATGCCACTGCCATAGTGAAGTATTGGTGTTCTACTATTTCTCTGAGTCATCTATCCATCTTCGTCTGGGTCTTCCCCTATTTCTCTTTTCAGATGATTTTTTTTATTGAAGGCTATCAATGGAATGCGTTCTGGTTTCATTCTGATAAGGTGGCCAAACCATTTGATCTTTTGTGTGTATACGTATTCTTTTGCACGACATTGTTTTCATAACAATAAGTAAGTTATACACGTGGAATCTCATGCCCAAATAGCCAAAGCTACTTCAAATATAGGCTATAAATATTACCAAATGGAAAACATATTACTAATCAAAACTTACCGAACCTGTTTATGTTTAGCAGCTATGTTTTCCATATTAGTCGACGGTCACGATATCGTTCACTCATTATTCGTGGTATAAATCTAAACAAGAAATGCATATCTGGGTTCAGCCGTGACCGTCGCAAATATAAGACCTCTGTAGAGCATCAATTAGGCCTTCATTGGCTACTTTTTAAATTATTATCGTGTTTCCGTTGGTAACTATTTTTATACTTGAAGTCGACAGCTATTTTTGGCATGTGAATCCAAGTATATAATTGGTGACCAATTGAAATCGCGACAATAGTAAGAAAATAGAACAAATGGGTGCCTAAGTAATTCTGTGAAGAGGACTTCTATTGGAGGCAATCATGGTTCAGCCGACCTACTGGAAATAGGGTATCATAGCCCGTTCTCCGAATTAAATAGCGCCCTATGTTGACGGGGCCCGAGAGCAGTGTCGGATTTAGACTTGATGTGGTACAAGCTTTCCGTACGTGCGGCATTGGGACAAATAATGCTGCTATATATTTAAGTATATATGACAATTGCTCAGGAAAGTGGGAACCCTATACTCTAGCGTATACATAAATCCTGCACTCCACAAGAGGGGAGTAAAGAATAGCAACAATTTTTACTTTCCATGTATGTCGTAAGAGGCGACTAAGGAGATTATAGGATGGAGGTGGCTGTCCCGTCCCATATAGTGCCAAAGTGACCCAAAGCCATGCTGAATTCGGATATGTCCGGCCGAAAGGCGCATATATCGCACATCAATGCTATAAAACATGACACAGTGCATTCCGTTCTCCGGACTACATCCTGCGAATCTGCAGGAGTTTGAAAAACAAATACAGAAGACGAAGAATTAATTAGGCCTTCATTTGTTCCTTTTCTTGATCATTCCTGTGTTTTCCGTTGGTCAACATTTATATACTTGGAATCGCACGCCCAAATATAGCCAAATCTACTCCAAGTACATACATAGTAACCAAGGAATGCGTGACAAAAAAAAAACGTACCGAATAAAGACCTGTTTACTTTTTACAATGCGATTCTATAGTATTGTTGATAATCATAATGACATGGTATCATGAAACAGATAAAAACCGATAATATCTACACTTTTTATACCAACACTGTGCTACCAATGTCAAATATGGTATTCAACAGCCTCGCGGCAGAGGAAAATCGTTACACGTGAAATCAAATGTCTGAGAAAAGCTGCAATTGTTACTATACTAGATAAAAATAAATAAAGACAGCAAGTAAAATGATTCGATCACCTTATAAGAATGAATCCAAACCAAATACAAATAAGAGCATATAACATAAGAATATCCGGGCGTAAAGCCAAAGGTAGATCAAGAAAACAGTGGATAGAAAACATCAAGATAGCCTTGAACACATATGAAGTAAATGCAACTACGGCGACACATCTGGCCTTGGAATGACAGCTTAAGCCTCCACCCCTACGCTTAACGGCAAGTGTGAATAAGAGGATCAATGATTCACATGGGGACAGACAATAGACAATATAATAAAAAGTGATGAGAAAACTCTAAAAATAAAAAATAAAACAAATAGATAGATAATCTAGGCATCAGTACCAGGAAGGATCTAATCTAACGACATTTCATCTTCCAAAGACGTTCCCCTAGAAAGACGTAATATGGCCTATATCCATTAATTCCGGTCACTGAACACAGATATCAATTCATTTTGGAGAAGCCCTGTTTCCTTCAAAGTGGGAGACAGTAGGGTCTATAGGACGCATGTGATATCATTTACTTGTATTCTTGTTGTACACGTCCGATCTTGAATGGCATGATTTACAAAAAGTGCTAAATATAGCGTTATATTTCAGGCTCGTGAGCGTCTACTAGCGCTGTAATCAGTTGGATTCAAGTTTCAATCTGCAATATCGACACACATAAGAAAACATTGGCGGTTATTTCATCCCAGTCCACCTGACCCTGTCAACTTGATTCTTGATTATTTTAAACGCGTGAGGGAGCATGGACGTAGTATTTAATTAACTTTTCTCAGTAAGTTGTGTTTTGACTACACTGTTACCGAAACTGGCCTCCCCACCTAATCATTGCTGCGGCTAAGTATATGAAGACTTATCTTCATCCCCAAAGGCAGGTTGCTGTCATGGGACACACATTTACGGTACGCTGTTACTGAAATAAAGATGGCTACCTAAAATGTGTGTTTATTTACGATAGTTCCATGTGTGCTTCTTTTATTTTCTGAAACTTCTGCAATATCTGAGTTATCTCAGATATGGCAAGATCTGGTCGATATCAGGAGGAGAACAGCAATAGCTATGTTCAAATTAAAACAATTGAAAGAACAAAGTGTGGCATGGGGTAAACACGGGAACTAAGGTATGTTTGTTACGTACATATATGTTTCCATATACGTTATATATGTTGGCGACCTACAGCTGCACAACATGGGCAATAAATAAAACTACAGTCAAGAGAATAGAAACCTTCGAAATGAAGTGCTATAAAAGAGCTGTGAGAGTACTATGGACAGCAAGACAGACCAACCAAGATGTGCTAAGAAAAATCAAAGTTCAAGAAGCCTGGCTTTTGAACACCATACCAGGAAGGATGTTTAGTTTTTTTTCGACCATGTGAAGAAACACGATGTCATGGAAAGCGTATTATTGGAGGGGGCGATAGAAGGCAGTAGAGACAGAGGCCGACCAAGACGTCGTTGGACAATATATATCCAGAAATGGATGCACATGTCGCTAGTGGAAACGAGACAGCGTACAAGAGACCGCGGTGATTTCAGGAGATTCATACGTTTTGACATCTGTTTTGGAGCATGTTTTCATTAATACTCTGTTATATTCTGAAGCAGAAAGTACATAAACAAGATAGATGCCTCCGAGGGTATACTTATCTGATTCCAAAGATGTGTCTGTGAGCCTCTTCAGTAGCTGCAGTCGCTTCATTGCTCTCATGTTCTACATGCTCTTTGAGGGTAGAGCTGCCGATCAAGCGCTTCTCCAAGATATGTGGGGTGTTCTTTTCTTGGCGGTTTATGTGTATCTATCATAGACATATTTTCGTTTATGACTCGTGACAAAGACGGTATTAACAATTTTCTCACAATTTATTTTCAGCTTCCACGTTTGTCAGTAAGCGTGGTGTATGTTCATGTATCCATTTAGTCTCTGGGCTGACATTAACAGTTCAACTGCTCTGTCACATTATTAGGTCATTAGCATATATGACCGTTTCAGCTTTGATATACTTAGTCAAATTATTTACGTAATCGATAAATATGGTTCAGCTCAACATAAAACCCCGTGGCACGTCTTCCTCTAGAACTTCTGTAGATGAGATTGCATCATTTATTTTTGTCTTGATTGTTCGGTCAATGAGGAAGTACTTTATCAGTTATATAACTTTCAAACTACTACCTCAATCATCTTCATCAAGAGACCATTTCTCCATACTCGATCATAAGCCTGTTGTAAGTCAAAGAAGATGGCTACAGTGTGTTTGTTCTTTTGGAATCTCTCATGCATTTTATGTGTCAACATAAAAAGCTGGTCTTCTGTGCACTTGCCTGTTCTGAAGCCTTCCTGTTCATGACAGAAGATGTTTTAGTTCTCAAAGAACCAAAGAAGTCGTACATTTGTCATGTGTTCTGCCAATTTGCCAAGGCATGATGTTAATGAGATGGGACGGTAGCTTGTGAATTCATCTGGAGGTTTTTACTTACTTTTCAGAATGTGAAAGATGCGAAAATTTGTCCAGGTTCTCTATTTCTCCAGGTTTTAGTCCGTTTTCCATATCTTCAGGTTTTAGGCAGTTTTCCATTTCTCCAGGTTTTAGGCAGTTTTCCATTTCTGCAGGTTTTACGCAGTTTTCCATTTCTCCACATTTTATGCAGATTTTCATTTCTCCAGGTTTTTGACAGTTTTACATTCTCCACATTTTATGTAGTTTTTCATTTCTCCACATTTTGTGCAGTTTTCCATTTCTCCACATTTTAGGCAGTTTTCCAATTCTCAAAGTCATATATATTAGTTTAAGGACTGCTTCTTTCTTTAATGTGCCCATGTGTTTTAACATTTCCTTATAAATGTGATCTGGTTTACATGAAACTTTCTAGACTTCAATTTGTTCAGCCCTTGCTAGAGTTCCTTCATACTGAAGCAATCTTCAAATATGGATGGGCAAGTAGATTGGGTCCTTCATACTGAAGCAATCTTCAAATATGGATGGGCAAGTAGATTGGGTCCTTCATACTGAAAAAATCTTCACATATGGATGGGCAAGTACATTGGGTATTTCCATGCGGCTTCAGATGGAACAAACGTTTTTTGTCAGCCCTGGAAAGCTTTCCTTCTCTGTTCACACTGACAAAAAAGCGATTGAAGTATTCTGCCGTTTTCTGGTCTTTGGTGATTGTTCTTCTTCCACCTATCACAAGTTTATAATTTGTTTTTCTTCATTTCCCAGACAAATTATTCATCAGCGTCCG
This sequence comes from Meghimatium bilineatum, assembly GCA_034231615.1. NCBI lineage: Eukaryota > Metazoa > Mollusca > Gastropoda > Stylommatophora > Philomycidae > Meghimatium > Meghimatium bilineatum. Next base: position 40,671,907 of record CM067311.1, read on the forward strand.
GGCCATCTTTCCTATTTTCCCTAGGTATAGATTAGCCCATGTTTCTGCCCATTTGTCATATTTGGCTAATCTTTATCAGTTTTAATTTAGTGTTTCTATTTATGGTTCATTTTCTATTTATCTCAAGAGTTTCTTATAGTTTTGGTTTCTCTTTCAGAATACAAACTTGCATTTCTTTATTATAAAATGATTTATAAGATCTCCTACTGCCCTTTAGAATTCGTGTGATGTTGAATTTAGGATAGCTTTTGTCTTCTCAGTAGTAAATGTTTCTACATCATTGTTACTGATGTTACAAAACAGGAAATCATATATTTCTTGGAATAGTTTTCAATCTGCATTGTCAGTGTCTCCGGAACACATACTTCAGGACTGCCCAAGAGTAGAGACAGCAGGCCTGACCAGAGGATACAGACTTGAGGCAAAAGCTATGGAGCTGCTACTCTGACCTGGAGAAGACGGTGGACTTCGCCTTGACGACGGGCCTGACAATATAGCATGACCATAGTTGCTGAACGCAGAAAAAGTGCTTCATCGAATTTTTTGTTTGAAATATGCTCTGTGGGGTGTATTTATGGTGGGGAGGATTTGTCTATGGCCCTTCCAATGTCATCAATAATGTATAAGGAACTAGAGTCTATTAGATCAGATAACAGAATCATGTCGGGCCGACTAAGAGATATGATGATTCTGTGCAGAAGTTTTGGTACATACTTTACATCCTGAAAGACTGATAGGTGGGGTGTTTTACAAAGCTTATTCTATATTTTCCTGTTATAGTGTGGTCCTGGTAACCCCAATGGAATGAGTAGTCATGAAAGTCTGCAGAAAGTACTGTTGTGTGAAATTGTCTTGTATGGAGTACCTGTAAGTTGCATGTTGCCTGAGGTGGGCTGTGTGCGTTGTAAATTCTGCATTTTCCTCAAGTGTGGCAGGTGGTCATTTCTGCATCTGAGAAATTGACTGTTGGCTGGATGACATGTCTCTGAATGTCTGTGCTTATATAGGTAATTGCACAATAACACTACACTTACAGGCATGGCTGGTATATCCTGATATAAGTAGGCAGTGTCTTTGTTTATTCTCCTGTAGGAGGACCACATGTATTTTGTGAGTGTGAGGTAATTTGGCAAATTCTGAAGTTTTGTTTTTTATGCATGTTTAATTATAGAATGTTACATAAAGATTTGGTCTTATAAAAGCGATGTATCTACATTTCTATAATAGTTTCTCAATTTATAGTTTGTAACATTAACAATTAATTTACCCCTGCAGAAACAAGAAATGAAGATCACAGTTCACACAACCAAATGCTATTTGCAGATGATCAATATTTAATATACAAATCTGAAAACTAATTACAGCGGCACACACACTTGCTTCATAAAACCTGCGAACACATTTGTGTGTGTTTACACAATTTACTTAGAATTTATTGTGTCTACACAGTTTTACATAGAATTTGTTGTGTCTATACATTTTACTTACAGTTTTCTGTGTCTGCACATTTTTACTTAGAATTTATTTGCTGTGTCTAAACAGTTTAGAATTGTCTGTGTCTACAGTTTTACTTAGAATTAGTTGTAGCAACGTGCTTAGAAAGTCGCGTGAACACACTGACAATGTGCATACGTCATTGTTTTCTGTGTCAGGTCAGCTACAAATTGTAAACGCGCTTGCTATATCTAATCAAAATTAATCAACATAATTACTAGCAACTCTTTCAAACTGCTGAAACAACAGAGAAATGATAGTGATAACGTTGATTATAGAAGCATGGCTCGACAAGCAAACGTAAACCAGCCGAAACTCTCACTTAAACTCACAATACTTTTCGAACTCAAATTATTGTTACTATTACAACCATTATTGTCTTTAAACTGGTAGACTATTACACACACACACACACACCCGAACTCTCTTGGATTTTGAAGTTATTCATTTACTGCGTATAGTTTATATTGCTTCTTCTTCTGCGTTCGTTCTCAAACTCCTGCAGATTAGCAGGATGTAGTCCCGGGAACGCAATGAGTTGTGTCATGGTTTACAACATTGCTGCGATATCTGCGCCTTTCGGCCTGCCACATCCGACTTCAGCATGGCTTTGGTCACTGACTCTATATGGGATGGGATAGCCAACTCCATCTCATAACCTACTTAGTCGCCTTTTACGACATGCGTGAAAGGTAAACAGTGTTGATATTCTTTGCTCCCTTCTCGGGCCCCCTAACACACGGGCGATATTGCTAATTTATAGCCCTAAGATTTTCTTGTCTATCTCGGTGGGAATATAATTAATTTTATGTATCAGATTGTTACTTATTTTGCGTTAAATATGCGACATGTTTATGAAGTAAAAATATAAATAAAACAATGTATAACATAGAACAAAGAAGTGGTGAAATACTACTCAGTCTGTGTATCGGTCTAATAGTGTCCATAATAGTGTCAATAATAGTGTCAATAATAGTGTCAATAATAGTGTCAATAATAGTGTCAATAATAGTGTCAATAATAGTGTCAATAATAGTGTCAATAATAGTGTCAATAATAGTGTCAATAATAGTGTCAATAATAGTGTCAATAATAGTGTCAATAATAGTGTCAATAATAGTGTCAATAATAGTGTCTGTAGTGGAGGGAATATTATAAACAACATACGATAGGCTGATGATACAGTTTTGATAGCAGAAAATTAAATACAGTTACAAGAAATGGTTAATATCAGCGCACAAGAACGTCAAAACAAAGGGCGTAGAATAACAGAAACACTAAAGTAAAGGTAATATCAAAGAATAAATGTCCTCCAGAATGCAACATCAAAGTAGACAGGATCAGCCTGAAGCAGGTCAACATATTCAAATATTTTGGTGTATTAAGAACATGAGATGGAAGATGTATTAAAGAAGCCAAATGTAGAATGTACCAGGCAAAGGCAGTATTTCACAAGATGAAGGCCACCCTAAGTAATATATCTTTGTCAGTTGATGTGAGAGAGTTCTTAGAAATTATATAGAACCAATTCTGATGTATGGAAGTGAATCTTGAACACTCAGCAGAATAGTGAAAAATTATATTGAGGCTTCTATATATTGTGGTTTTATAGAAGAATGTTGAGACCACCATGGACAGATAAAAAACGTAAGGAAGATATCTTGAAAGAAGTTGATTAAAAAAGATAGCGCCTTACCCGCATCAGAAAGAGATAGTCCAGATGTTTTGGATAAATGAGAAGAGGAAGGATGGAATACATTGTAACAACAGTCAAGTTTAGGAGCAAGAAAGGCAGAGGAAGGCCAAGAGAGAAGTTGTTTTACAACGTAGCCGTGTGGCATGGGAGAACATTGGTATCAGAAATGATTGACAACAGATGAAATAGAAGACTGTGGAAAGACACGATGGCAAACGCCACACTGGATAAACCATAAGTAGAAGTGTCCGTTTAGCGTTAACTACATTTCGTTTTCTCTGTAACCAGAATCCAACCACGATACTACCCCTGTAAAGTGAATGTCCTTTCAGCGTTTAAAAAAAACCTTAATTTACACAATAATCAAAGACTGGATTATTCAAGACACTGTTTCCTGGCTTGTTCTGTTTGTTGTTTCTGTTAACAATATCATCGGTGCAGTTCTTGCTATTGACACGATGCTGCTCTGTTTTCTCAACCTCCTGCGGTGCATATTATTACATTACATAAGGTGACGTTAGAACTATTTTTTTCTAGCCAGATTAAAATGTCTCGGTCTCACCAACACACAAGCGCTACAGTAATCAGGACTTCACATACACGTTTCTAAAATCGTGTCTTCTTATTAAATAATTGACAAGCATTTAAAGAAAATAAGATGACAAATGGCGCACATGAATTCTCAAGTTATGGAATATAGAAAACTTGCGATAAAATATCAGTACACGAAAAGAAATTAAACAACGCCTGTTTGGTCATATAAAGAGTCATAACTGTTTAGAAAGACAAATAATGGAGGGAAGAGTACATGGGTAGAGGAGAAGGGGCAGACCAAGAAGACGATGGACTGACGACATTAAAGATAACATGAATACATCGCTAGAAAATGCAAGCCACATCGCCCAAGACAGAGAGAGGTTCAGATAGTTCATTGGGAAGACAACGTTCTGGAAGGAATACGTCACATGACACACACGAAAAGAAGGCATAAACATGACTATATCCTATAACAATGTGTGAATGTGGGACATGGGAAATCACACAAGAAAACACACACATGCATATTTCCTGTAACAACGTGTGAATGTCAGACACGGGAAATCACACAAGAAAACACACACATGTGTATTTCCTGTAACAACATGTGAATGTCAGACACGGGAAATCACACAAGAAAACACACACATGCGTATTTCCTGTAGCAACGTGTGAATGTCAGACACGGGAAATCACACAAGAAAACACACACATGCTTATTTCTTGTAACAACATGTGAATGTCAGACACGGTAAATCACACACATGCATATTTCCTGTAACAACGTGTGACTGTCAGACACAGGAATTCAACAGGAAGACATAAACATGCACATTTATTGTAACATCATGAATGTGAGACATGGGAAATCACACAAGTAAACGACATTTTTATAGCCAACATGTTGCACACACAATTCTTAGAACGCAATTAGGAAAGAAGAAACAAAGAATATTAGTTACATAAATATAGATATTCAGGAACATGTTTTTTAAAATAACGTTTTTTCTAACAATAATGTTATGGTAATCATTAGAGTCACATGACACAAATTTACATAGAAATAGTAGTAATGTTAGGCATAGTTCCTGTTAGTCGTGGCAAGTGCAGTCAAATGAGAACACGGACAAACTATAAAAAAATAAACACTTGCCGGAAATTGGAGGAGGCAGGGGAATTATCAGGAGATCGATAATCTTTCAGGCAGTCTGTGATGAGAGCGATGTTCTACACAGGATGTGAAACATAATGATGATGCCGTTAATTATAGTATTGTTAGAGCTGTTGGCCTGTTTTACGATTGTATTTTGTGATGTGACACGACAGTCATCAGAACAAACGTTATTTGTTTGATAATTTTATGGTTTATATTTGTCTATTGTCTTCTATTTGTCAAACAAATCGTATGTGTATGGACACCACGTGACTTGCTTACTTGTGAAATATGCATGAAATTCTCATAAAATGATCATGATCAGGTGAATACAGATCACATTATGGCTGTAATGGTCCCCCCCCCCAAACACCTTCTGTCTTGTGCCGTGGTTATGCAATCATCTATGTGCAAAGCATTTAACTTCTTATTTAAAAAAAATTCATTTAATAGTTTTATTTCGCACGAAGTGTTGCCAGAGCCTCTTTTTAAAAATTGTATTCTCTTTTCCTGAAGTTCTCCCTATTCTTCTATATATTCACATCTCAAAGTCGTCAATTCTGTTTTGTGTTTGTTCATTGTCCATGTTTCTGAGCCATACATTTAATGTGGAATAAAAGTAGCATTTTATAATTCGAATGTTTAGTTTATTTGTGAATTACTTGGATATTAAAATTGTCTTCATGTTATTAAAAGTACTTTCAGCCAATCTTATTCTGCTTTTAACTTCTGTATCACATATACTATCAATTGTCATTATGTGTTAATGATGTAGGTACAGGTCTACTTGTTGCAGTTTGGTTCCTCACACCATGAGGTTTCTCCTAGACCTACCTAACATCAAATCAAGACATAAAATAGCCCATGTTAAAGAATACTTCAAGGTCATCAATAATGATCATCACCTCTTAGATCAATCTCTAAACAACACAAAAGGAAGGCATATCAAGAGAGGAAGGTCCTGGATGGCAGAAGCAGAAGATCCTCTACTCAGAGTTTGTGAGCTGGAGGAAGTGGGATGAGGCTGTGCATGGGTAACATTTGGCAAAGAGAGAAAATTATTTACAACAGTGGTGATACATATGGTAAGATAGTGCCGCGGCTGGGTTGCCAACAGAACAGAGGATATGATCCAAGAACTCATACTGCAGCATTGGAAGCCACACGATACAATAGTTTACACAGATGGCTCAGTAACGCAAGAAACAAACAGGTGTGGTTGGGGTTTTATGACCTACCAAAATGGCAAGAAATTAGCTGAGATGTCAGCTGCGTACCCCACTACAACATCGAGTATGAGAATGGAAATAGAAGCGGTGACAACAACTCTCACTTGGCTGGCGACGCAACCACCAACAGACTCTGATTCTATCGGACTCTTAAAGTCTGCTGCGCAAGATAGAAAAGTGTATGTTCAGAAGTGAATGGGTCACTCTTCTCAACAATGCACAGAGCATTACATGGATTTACTGTGCTGGTCATGCTGGGGTGAGGGGAAACGAAAGAGCCGATGTGTTGGCTGGTAAAGCTTTGGTGAACGACACCGAGATAAGAAGAGACATGATTGAATTAATTAGAGCAGTCATGGATACCCTACGAGAAGACGAGGAAGAAGTCGAACGTGACAATGTACATATTCAGAGAATGATATAAATGGGAGTAACTAGAGGTGATAGGAGAAAGATCCGGAAAGATCAGAAGAACGTGTAATCAGCAACTGACTGGGACACTGCGCTTATACACTTTTAGATGGCTGACGGAACGGCAAGCAGATCATATATGGGAATGTCCCCAGTGTTGTGACGCTTCTTCCTAATCAAGAATCAAGAATCAAGTTTCATGTATTTTTATGTTTATTGTTTGTTCCTCTTTCTCTGTGCGGATTATCATAGGTTGTGTTTTCAGGATGTTAATGTCTAGTCCATAATTTCTGCTTGATGTTCTACTTGATCTATTAGTTTCTGTAGCTCCTGTACACTTTCTGTTAACAGGACTGCGTAATTTGCATATTTTAGATTGTTTATTATTTTCGTTAATGATCTTAAGCACTGGCATTCCATAAATCTTACAAACAAATGCTTGCTGTATAGATGGTAAGTAACCTGAGTGATAAATACACCAGTTTCTCTCTTTAGCTGACACACTCTTTCCAGGATGTATTCTTCTTTATGGGCCTTGCGATCTCACGATTCTGGGTGAGTTGACCTCCCGCAGAGAGGGGGTGTTTTTAAAACAATTTGAGATGTCTCTTGTCCTTCATTTTAGGAGGTTTATACCCATTCTACCAGAAACAATACATTATTAATTTTCAAATGATATAATGTCTTTGTATCTAAAAAAAATCTGAACTTCCTTATTGCAATGTTAAGATCAACTTTATTCAACGCATGTTCAATACTTCATGATTTGTCTTTTTCACTGTAGCTGGCATTCTCAGAATCCGTGTCTTAATCCCCATTTGATTTCAATTTTTGATGATGAGCTGCTAATCCTGTATCTCATTGATGTTGTTTGTTCCCAATATATAATTCTGAACAGTCTGATGGATTCTCCATCTGAGCCTATTTCTTGGAGGCATTCATTTAATTTTTCGTGTTAGACTCGTGCGAAGATCTTACTGTTGTCTGTAAAGCAAATATAACTTACTGTTGTATTTCTTCTTGTATTTCGTGGATACAACAATATTTGTATCCAACAAGAATTTCGTGTTGGACTCTTGCGAAGATCTTACTGTTGTCTGTAAAGCAAATATAACTTACTGTTGTCCGTAAAGACTCGTGCGAAGATCTTACTGTTGTCTGTAAAGACTCGTGCGAAGATCTTACTGTTGTCTGTAAAGACTCGTGCGAAGATCTTACTGTTGTCCGTAAAGACTCGTGCGAAGATCTTACTGTTGTCTGTAAAGACTCGTGCGAAGATCTTACTGTTGTCCGTAAAGACTCGTGCGAAGATCTTACTGTTGTCCGTAAAGACTCGTGCGAAGATCTTACTGTTGTCCGTAAAGACTCGTGCGAAGATCTTACTGTTGTCCGTAAAGACTCGTGCGAAGATCTTACTGTTGTCCGTAAAGACTCGTGCGAAGATCTTACTGTTGTCCGTAAAGACTCGTGCGAAGATCTTACTGTTGTCTGTAAAGACTCGTGCGAAGATCTTACTGTTGTCCGTAAAGACTCGTGCGAAGATCTTACTGTTGTCTGTAAAGACTCGTGCGAAGAACTTACTGTTGTCTGTAAAGCAAATATAACTACTGTTTTGGACTTCTCATCATCATGAGGTGCCATACCGGCTGGTGTAGGCGATCATGGCTTTCTACAGCTCTCTATCTCCAGTATTCGGTATCCGTATCGTTGTTGTATCCCTGCCATGCCAGGATGTTAAACTGTCCAATATTTTCTCACGTTGTCGCCCTGTGTCTCTGTTGCCCTAAATCTTGTTTGTTGTGACTATGTTCTCCAAACCGCATTGTCTCATAACGTGGACAAAAGATGAAGATTTTATTTTTCTTATATTATTGATTACGTTCCGTCTCGCATTTAACTCTTTGAATACCTCCACATTAGTTTTCCTGGCAGTACATGCTATTCTCAACATTCTTCCGTAGAACCATAACTCTACTTCCACTAATTTCCCACTTCCCTGTTTGTTTATTATTTTATACAAGTAAATATTCAAGTAGGAAGCACGAGGTTAAATGAAAATTCCCGAGACTAACGGGAATTGAACCAGGTCCGTTCTAGCAGCATCGAAAAGCCTTGCAACTTTAGTAAACGAGGTTTTTCCGTACTTGACTAATCACATCCTTCCCCCCAAACAAAAAGATGCGAATTTGTCAAGATACTCAAACTGTGTACTCAAGTCACTGAAGGCGGACCAATCGAGACAAGGATTATTGTTTATTGTCCAAGACTCGCATCCATATGTTAGTATAGGAGTTATATAGCTCTGCAGAACTCTCTTTCTTATCTCGAATGACAAGGACATATTACATAATATATTTTTCATTTTTCTGAACGTTGTTTTTGCTTGCCCTGTTCTACTTCTTATTTCTGTTGAATTTCCTCCATCTGCTGTGATCAGTGTACATAAATGCTTGAATTTATGAACATCTTTTAATACTATATCATTCACTTTGATCTTGCATGCTGTGGTATTTTGTTACTTTGAAATAACTATTACTTCTGTTTCCTTGATATTTAGAAAAATTCATTATCTTTACTTTCTGGCACTACTACATTAATTAATTTTTGAAGGTCTTCCTCACTATTAACAATCAGAATAGTGTCTTCTATATAGTTATATTTTTATGTTCTTAAGAGAATGTTGAATACAAAACAATTATTTTTTAAATTGATATTATTTTGTTGCTTTGGAAAAAAACCATATTCGTCTGTTAATCAGCATTGAGAAAACATGTTGTCCATAAGAAATATGAAACTTCTTACACATTATAATTTATAATTCTTGCACGCAATACTGTTTTGGTTATTGTACAATGTTTGGGATTCTCAGAATCATATTTATTTTCTAAGTTGTTGTTAATGTTATTCCATCACAAGTCATGACCATTTGTTAAATCCGCTTTTTCTATGAAAAGTACACTTTCAGATATCACATTTCATATACTATGTTCAGACAGAGGGTGATAGTGTATGGCCGTTTGCGTCTTGCAGACGATCATTTAGCAATGAGAAGAAGAAGAAGTAATCCGTTAAATATTTTCTCAGGAATGGTGACTTTTCAAGCGATCATGTCACAACCACGAAAGAGTTTTGTTTGCGTCTTTCTTTTATTTTTCCTTCCATTTCTTTAAACATATTATTTCTGACCAATGCTACTCCCGTACGCAGGTTATACCAATAGACAGCCCGAATTTTGGCCATATTTTCTTAGTTTTTGGATTTTATGTGGAGGCTATTCATTGAGGATTTACAGATGTCTTTATACCTCAGCATTGTTCTACCGCGAGCTCGATGGCCTTCAGCCAGTTCCTGAATAGTACTTGTTTTGGAAAGCAACAGTTTGACATTCTGCGGACGTGACCCAGCCAACACAATCTATTTATATTGTGTATTTCCATGGTAGATGGTAGCTGAGCGCGGGGCAATACGTCCATATTGGTGATTTTGCCGTGCCATTTAATGTTTAAAATCTTGTGGAGACATCTAAGATGAAAGATGTTATCTCCTCTCATCTGTGATCGACCATATCTGTAACATAAACACTGATACCAGAACGAAGTACATGAGAAACGTGCTTACTAGATCATGCATAAACGTGTGTGTTTGCGTGTGAAAAGATCTGATAACAGGGAGATCGAGAAAGCATTATCTTCTAAGGTAGTTCATGTATCAGATTCGTAGTATAGTGTACTCATCACGCATGCTTGATAGAGCTCTATCTTTGTTTTCAATTTTAGCGTATAGTTGTTCCAGCTAACTATGAGAGTCCGACAAAAATGGTAGCCACTTTCCCTATACGTGTGTTTATATCATCGTTTAGGGAAAGGTTGGATGTAATTGTGGCTCTTAGGTAACAAAAGTTGTCGACCTGCTTTATATGGGTGTTGTTTAAGGTGATTTTTGTTGGTACTGCATATTCCTGACACATTGCCACAGTTTTAGTGATGCTTATTGTCATAGAGAACAGATTACAGGCATTTGTCATTTTGTCAATTTGGGACTGCAAGGTCGACTCACTGTGTGTCACCAGTGCAGAGTCACAGTCGAAAAGAAGTTCTCTGATTAGTAATTCTGATGTTCTCATCCTCGCTCTGATGAAAACGAAAACGTATTCACATGAAAAATTAACAATGACATAAAATACCCATTATTGAGAAACAATGACATAAAATAACCATTATTGAGAAAAAATGACGTATAATACGCAGTGTGTTACGAGGCCCGAAATTAGAGCCAAGAATAACGACACTATTACTCGCTATGCATGTTGTTATAGGCGCCTAAGGAGGTTTGCGGTGGAGTTGGTTGTCCCATCTCATTTAGAATCAAAGTGACATAGAATCCATGCTGAAACTGATAGTCTCAGGACGAAAGGCGCGGATATCACAGCTAAGGTGTAAACCATGACGCAACTCATGTCTTCTCTGAACTACATTTATCACAATGTCACAAAATAGTTATTTTTGAAAATTAATACTAGATAATAGTTATGTTTGAGAAATAATACCAGATAATAGTTCTTTTTGAGATGGAATATCAGACATTAATCGTTTTTGTGAAACAATGTGAGGTAATGGAAAATCAGTGGTTTAATGGCCATGCAAATGTATCCTGTTTTTACGAGGTTATTTCTTTTTTTCCTGCGTTCGTCCTAAAACTACTACATATTGGTATGATGTAGTCCAGAGAAAACTACTACAGATTGGTAGGATGTCGTCCAGAGAAAACTACTACAGATTGGTAGGATGAGGATGTAGTTCAGAGACAACTACTATAGATTGGTAGGATGAGGATGTAGTTCAGAGACAACTACTATAGATTGGTAGGATGAGGATGTAGTTCAGAGACAACTACTATAGATTGGTAGGATGAGGATGTAGTTCAGAGACAACTACTATAGATTGGTAGGATGAGGATGTAGTTCAGAGACAACTACTATAGATTGGTAGGATGTAGTTCAGAGACAACTACTATAGATTGGTAGGATGTAGTTCAGAGACAACTACTATAGATTGGTAGGATGTAGTTCAGAGACAACTACTATAGATTGGTAGGATGTAGTTCAGAGACAACTACTATAGATTGGTAGGATGAGGATGTAGTTCAGAGACAACTACTATAGATTGGTAGGATGTAGTTCAGAGACAACTACTATAGATTGGTAGGATGTAGTTCAGAGACAACTACTATAGATTGGTAGGATGAGGATGTAGTTCAGAGACAACTACTATAGATTGGTAGGATGTAGTTCAGAGACAACTACTATAGATTGGTAGGATGTAGTTCAGAGACAACTACTATAGATTGGTAGGATGAGGATGTAGTTCAGAGACAACTACTATAGATTGGTAGGATGTAGTTCAGAGACAACTACTATAGATTGGTAGGATGTAGTTCAGAGACAACTACTATAGATTGGTAGGATGTAGTTCAGAGACAACTACTATAGATTGGTAGGATGTAGTTCAGAGACAACTACTATAGATTGGTAGGATGAGGATGTAGTTCAGAGACAACTACTATAGATTGGTAGGATGTAGTTCAGAGAAAACTACTACAGATTGGTAGGATGTAGTTCAGAGACAACTACTATAGATTGGTAGAATGTAGTCCAGAAAACAGAAAGCGTTGTGTCATGGTGTAAGCTTTGTTGTAATCTTTGTGCTTTTGGTGCCTGACTCATTCGATTTCTTCAGAGCTCGGTTACTAGTTCCATATCAGCCGTGACAATTTGTTTAAAAATGCAATTTCTTCCAATGTCCCTGAAGATGGTCGCGGGAAGTACGGAGTTAATTCTATGATCGAAACTCTTTCAGGCGCTAATGATATTATTGCAGTCGCTGATAATACTATTGCAGTTGCAGATGATACTCTTGCAGGAACTAATAATACTATTGCAGTTGCAGATGATACTCTTGCAGGAACTAATAATACTATTGCAATTGCAGATGATACTCTTGCAGGAACTAATAATACTATTGCAGTTGCAGATGATACTCTTGCAGGAACTAATAATACTATTGCAATTGCAGATGATACTCTTGCAGGCACTAATAATACTATTGCAATTGCAGATGATACTCTTGCAGGCACTAATAATACTATTGCAGTTGCAGATGATACTCTTGCAGGAACTAATAATACTATTGCAATTGCAGATGATACTCTTGCAGGCACTAATAATACTATTGCAATTGCAGATGATACTCTTGCAGGCACTAATAATACTATTGCAGGCGTTGATGATATTCTTGCAGGCACTAATAATACTATTGCAGTTGCAGATGATACTCTTGCAGGCACTAATAATACTATTGCAATTGCAGATGATACTCTTGCAGGCACTAATAATACTATTGCAGGCGTTGATGATATTCTTGCAGGCACTAATAATACTATTGCAGTTGCAGATGATACTCTTGCAGGCACTAATAATACTATTGCAATTGCAGATGATACCACTGCAGGCACTAATAATACTATTGCAGGCGTTGATGATATTCTTGCAGCCGCTTATTGAACTCTTTCAGGGGTTAATGATATTCTTTCAGGTGCTGATGATATTATTGAAAGAGCTGATGGTACTCTTACAGGCGCTAATGAGAGGAGAGAAATACATATAGAGAACATGCGAGGAAGTCAATTTTCTTCATTTAGTTTAGTCGTCTGCGCAAGAGAAGAGCCTGGAGTATTATAATAAATATTCAGTCGCCGATAGCTGTATAAACTTGAAGCGAATCTGTGATCGACGTTATCTGTAACATAAACATTGCTACCAGAACGAAGTACATGAGAAACGTGCTTACAAGATCGTGCATAAACGTGTGTGTTTGCATGTGGAAAGATCTGCTAACAGGGAGATCAAGAAAGCATTATCTCCTTATGCAGTCTGGATCAAACACAATTCTAGAAAACGTGACCTACACTCTATTCTTGAATCACACTCAACTAAAGAATATCTATTTATCATTAATGTTCACGACCTCCTGGGCGAACTTCTTTTTGCAGACGATCAAGCAATAATATCAACAACGAAAGAACAACGAAAAGGCAAGCATACTTCTCTCTGTCTCTTGTGTTGTTATAATAAGTTCAGTTTGTGACTTCTTTTTGTGCCACAGTGACAACCATATAAAAATTTCTCTCTTTGTCTTCCTCATATATCGATTACATATGTAAAATTGCCAACACTAATGAAGAAGACAATCTAAACAATCTCCTGGGCGAACTTTTGTTTGCAGACGATCAAGCAATAATATCAACAACAAAAGAACGACTACATCAACATATTATTAGACTCCACACAACGTGTAGAGACTTTAACATGAAGATAAACACAGAAAAAAAACGAGACAGAAGTAATGTCAACAGCAAAAACAGAAAGAAACACCAATATTCTAATCGATGATCAACAACTTAAACAGGTATAAATTCACTTATATTGGAAGCATCATATCATCAAATGGGAAAAACACCAAATAAATCCAACACAGATGCAATATAGGATACCAGATCTTGGGGCAGATGTGATGTCGTATTTTCAAAAAACAAATATGTGAGCATGATCATCAAATCTGCACTATATAAAACGTTCATCATACCATTTCTATGCATTAAACGTGGACACTAATAACAAAACCCAAAAGCAAACAGTTACAACAGAAATGACTTGTCAATGTATAGTCCTCGGAGTAACAATAAGAGACAGAATCAGGAACGAAAACATCAGAAGACTGACAAACACAATGCCAATCCTGGATTACATCAGAAGACTGACAAACACATTGCCAATCCTGGATTACATCAGAAGACTGAAAAAAAAACCAATGCCAATCCTGGATTACATCAGAAGGCAATAGATGAAGTGGTTTTCGCATTCTTACAGATTACCATGTCAGTGCCACTCAAAAAGCATTACTGTACAGACACAATGGATACAAAGCCAGGTGCAGACCTTGCAAACAATGGATTACAGAAATAAAAGAGTCAACGAAAACAAACATATAGGAAGCACACAAAAAACCATCTCTAGAGAACTCTTCTACCCCTGACACTGCAAAGCATAAAGGGGTATGAAGCGAAAAGAAAGAAAAAGTTCTTACACGGACACCGAGTCAATCACCTGAAAAAAAGCCATGTAAATATGATAAATATACCTTATACGGAACTGGAATGATCTAGAAGATATGCTTGTGAGAGGAAGTATTAAAAATATACCTGACACGGACCTCGAATTAACGACTAGGGGACATGTTTGTAGGAGTAAACAGATTCTACGATAAATATATCTCACACGCATCTCAAGTAAATGACATAGAAGAAATGTTTGTGAAAGTATATTTGATAAATATACCTGACACGAACCCCGTTATCAGTGATCTAGAAGACATGTTTGTGAAAGTATATTTGATAAATATACATGACACGAACCCCGTTATCATTGATCTAGAAGAAATGTTTGTGGATGTATATTTGATAAATATATCTGACATGGACTCCGTTATCAGTGATCTAGAAGACATGTTCGTAAAAGGGAATGTTGACACATATACCTGCAACTTACTGTTTAAGGTACTGTCCATAAATTACGTCAACAATTCCACCACCCCACCCCCATATCAACAAACTGTCAAGAATGTAAGGATCAATAGGTAACGATCCCTTTAATGTCTCCAAGGCATACGTGAAATATATGAAAATTCTGAATTTAAGATGGCTGCAGCTGGACTGTTAAGTGTTATGAATAAATGGCATTCACTGTTTACATTTCTACAATATCTGTTGTGACAATGGTCAAATTTGAAACAACTTTTCCGGTCAAAATGGTGGCTAGCAACACAAGTGTTTACGTGATTCATCAATACTTTGACTTGATAAAAATAACGTTTTCCTGAATTTCATCTAGGAAATTGTGCGTGTTTGCTGAGTAGATGTTCGCTGGTGCTTACGGAGTACGTGCATCTGAGCTGAAATTCCCGTTAGTATTTCCATTATTACAAAGATTGATCGCCAGTATGTTGACGGGCCCGAAAGGTGAGCAAAGAATAGCAACACTGTTTCCTTCCACGCATGTCGTAAATGGCGACTAAGGAGGTTATGGGATGGAGGTGGCTGTCCCATCCCATATAGGGTCAGTGACCCAAAGCCATGCTGAAATCGGACGTGTCAGGCCGACAGGCGCAGATATCGCAGCAATGCTGTAAACTCCATGACACAGCGCATTCCGTTCTCTGGACTACATCCTACTAATCTGCAGGAGTTTGAGAACGAACACAGAAGAAGAAATATTGATGGCGACAGTTTTTACAAATGGTTTTCATGTGATGTATTCTTTCCAAAACGTAGCCTTCCTTATGAATCTCCTGAAATCCCCGCGGTCTCTGGCAAATTGACCCGCTTTCTCTAGCGACATGTGCATGCATTCCCGAAATCTCTTGTCCAACAACGTCGTGGTTGGCCTCTGCCTCTACTGCCTTCTATTCCCCCTGCACCCCAGCGACAAAACTCTTTCCATGCCATCGTGTTTCTTTACATGGCCGAAAGAAACCGAATTTCCTTCTTAATATAGTGTTCTTCTTCAGTGTTCATTCTCAAACTCCCGCTGGATCTCCTTTGTAGCAGAACCATGGTCCTACTAGATTTCCAGCAGGATTTAGTGTAGAGAATGGAAATGAGTTGTGTCGCCGTTTTAATTTGCGCAATGGCCCGACACACCCGTCTTCGACGGAAATATAATGTTCATAAGCCAGCCTTCCTGAACGTTGATTTTTCTTAGCACGTTTTGGTTGGTCTTTCTTGCTGTCCATGGTATTCTCAGGACTTCAATATCACTTCACTTCGAAGTCCTCTATTCACTTGGTTGAAGGTTTTATTTATTGTTCATGTTTCGCAGCCAAATGTCGCCACTCGGAACACACAAGCACGTAATTTATTAAGTAAGTTACAAATAGTGGTCACTTTAAAACATTGTAGACAAGTAGGAATCACATGAAAAGGTAAGAAGGCTGACCTTAGAAGAAAAGGGACGAAGCCTGGAAGCCTTGCTTGCCTCGGTATAGTCTAAAAATTTTATTTTGGAATTGTGCGAGCTTTACTAAATGTCCACCAGAATTGACAGACATATTTGTAGCACTGATATTGAGGCACTGCAGGAAACGCAGTTGGACGTGAATAGAACGTTGAGGATCACCGGCTTTGAAAGTTTTTCTAATAAGCAACAGCTCTGGCATTCCATTCTTGTGAGAGAATGTCTTGATGTTCTGGAGATAGATATGTCCAGATGAAATAATGATGTTCTTTAATTACAGGCAGTAAGAGTCCTTAATATCAAACATCAATTTCGCCCGTGTGTTGACGGAGTCCGAAAGGGGAGCAATGAATAGCAACACTGTTTACCTTCCATGCATGTCGTAAGAGGCGACTAATGAGGTTATGGGATGGAGTTGGCTGTCCCATCCCATATAGGGTAAGTGACCCATAGCCATGCTGAAGTCGGATGTGTCAGACCGAAAGGCGTAAATATCGCAGCAATGCTATAAACCATGACACAACGCATTCCGTTCTTCGGACTACATCCTGCTGATCTGCAGGAGTTTGAGAACGAACGCAGAAGAAGAATAAGGAACATCCATTTGTGTTTGGTTAATGTCTATGCTTGTAATGCATCATTGAACGTACAGGGTTGGCAATGTCATGGGGACATAGCAACAACAAGAGAGGCGTATCATTCTCTTTGGCGATTTTAATGCAAATGGCACATCATGGGGAAACACCGCTTCCAATAAACAGAGGAGAGAGCTTGAAGATGCCTTTGTTGATACAGAAGTACAATGTATAAAAGATATTATTATATTAAATGTAGCAAACAGAGATAGTAACAAAGATAGTGTTATTTATCTGGCGTTGCTGTTTTTAGCTATAGCCTCAGTTTGCAGATGCGATGTATTGGGGTATCACGGCAGCAAAAATTACGCATGTTTAATGTTAATATTAATTGAGAATAAAATAGGGAAACAGCAGAATCATAAAGTCAAATAATTGTAATATGACAACACTGAGTCTTATATCGTGATCAAAATTAGACAAGAAAATCGCAAGTCTCATAATTATTTGAATAATAATTGAAGTCAACCAACTTTCTGTAATGATGAACTGCAAACAGCGTGAAGTGATAAACATCAAGCCTGTAGCAAAGTGGCAGAAAGGAAGAAAAACAGAATATGTTCATGTGATTTTGTTTTATAACTAAAGCAAACCAAGGATGAAAAAATGTATAACTTGAAAGAGATTGCTAAAGTTGTAGAAGATGCAAAATAGAAGAAATTTTTGCGAAATATTCCAAATCAGAGAACACTCAAGATGTGATGGCGCTTGCATGAATCTATTATAGATCCCGCACAGCGCCAGAATATTCCTGACTTTGAAAGTACAGAAATCACATGACACAAAACAGACAACACTAAGAGTACAGCTCTGGTTGAAACATTATATCTCATAAATGGATCAGAGGAACATAGAAAACTATTATGAAATTAAGAAAATAGTTACAGAATTGTGCAACGATCACATTATAGTTTAAGTTACTCTGCATCAGTTACTGTTGCAGAGATCGAAGCTGCACATAAAAGATTTTTAAAAATACATCAGGACCAAGGTGCATAAGGTACGAGTATCTAAACAGAAGAACGGATGGGGAAAGTGAAGAACTAACATATTTAACAATAGTTTGTTTAATAACAATATCGAAGCAGACTAGTTTCATGACTACTTGATTCCATTACCCAAGATCCCCCAGAACGTAGGAGAATTTGATGCTTTGAGATTGTCAGAGATGGCTGTATTCGTGAACAGTGGCTTAATGCTGTGGGATTGTCAGAGATGGCTGTATTCTTGAACAGTGGCTTGATGCTGTGGGATTGTCTGAGATGGATGTATTCACGAACAGTGGCTTGATGTTGCGGGTTTTAAGAAATGACTGTATTCGTGAACAGTGGCTTGATGATGTGGGATTATCAGAGATGGAATGTGTCACCTTTATTTTTGTGCCTGATTATTCGGGTGATAAAGAAAATGAGAGAAAAGACATGATTGACACATTCTGCCACTGTATCTAATGACAGGGCAATAAATCATGCCAACATATTGAACTTTTTAGAGAACATGTACGATAAATTGAAATAAATGGATATGATGACTACCTATCCATGTCCAGAATAAAGGAGATAGACTTGAAATGTAGCGTGGCAATGAACATTATTATGGATGTTAAAGAATGTTTGTTAACCAACAGAGAACTATAACGTTCAGTCGTCATGCAAATTAAAGATATCCTCAGGGGAAAATCGGAACACTTATGTCCTGTGTGCGGTGATGCTGATCGCTCGACTAACTAACGAACTATCTGTTGTCGCAATATGCTGCAAATTAATCTGTTCAATTACCCGTTTTCAATCCAATCTATGCTGCAGTCAACCAGCTAGTTTAGCTGCTGCCCATCTGTGCTGCTACAAACCTGTTATAATTTCCTGTGTTACACTATGATGCAAGCAATCACAATGTTATATTTCCTGTGTTACACTATGATGCAAGCAATCACAATGTTATATTTCCTGCTGTAACAATATGATGCAAGCAATCACAATGTTATATTTCCTGCTGTAACAATATGATGCAAGCAATCACAATGTTAAATTTCCTGCTGTAACACAGTATTTTACATCTGGTATTTAACTAGTTATTAGTTATATTAGTAATCAGTGACAATAATACATTATCATTGTTTTTATGCAATCGCTATGTTACAGTATCTGTTGTTAAATTATGATGCAATGACCATTGTTATATTGTACTTTGTCCAACAATGTTATACTGCCTGCTGCCACACTATGATTAATTTACTCCGGTATTATAGGACATTTCTAGTCACGAGTTAAAATTACTGACAACATAAGATATCTTTAGTCAACAGTCAGACGTACTGACATCATGGGGTATTTTTAGTCCTACTTATGGCAATTTTTATCAAAATCCAGGTGAACTATTATCACAGGACACGTTAGGCAACAGCCAGATTTACTGACATTAGATGTCATATTTAAACAAAGCTCAAGAATACTGACATTAAAGAACTTGTTATTGTTAAAGGTCAGACTTAGTGAATCGGCAATGTTCATATTTAGTAATTTTTAAGCATTGTGCTTTTCGGTACCCTAAAAAAATTTCACACTGTGAGGTTCTCCCCCTATTTAGGTAACACCCATCCTGAGGTTCTCCCCCTAGTTAGATGCCATTAACTATGCGTTTCTCTTATTTAGTTACCACCAGATGTGAAGTTTTCCCCCTACTTAGATACCCCCAACTGTGAGGTTCTCCCTCTATTTAGGTACCACCAAGTTTATACCTAATGCTTTTATTACAGTTTTTAGTTTATCCTTGTAGCCCTCCTATTTGAAGATTGATGGTTCTATTTGTCGAAATATCGCATGAGATGATGTTCCACTCTTTGTACATTTTTCATGCAGTTGATAAAACGTTACTTCACTATTTCCGTTACTATTTATTTATCTGGTGTTACTGCATTTCGTATTTTGTCCGGTCTACTGGGTTACGATATCACTCTAACAATCTAATCTCTGGAGAGCGTCTACCAATGTTAATCTCACAGAAAAATCCATATCAAGTAGACAGTGAGTGCGTGAGTATAATCACCAATGTGAAATGTCATCGAATGTGTGATTGTTTTAGGAGACTATCAATGTGAAATGTCATCGAATGTGTGATTGTTTTAGGAGACTATCGACGCTAAGGGTAACAGCTTTTTTTAAAGACTACTGAAGGTCAAGGCCTCATATATGCGGGGTTGGGGCGGGGGAGGGGAGGTTCTCCTTCATCTTCTTCTGCGTTCGCTCTCTGATAACCAACACAAAAATTCATGTGATTCCTCGCTCTCTGATAACCCACACAGAAGTTTGTGTGATTCTCTCGCTCTCTGATAACCCACACAGAAGTTTGTGTGATTCTCTCGCTCTCTGATAACCAACACAAAATTTCGTGTGATTTCCCCGCTCTCTGATAAAGGTGTCATTCCCATATTTTGTTTGTGATGTGCAATAAAATCTCCTTCCTTCTCAATCTACACTGCCCGAACACGATCCACACAGCTCTAGTCAGACTGAACCGCGCGAGTGTCTAAGCAGTCTGTTTCCAAGGTGAACAATGAAGGGATGCTTTTATGATCTTCGTTATCTGCTAACCCTTGTTCCGCACGAGAGCAATGCAGAAACATATGCATCCACAGGATTGAGGGGGGGGATGTTTAAAACAACACCCTAGGCAGTCTGAACATGACATTTAGTACTCGGAAGGAAGCTAAAAAGTTGGTAACTCCCGCCCCCAGCGATGATGGTTTTCCACGGAAAGTTCACATTAAACTAACACGCTAGATACACTCATGAAATCAAATAAATGTTCTGTTTTTAAAAAATTGAGTTGTCTTTTCTTTTAGGTTAACCAGCCACTCACTTACTGAAGACGTATCTACGTTTCTACGGCCCTATATGGGACATTATATTCATCTCTTACCTGAGGTAAGTTTTGTGCATGTGGTTTATTGTCTTAGGTGATAACTGTAGAAACCCATATTCAGTCAGTTCCTCTTTTGCCAAGTTTGGCACATAGGGTGAATGTCATAGTTATCCATACCTGTCGCTCAGTTGCTAGGGATTGCAGATCTTGTGCATTTATGCCTGCTGATTTTAATTCATTAATAAATGCCCTTCTGTGCGATGTTTTTGGTCTTCCCTGTTTTCTTTCCCGTCTGGTGTCCACATGAAAGCTTGTCGTGGGATTCTGTCTTTCTTCATTCTAAGTACGTGGCCGATGTATGTCCAGCGGAGTTTTCTGATGATGTGCGTCACGTATTCTTGTTTTGCCTCCTCTCTTAGTATGTCGTTTGATTTGAAGTCTTTCCAATTAGTATTTGTGATTTTTCTGAGGCATCTATTCTCGAAGGCAACTATCTTCTTATCCATTATTGCGGTAGAGTTCCAACTTTCACATCCATATGTCAATGATGGAATAACACTTGCATTGAATAGTCGCAATTTGATGTGTTTACTTGCGATCTTCGATCTCCAGACGTTTATTAGTTTCTTAAAGGCGTTGGAGGCGAGAACGATTCGAGTCTTGATTTCTGAGTTGGTATCCCCGTCTGCTGTTATCGTGCTTCCCGTATACGAACCCATTTTTCACAAGCGTAAAACAATTAGAAGAACTACATCGCTATAGATGTTCATTTTTGTTTTCAGTAGGCAAATGCTGCTTCGATTTCAGACATGTGTGTAAAATCTGTGAAACATAGAACCCACGTATATAACATGATCATTTGGATAACGCAATGGAATAGAAATCTTGTCACGTTCTCAAGTTGACCAATAACCATACCATTTAAAACAAAAGACTGTTACCAATTTTCAAACATAACCGGGCATCTAGTTTCTCCTTAGAATCGGTCGCTTGAGCAAAGATTTTTCCGTTGTAATCTTGCGCGCTGATCCCAAATAAAGTAATTTATCTTTGTGGAAGCAAATGTTGTCTTGTTTTTATTGTCTGGAGAATCAAAGTATATGCAACGTGGCCAGCGATCAGAGCATCAGCCAAGATAACTGGCGCTGTGGGGATAGGCGCAAGGGTTTATTAGGGGAAGTGCTTGCCATCTCCAATGCATGTATGTATTGTGCACTTTGTTGAGTAGTTGTGCCGAGATTTGGATTAAACCTTATGTGAAATCTAGATTTCATATAATACTATTCAGAACGTGTCCACACAGACGAGCTAAAGAAAAAAAATGATGTGCCGCCAAACATTGAAGTTTTTAAAGATTATGTTTCATATATCAACCCTTTAACTCGTAGTCCGCGTTATACTACTCTATGGAACCATTTTCCGTTCTAATAACGCGCAGTGGGAATCAGTTTCCTATTTGATGTGGTCCATATAAAAATAACTATTTTTAAGATCCGATCGAAGTTTTATAAAAATCAAGCAGAAGGTAATTTCATGAAGTTGGAGTTGGAGATTGGCGTTTGAGCGATTCAATCAATTCTTTGCAGATAAATTGAACAAAAAAAATATAGACAAACAAGTGGTGTTTTGTGATTTAAGAAAGAAATGGCTTTCACTTTGTTGCAGACTAACTCTTTTCAAATTCGATGTTACGTATCTCACAACTGATTCAATCATCGTTTTATGTAAATGAGAAATTATCCAGTGATTAGGTCTTTATTTAATATATTTTCGGATAATACAATGTTAGTTAAATAAGCAGGATGTAGTGTCTCCGTTTAGTCAATATATAGAGCCTAATTGTATAGAAAAGCGCAGGGTAATCTCTGCGTATTCATTATATGTATTTTTTTGCGTGACTCAAACATGATAAAACGTTCTGTCAAATATTCAAAAATGGATATATAGTTCCATAAATGGATTACTAAAGATACATGTATTTCATAATATGGTAAGTAGAAATATTTTTCTGATTTATTGTTCGTATTTACTATTCTGTGCTAATTGCTAAATATTTTTGCATATGATCTATTATATATATATATATATATATATATATATATCTGGTCCTATTCTTATTTTCCTTCAACAGTCACTCTCAAACTTCCGCTGGATTTCTCTTGTAGCAATGGTCTTACCATATTTCCTGTTGGATGTAGTCTAGAGAATGGAAATGCGTTGTGTCGCAGTTTTATGTACACCAATGACCAATCACATCCGTATTCGGAGGATATTCTTATTTAAAAGAGCATCCATTCTCAATTAATTGGATTCATCCCACACACAGAGTTTTTTACAATAAAAAAAAGTAACAGAGTTAGCTTAAAACATGTGAAACCTTTATGTGTCAAAATATACAAACAACAGTATATTAATGGAATTTTACCCACGCGAGCGAAGTAATTTAGAATGCACTGTGTTTGTGTGTGTTACGGGGCGGGGGGGGGGGGGTGTTACGGTAAAATATATTAATTTTTTAAAAAAATGTGTTTAATATATATATATATATAGTTAGCTTATCCTATTCAGGACGTAGCATTCACCCCACAATTTTTTGGCTGTAGTGATTTATTTAATAGTTGTGACTGTAGTGATTTAGTGAATGTAAACACGTTCAGTAGTTTGCCATTGCTTTCTGAAAGGTCTGGATGCCCATTTGCGTGTGGCGGGGAACGAACTCGGTACCTTAGCCGTCTTTGACGCGCTCAGTACCACATGGCCATACGATATATATATATCCACATGGCAAGCATGAAAAAAACAGAACTTGTCACTGTAGAACTCCAGTGTAATATGGTGACCTCTCCAACCCCCACAAGGCAGCCTTTAGCGGTTTTCTCCAAAATAGATGATTAAAAAAGAAGTAAACGATGTTTATATTAGGAACCTCTGACATCTCCTCTCCCTAACCAAAAATATATTTGACTATATCCTTCGACGAATTCAAGTTGAGACCCACAAAACATATTGCATGGCTTCACACGATGAAGCAAATAGTCATTGATAATATTTTCTAATATCCAGAAAAACATGTTTGTGAAAATTGAATGTCCTTCTAACACTACCAACTCTTCATTCGCACACTCCCAACTCTTAATTCTAATACTCCCAATTCGTCCTTCTAACACTCCGGATTTTTCCTTCTGTCACCCCCAACTTTTCTTTCTAACGTTGGCAGGATTTAACCAAGTCCATTAGCTATACCGAATCGTTTTGCAATTCAAGTAAACAGGTTTTCAGTAATTTATCAACCACATTCAATGGAAAAGATGTGATCTTGTCAAGACTTTCAACCCGTGTACTCAAGTCACTGAGAACGGACCATTCGAGACAAAGACTATTACAGCACAACGAACAGTACAAGTAAATATCATCAGGAACACAAACATAGAACATCCGTATTCACGGATCGATAGATCCACTTGTAAACATAAATAACATATAGACAGTACAATGTTGCTTAAATAAAAGATTATAAAAGTAAGTTTTAGTAGGAAGCTTGAAGATAAATGAAAAATCTCGTAACGCTGATGGGAAATCAACCTGGTCCACTCTACCTGCATATAATCTCCTATCAATCCAATTAAACAGGGTTTTCGTACTTGACCAACCACATCCCCTGAAAAATATGTGATCGGGTCAATACTTTCAATCTGTGTACTCGAGTCACAGAGTATCGTTTTCTGATACTGAGTATCTGAATTATCTTTTTACTTGTGTCTTCCTTCAAACACTCACAACTCTTCCTTCTAACACTCCCAACTCTTCATTCTAACACTTTCAACCGTTCCTCCTAAGACTCCCAGCTCTTCCTTGGTGCTGTCATTCCTATTCTTCGTGGGCTAGTTTTACACTACCCCTGGTATTCACAATTCCACAACCATCCTGCGCCACTCCCTTTCCAAACATCTACATAAAGACCAGATCGTGTCCAAGCAGGAATGGAAAGCAAGCCATTTTGTTTATTTAACTGACCGAGACGACATCCACTCAATTAATGTCAAGCTAGGAGTTAGCCATATTTGTTTAGCGTCCTGCTGACCAACATGATTCTCGGAGCAGCCTGTAAGTGTTTCTCGTCTTAGATCTTGTAGGTCAAGATTGGAGTACAGAAATGTGTCATTGAGTGGGTTAAAATCTGACCTTCTTGGTCTGACCTTACATTTGCCATGGAGATCTGTGCACGTGTAATCCTGATCTGGCTTTCTTGTATATAAACCATACACGGTCTATGAGTAGTTATCATAGCGGCTATTCTTTCGTCTATGAGTAGTTATCATAGCGGCTATTCTTTCGTCTATGAGTAGTTATTATAGCGGCTATTCTTTCGTCTATGAGTAGTTATCATAGCGGCTATTCTTTCGTCTATGAGTAGTTATCATAGCGGCTATTCTTTCGTCTATGAGTAGTTATCATAGCGGCTATTCTTTCGTCTATGAGTAGTTATCATAGCGGCTATTCTTTCGTCTATGAGTAGTTATCATAGCGGCTATTCTTTCGTCTATGAGTAGTTATCATAGCGGCTATTCTTTCATCTATGAGTAGTTATTATAGCGGCTATTCTTTCGTCTATGAGTAGTTATCATAGCGGCTATTCTTTCGTCTATGAGTAATTATCATAGCGGCTATTCTTTCGTCTATGAGTAGTTATAGCGGCTATTCTTTCGTCTATGAGTAATTATCATAAGTAGTTATGGTTGTGGCTATTCTTGTGTATGAATAGTTTTCGTGCTGGCTATTGTTTTGTCTATGAGTAGTTATCATAATGACTATTATTGTATAGGAGTAGTTATTGTAGTGGCTATTTATTGCATGAGTAGTTATTGTAATGGCTATACTAGTGTCTGAGTAATTATCACAATAACTGTTCTTGTTTCTGAGTAGTTATCATAATAACTGTTCTTGTTTCTGAGTAGTTATCATAATAACTGTTCTTGTTTCTGAGTAGTTATCACAATAACTGTTCTTGTGTCAGAGTAGTTATTGTAGTGGTTATTCTTGTCAATGAGTGTGGTGTGTGTGTATATGGTTTGTGTGTGTGATGTGTGTGCGTGTGTGTGTGGTACGCATCTGTGGTGTGGTGTGTGTATGTTGTTTGTGTATGTGGCATATGTTGTTGTGTTTGATGTATGTGTGTGTGTTTGTTGTGTGTGTGGTGTGGTATTGTATATATGCTGTGTATTTGGCGTGTGTATTGCACGTGTGCGTGGTGTGTTTGTGGTGTTTGTGTGGTATGTGTATGTGGTGTGCATGTGTGATGTATGTGTGGTGTGTGTTTTGTGTGCGAGGTATGTGTGATGTTTGTGTTTATGCAGCATTTATGACATTGTTCTCACAGAAACGCACCATTCTCTTGGTGAATAGTTTTACAACAGATTTTCTTTGCATACACGATTTCTGAGGTATTATACAATGCTGCAGACAATTTTAGTGATCACGGCAGTTAGGTAACTGCAATATACTCTTATTTCATTGACGATAGATTTAGGCACGCCCTTGAAAATCTTTATATATTGCGGGTTTGAACTCTTAAAACCATTTTTTCTTAATACATATCATCTATTTATTTAGATTTGGATGACCGGGTCTTTGTTGTCATTCTCGTTGATTCGTTCTTCCATATGATTTCAATCATGGTTGCGTTAGTTCATTCTCATTCCCCATTTCTTTAATGCACATCTCTTTAACAATAATTGTGTGTGCACTCGTAATTAGCTTGAATGTCTTTGTTGTTAAATGCCTGCCGCCTTAATGATTTGTAATACTGAATCTATTTTACTGTTTATTCACCGTGTGTCTTGTGTATTCTTTTGATAAGACTTTATTGTTGAAACTGTATTGTGTAATGATATCTGTGTTTGTATCACCCGTAACCTATATTTCGTGCGTTCATTGTAAAACTGACAGAGATTGTGTTTTGCGTATTTACTATAAGACAAGATCGTCATGTAATCAAAGATAGAGTCAGCTGTTTTGAAATCAGGGATCAAATATGGACGGAACACAAGAGAGATAGGAAAGATGTGTAAAAGAGCATGAAGGGATAGGTGTATAAAAAGTATGCATGCCTGATGGTCATTCCTGCAGGTTCTATTGACCCATGATATGGATGAGAGGGTACTCAACCACAAAATGACTCCTATGATTCTACTATATGAGTACAGCGAGACGATACCATAAGGATAATAGAGGCAGACTTATCCATCTTGATTGCGGAGATGAATTTTTGACCGAAAGCGACGATGAAAGATATCTTGGAGCAACCTTTAGTTATCAAATTTTCGGCTGAGGGAACAAATTGAAGGCCCTTGCTAGGCAGGTAGGTTTCATGGGTTGGAAGTGGTAGAGTAGGAGATATACACGGAGTTCTACAGTAGGACTGTAGCTGCTCTCGCTTCAGATATCCGCATGGACACTCCTCTTCTCCCACTCTTGATCTCTACATTGCGAATATTGTATCTGAAATTCTTCTAGTACCCACGACCGCCTCCTCCCCCCTCCAAACCGTTTGATGCATTCTAATCTCAGTTCGCTTGTATTAAGCCCCTATACTAAACTGGAGAAAATATAATTGCCACTGAACTTCCATGTGGAGGCATTCAGCTATTAGCATAATCTTGTTGTCTTATATTATGTTTAGACGATAGTTTGTAAATGTTATTGCTATCGTTTTGTTACAACACATTAGTTTCAGCATTATTGTTGTGACTACACCACCATATAGTTTACCTGTATCACTCTGTCATTATGAGCACTCATTATATTATTTCCAACATTTATGAGCATAGTGGTTCAATTATTCGAGATCGCTAAAGTGGCTAATACGAGTATAAACAAATGACACTAAATACGAGTATAAACAAATGACACTAAATACGAGTATAAACAAATGACACTAAATACGAGTATAAACAAATGACACTAATTACGAGTATAAACAAATGAAACTAAATACGAGTATAAACAAATGACACTAAATACGAGTATAAACAAATGACACTAAATTCGAGTATAAACAAATGACACTAAATACGAGTATAATAAATGAAAGTAAAAATATCATTGTACATAATGCACATTTTTAATGGTGAGGAGATGGAAATATATTGATTCCTTAAACATGAGAAAACTCAACAACTTTCGGCGAATAAATACAAATAAGAATTTTACACACACGGAATACATTAAAGCAACAGTAAGAATCATATCGTTGTTTGTAACTGGGCATCGACCCATATGGCTTATCGATCATGTAAGTTAACACTGTAAAATACATTCTTGTGACAGTAAAGCATGCAAGAATATGAAGTATAAATGATTTATGTTTTTCCCTAAAAAGTTTATGATCAAATAAGGTTTATGAAAGTTTGTTTTAATCATTAGCAACATCATCACTGTACAACAAACACTAGAAATTAAAGGAGACCTTTTTGGGATTTGGCAGACCTGAAATAAATATATGTTTAATATTAACTAATAGTGAGGACAGAGTGCCAGGTAAGAGAAGAAAAGACAAATAAGACGATGTCTATGACTATTGCAGTCCATAATACTTTTTTAAAAAGTGTTTTTCCCCAATAATTCTTTGTGCTGTTTTGACACGAGTCTAGTGCCTGTTGTACAAGTAGACAACACTAAATACAGCTGAAAACATTTACAGAAAATTATTTTTCTGCATTCGCTCCCAACACGAAACTACGTGTGATTTCTGCCTGGTGGCGTGAAGTTCGCTGTTCCAGTTTTACAGAAGAGTTGCGTTATTTTACACTTTCGTCCAAGCACATCCGTTTTAGACATTCTTTTGCTTCGGGTGGGCTTCCCTCACCTGTGTAAACCTTCATATATGTCGCAAGGAGGCAGATGTCTATCGACTCTACACCGTGACAATATATCACCAATTGTGCCGTTTCACTTTACGGGTGAAAACATGTCCTTGCTTCGCATTCAGCCGTGATTTAGGCTTGGGTCGATGACGACTATCTCACAGGGGGTGTTCTCCTGCCAGTGAACTTGTCGCGCGTAATTAGAAGTATTTTCCCTGTGCCCATCGGGTACTGAACCTTTTCTTATCTGTGAGCATGATTTCGGTATAGGCAAATCTCGACAGTATAGTTGGTCCCCGGGTTTGTTCGCCTTCTTAGCCGAGGTCTCACGGACATTGTGAACCCCTCGTGCAAGTCTGAGTCTCTACACATATTTAGGAGCACTGGTGGCTAGAAGTTTGTACTCAAGCTGAACTGCACTCTATTTCCGATTTCCATATTGCGTTTTATCCATTCTATTTGCATGTGGCGCTGTCCTCTGGAGCTGTGCTACTCCCTCATTGTACTCTAAAACGTATCATTACATGTACGGAGACTAGCGCACGGCTCTAGATATTCGTGACAACATCTACCCATATCTGGACATCAGCATTGCCACCCCCCTCTCGCCCTTCGAAATGCATCAGCAGTTCGGCTGAGATAGCCGGAATGCTTTGCGTCACTGTATGTGTTGGCGCAGAGGTGTCAGATATTATTGCGTGTCTTTTTTGTTGGCAGTAAACTCTTATTCCATCTGCATTCTTCACGTGCACGGCCATGATCTCTAAAAGTGTTGGCTACAAACACAGCACGAGCCGCAGTTATTTCTGTTTCCACGGTGAACCACGAGGAAGTAGCTTTATAAACTTGGTTATCATCTAAACCTGGGTCTGCAGGAGAGCAATGCGGTACCCTTTCCATTCATCTACAGAAAATGAGCAAGTATTATCTGACTGGATTTTGTGTATCAAGAATAACATTAATTATAATATTAATTACTAGTAATAGATTATAATTTGATATCTTGTAACATTGTAAAGAAATAAACATTTTAATAACATACATTTATTGAACAAACTGCGCTTTATGTTTGTTAGTGCTTTTTCTTGTAAAAAAAAAGATCTCTTTAGGTAGGGGCGTGTTTTTTGTCGAAACGGGTTAGCAACGTTGCGTACATCCAGCATCTATGTTGTTTGTTTGAGTTTTCTTTCATAACCAGGAGACTTCATCTTTCGGCTTAGTGAAATTCCTATTGAAGGAGCTTTCTACTCAGAGGGGGATCTATAAATGTATAGACGGCATGCTACAAAGCTTCCATAAGAGAGCCTCAATATTGCGGCATGTCATCTACTAAGGTTTTCCGTTGCATAGGTGGTTTGTCTAGTGGTCCATTGGCGAGTCCCACAGACGAAATTTATATTTAGTCATAAATCACAACAAACTAGTACTTAAAAATTTTTTTTAATCTCTACAAATTTAATACAGTTTTAAAATTTGTTTTGAATGAAAAAAATATCTTATATACATAGAAGTTACAAGCCAAGTACAGGAATTGACGTACCTAGGTAGCCTGTTCTCAGAAAACGTGAAAATAGATAGAGAAATGTAGGCAAGATGCCAGAAAGTTAACACAGTTTTATATAAATAATCACAACTACTGAAGCACCAGAATATTAACATGCTTTCCAAATGAACGTTGATAAACGCAGTGTTCATGCCAACACTGTACTATCACTGGCAGATCTAAACTCTAACAGAGAGACTAGAACACAAACACACAGTATGCGAAATAAAGTGCTTGAAAACCGCCCCGGAGATAACACAAAAAGATAGAATAGGCAATGAAACTAAACAAAATATGATGAAAACAATATCGTGCAAAGAATATATAGACACTAAAAAATCGAATGTTTCGGCCACCTGTTCATAATGGAACCAGATCGCCATCTTTCAATAGATCATTTGAAAAAACACACATAGGAAGACCCAGACAAAGATGGATAGATATCATCAGAGAAATATTAGAACACCAACGCTACTTTATGTCAGCGGCAGAAACGTTAGCAAAAGAAAGAAGACTTCCGCTCCCCATGACGCCTAGCAGAACACATGGATACGACAAAACAAGAACTGTACTTTTTTTTATGTCGCCACTCTTCCTATGTTTTTGTATTCTTTCATACGTGTCAGTTGTAAACTGCTTTGTTTGCATTTAGTCTCCATTAGATTAGGTGGTTCCATTATTTGTCTGTTTGATCGTATCTTGTTAAAAATCTCTTTTTGTGGAGTAGAGACACTTTAAATGGATAATTTGGTGTCAAGCTGTGAACAGGTTTATTTATCTATCTATTCGCTAAACCCGTTGTTGCCTTTCAGTGTCAGGGGTAGAAGAGTTTTCTGGAGATGTGTGTGCTAAGTATATTATAGAATTTGTCGTGCCTGTTATTTCGGTGGTCTGTCGTTTTCGTGTTCGGCCTCTAGGTCAGCCTTCACTGTATCTGTGTAGCATAGCTTTCTGTGGTATGCTGTCTGATGGTAGTCTGCTGATGTGTGAAAACCATTTAATCTGTTGTCTCGTAATATATTCTAAGATTGGGGTGTGCCGGTTCTTTGTCTGATGTCTTCATTCCTCACTCTGTCTCTTAGCGGTATTCCTAGGATTCTGCGTAAGCATTCCATTTCAGCTGTCACAAGTTTACGTGTGTCTTGTGCAGTTGTTGTCCATGTTTGGCGTTGGTATCACATCGTTATTGTAATAATTGTTTTGAATAGTGTTATTTTGGTGTTTAAATCTACATTTTTGTTCCTGAAGATTGGTATAATTTACCCTAGGGCTTTGTATGGAAGAGGTTTATAAAAGGCTCAATCTCTAGGGAGATCGTGTTGCAGTTGAAAGAGATAAAGTAGCTTGTCTACTGCTAGTAACGCAGTGATGAACTGGGAATAAAAATACTACAACTGTTTCATTGCTCAGCAAATCTATCTACATTATCCTAACGTCATTTAATTGAATACCCATGTCGGATAAATTAGTCAAATGTTTGCCGGGAATATAGACACATTTATACCGTATTTGCTATACGACATGAGAGTCAAAACGTCCGACTATTCTGTTCATAATCTCTTGCATCAAATAAAGTGCATCGTGCTGGAGTTGTTCTAGCTGTATTTTTTTTTTATAACGTCTATCTTCGTCCCTTTTGTTTTTGTTTTCCTGACTTGTCAGTCTTATACTACATTGTGTGCATTTAGTCTCCATATAATTATGTGGTACCGATACCTCATACCGTATATCATAATTATATCATACCGATAACAGTCACCCTCGTTCTTTCACCATTTCTCGTTGTCTCTATCTCGTATTTCTCATCTGCAGACATCACAGTATGATCATAGTCTGCCTATTATTTGT
The DNA here is from genome assembly GCA_034231615.1 of Meghimatium bilineatum. Lineage (NCBI taxonomy): Eukaryota > Metazoa > Mollusca > Gastropoda > Stylommatophora > Philomycidae > Meghimatium > Meghimatium bilineatum. The sequence continues at coordinate 40,704,242 of CM067311.1, forward strand.
CTATCAAATGTGTACATGACGAACTAGAAGGCTACTGTTCATTCTGTGCAATACTTTCATCTATAAGTACCCACACTACGTCTTGTACATTATGTGTACAAGATTATACCACACACAAATACAGATCACAGCCAACCATCTTGCAAACGTTTTACATCATCATCATCATCAAGCGCCGTCTCCGCAACGAAGGTTGGCTGCAACAGACCTCCAGCATCCTCTGTCTCTTGTTTTGGTAGTGCACTCTGCTAGACTGTAACCTGTCCATCTTGTCATGCTACTCTGCATACCTCTTGCTCGATTCCCTTCGACTTTACCCTCAAGTAAGGTCTTCAATAAGGTGTCATGTCTTTTAATGTGTCCAAAATATTTTATTTTCCTGATATTTATTTCTCTTAGTAATTCTTTCTTCATATTAAGTGTTTTAGAACCTCTTTGTTTTCTTCTCTTTCCATGATGTTCTCCCTAGTCTTCTATATACCCACATCTCAAAGACATCAATCATGTCTTCTAATTGTTTGTTTAGTGTCCATGTTTCCAGGTCATGCATTAGTATAGAATAGATATAGCATTTTATAATTCTCAATTTTAACTTGTTTGTAATTTGTTTAGACGTTACCATTTTCCTCATGTCATTGAAAGTACTTTTAGCCATCCCTATTCTTCTTTTAACTTTTGTTTCACATCTGCCGTCATTTGTGACTGTGTCCAAGATATTGATACTGTTTTACTTGTTGTAGTTTCTCTCCATGTATGTTTATGATTAGTTCTTGTTCTTCTGTGTCTTTGCTGATTATCATTCTTTATGATGTTTGGGTCCATATTATTTACCTGATTTATTGACTTGATCTATTAGTGTAACTCTCTAAATCATCTACTTTCGTCAATCATCACACATTTTGACATAATACAATCATTCATTTATTACACGTGAATATACTTAGCTCTCAACATGTCCTACTCAACATTCTATCACACGCAAACACTCGATAACTAGAACTTCTCATTAAGAGCTCTCAACAGACAGAAAGGAATGTACATTATGATGATTAACATATGTTCCAGACCAAACACTTGCAGGAATATACGCCATAATCAGAATTAATTCAATGTTCAATCACTGATTTCCTTGTTGTTGGAATGATTTATCAACTTTCTCATTAAAATTGTATTACATTTCATCAAACTATGGTGATTCCTTTAGTTTGTTTAACACTAGCTCACGCTGTTACTCTGACATTTCTCACTTGATGTTGCCAACAAGAGGCACGATGTGTCTCTTCTCCATGTATGTATGGACATTAACAGTCTTGTATGTGTCTCTTCTCCATGTATGTATGGACATTAACAGTCTTGTATGTGTCTCTTCTCCATGTATGTATGGACATTAACAGTCTTGTATGTGTCTCTTTTCCATGTATGTATGTATGGACATTAACAGTCTTGTATGTGTCTCTTCTCCATGTATGTATGTATGGACATTAACAGTCTTGTATGTGTCTCTTCTCCATGTATGTATGGACATTAACAGTCTTGTATGTGTCTCTTCTCCATGTATGTATGGACATTAACAGTCTTGTATGTGTCTCTTCTCCATGTATGTATGGACATTAACAGTCTTGTATGTGTCGTTTGCCCATCCCTTTCTAGACAGTGACAGTCCTGTGCGTGTCGCTTGTCCATGTCTTTCTAGACCAGTGTTTCCCAACCTTTTTTGTACCATACCCCAGCTACGTGTTTCTAAAATTGTGATGCCCCTCTATGTAACATATAGATATTTTTTTAATATTCAAGAATTTAAATATCCCCTTAATGAAGCCTAATTACAAATTGTCCGAATTGCCCCCCCTCCCCCCTGAACATTCAAATTGCCCCCCTGTGGGACGTGGGCCCCACGTTGAGAAACACTGATCTTGTTTTAATTGCCCATGCCTTTCTAGACCGAATCAGTCCTGTGTGTGTCGCTTGTCTATGTCTATCTAGTCCAGTGTTTGCCCACTACACAAACGGGGTGCAATATAATCGTTCAAGGGGGCAATTCTAACACTCTGCAATTAGACTTCATTAAGGAATAATTCAATTTTGTAATTAAAAAAAATAATGTTGTATTTTTTTGGGGGGGGGGGCATACGAATTTTAGAAATTCTGAATTTAGTAATTTAGAAATTAGGTAGGGCATGGTACAAATAAAGGTTGGGAAACACGGATCTAGACATTAACAGTCTTGTGTGTGTCGTTTGTCCATGTCTATCTAGACCAGCGTTTACCAACGTGGGGCCCACGCCCCACAGGGGGACAATTTGATTGATCAGGGGGGAAATTTTAACAAGTTGTAATTAGGCTTCATTAGGGAATAATTACATTTTTGAATATAAAAAAATATGTATATGTTACATAGGGGAACATCATAATTTTAGAAAGACTTATGTGGGGCATGGTACAAAAAAGGTTGGGAAACACTGATCTAGACAGTAAATATATGGGTGTTGCTTGTCCATGTCTATCTAGACAGTAAATATATGGGTGTTGCTTGTCCATGTCTATCTAGACAGTAAATATATGGGTGTTGCTTGTCCATGTCTATCTAGACAATAACAGTTTTTATGTTGCATGCCCATGTCTATCTAGACAGTAAATATATGGGTATCGCTTGTCAGTGAGTATATCTAGACAGTAAATATATGGGTATCGCTTGTCAGTGAGTATATCTAGACACTAAATATATGGGTATCGCTTGTCAGTGAGTATATCTAGACAGTAAATATATGGGTATCGCTTGTCAGTGAGAATATCTAGACAGTAAATATATGGGTATCGCTTGTCAGTGAGTATATCTAGACAGTAAATATATGGGTATCGCTTGTCAGTGAGTATATCTAGACGGTGGCTATTGTGAATGCCCATTGTCTATTTGTATCTCGACAATAATAGCCTCGTGTGTCATTTATACGTGCGCATCTAGATAATAACTGGCGTGTTGTTGTCGCTAGTCCATAGATAAATATAGACATTGTCTACAGTAGATCCTTGTATTTTAAAGGCGCAATAGAAACTAATACTGGAGATTTTCGTGCGACAGTTGTCACTGGTGTTATTTAGAATTGCGAGCAGACAACACATGTCAGACTTGTGTAAGATGTCACTGAAGTTATTAATGTTAGACTTGTGTAGGGAAGGAGGGATATAGGATTAGAAATGACAGACAGGAAGTGAAGAAATAAATTCTCAATTCACAACCCTCTGCACTATCTAGCCTCCCTCTCACACTTGTATTCGTTCAGATTATTCAATGGAGAATTCATCGATTTGACACTAACTGAAGGTGGAGGTCAAGGCGGCGTCAGTACAGCCTTTTGCTTGTATTAGTGGTGGGGAGAGGCTGTGGTCAGAGATTGTTGTTAGAGGTTGTGAATATGAATTATATGGAGAGAAAGTAGAAATATTTGTAATAGGAGGTAGTGGAGGAACGATTATAAAGAGGGGTTGAGGGATTAATTAAAATAAGGATATGGAGGCTAGGGAGAGGTTGAGACGAGTAGTTTGGTGGTGTAGAGAAAGATTGTGAAAGATGCAATCAAAATTTGGAAAGGAAATGTGACGAAAGTAGATGTAACGAAAGTAGATGTAACGAAAGATAGATGCATTCGTTGTAACAAGAAGTTGGATGGTTGTAGAGTTTGAGAATTTCAATAATGTAGATGAAGGAGAGATGTAGATAGTGGAACAATAGAAATGTAACTAGTGGAAGAGGAGAGTTGTAACTAGTGGAAGAGGAGAGATAATTAGTGAAAGAGGAGAGATAATTAGTGAAAGAGGAGAGATAATTAGTGAAAGAGGAGAGATGTAACGAGAGATTGGGGAAAATATTTACAGCTATATAATTGTAGCAGATAAATAAAATGATATTTTTAAAAAAGTTTGAAGAGATAAATAAGGTGTATAAATAAGGAAATAAGGTTTAACGAGAACGTTGGGTGCAGAAATGCAAAAGAATAGCGAAGGACAATTAACAAGAAGACAGGTGTAAAGAGATTAGAGATGCAGCGAAAGCTAAAGGAGTGATGCAACACAATTTCATTAGGAAAAGTTGTAAGGATAATTTAAAGGAAAAATGTAGCGAGAGGTTTGAGAAAAGTTGTAACGATGGTCTTGAAGGAAAGACGCAGAGAGAGGTTTGAGAAGAGTTCTAACGATAACCTTAAGGAAAGATGTAAGCTAGAGGTTTGAGAAGAGTTGTAAAGAGATTTAAAAGGGAAATATATCTATATAGTCTGGAGGTATGTTCTACGAGCGACGAGAAAGCATGCCACGACAATTTGAGGAGAAGAATTGAAACGACTGAGCCTGGAGCGGTTAACAAAAAGGAAGGAGTGATATAACACGAGCTTGTCAGAGAGCTCTAATGAGAGAGTAAAGGAGAGATGTAGCAAGAGGTTGTGAAAGAGTTATACAGAGAGAGAGAGATACAGAGAGTAAAGGAGAGATGTAACAAGAGATGTGAAGCCCGTGGCTGTATGGTTAGAACTCCGGTCTGAGACCTGTTGTCCAGGGTTCAATCCACGGTTGGAATAATGATTTTTGTCTTTCGGAGATACAATTAAAAATTCTTCCTGTACACGTCGCGGTGAGGGCTTTGGTAAAGTGGCCTTTATTTCCACAGCCACTACGCCTCCCTGCACTCCCTACCAGAAAAACATGCAGTAATGAAAGTTAGAAAGAAAATATAGGTTGTGAAAGAGTTATAAAGCGAGAGAGAGAGAGAGAGAGAGTAAATGAGAGATGTAACAAATTATTGTCAGAGAATTATAACCAGAGATTAGAGGATTTAACTAATGATTGTCAGAGAATTATAACTAGAGAGATGTAAAAAAAATGTTATCAGAGAGTTTTATCGAGAGAGTAAAGGAGATATGTAACGGCAGGTTGTCAAAGAGTTTGTTAGAGATGTAACAAGAGGTTGCTAGAGAGTTATAACGAGAGAATAAAGGGGAGATGTAACAAGAGGTTATGAAAGAGTTATAAAGAGAGAGTAAAAGAGAGATGTAACAAAAGGTTGTTAAAGAGTTATAACGATAGAGAGAGAGAGAGAGAGAAAGTAAAGGACAGATGTAACATAAGGTTGTCAGAGAGTTATAATGAGAAAGTAAATGCGAGATGTAACAAGAGAAGAGATTACAGGAGACATTTCGGAAGAGTTTTTTGAAATGTTGAAGAAGAGACACATAATGCGAGACACATAAACCTTTCATGAGGCGAAATAATCTAACTAGAAGTTGAGAATGAAAGATATAGTGTTAGTTTATTAGTGGCCGCAAACACACCCTGACATGCTCTAATTTACAGATATATTGTGAGTTTATTAGTGGCAGCAAACACACCCTGCCATGCTCTAATTTACAGATATATTGTGAGTTTATTAGTGGCAGTAAACACACCCTGCCATGCTCTAATTTACAGAAATATTATGAGTTTATTAGCGGCAGCAAACACACCCTGCCATGCTCTAATTTACCTGACTTTGTTGCAATGGCAGCTTTGTCTAGTGAACTACAACTTGTCACTGTAGCCACGTTATCTTTACGACCCTAACAAGTTATGGGATTTATGAATTATGAAGCAGCATATAAGAAAGGCCGGCTTCGTTGATGAAAAGATTAGTGAGTCAGTCTCACAAACTTAGTTCACTTAAATTTTCATGTGCTTTGAAGGTGCAGACAATTCAACATCCACATTACTGTACCGATAATGCGATTGGTCCACATGTGGCGCATACACGTCCAACAATAATTCAGAAACAATGCCCATACATCGTATAATTGTTTTATTCTGTAAGAAGCAATATAGTAAGTGTAAGATACAGCTATCTTGTAGAAATATCAGGGATCATTGCTAGAACTTACTGACAGATATAATGTACCAATACAGACGAGTTCAACCCGACGGAACTTCAAAAATGAAAGTGGCTGTATAATCAGTAAGTTCCTCTTTTGCCAAGTTTGGCACATAGGGCGGATATCATAGTTCTCCATGCCTGCCGGTCAGTTGTTAGGGATTGCAGGTATTGTGCATATATGCCTGTTGATTTTAATTCATTCATAAATGTTCTTCTAAGCGTTGTTTTTGGTCTTCCCTGTTTTCTTTACCCGTCTGGTGTCCACAGGAAGGCTTGTCGTGGAATTCTGTCTTCCTTCATTCTAAGTATGTGGCCGATCTATATTCATCGGCGTTTTTTGATGATGTTTGTCACATATTCTTGTTTTGCCTCCTCTCTTAGTATGTCGTTTGATTTGAAGTCTTTCCACTTAGTATTTCAATTGTATAATCATTAGTATCCAAAAATCAATTTAAAGCTTGAACGTTCAATATTTAAATTTAAAGCTAATATCGATGATTGGTGAGACTATGTCTGTGTGTTAGAGCAGATATGAAGAGAGAAGAGAGCACTGAAATGATATACTGTTAGACAAGGATACATGGAACTTGGGGAGAGAAGCAAATTAAAAATGTTTGGAGAAATAAATAACGAACAGAATAGATGTCACTTGATCATACGAGCAGAGAGATGCATGGAAAAACAAGAAAAACATGACGAATATATCAATGTGGCACGTAGCAGGTTTGCATTACAAAAATCACATCCCATTTTTTGGTGGAACGGATAACCTGACCAGATATGCAGAATATGTAACACACCATACCTATGTAACATACGTATGTGAAGCAGTGAACCTGACCAGATATGCAGAATATGTAACATACCTTACCTATGTAACATAACATATTAACATAACATAGCTATGTGAAACCGAGAATCTGGTTTGATGAGCAGAATATGTAACATATGACGACCAACCGAACAATGAGGTTTTATTACGAAACAAGAACATATGCAACATATAACTTTTACAATCAGAACATTTAACACAAAATAAAAAGGAAATTAAACGATGCAGATTTAGAGAATACAGGACAATACAGGACATTACAGAACAAACCTTACAGAACAAACCTTACAGGACAAACCTTACAGAACTAACCTTACAGGACAAATCTCACAGGACTGTGACGTTAAAAGTATAGTATATTTGTGCAATGACACACATACATTATGAGATACGTGAATATGTCTGCAATGACACACATACATTATGAGATAAGTGCATATGTCTGCAATGACAAACGTACATTATGAGATAGTGAAAGTTCAATATTTTTACATATTCAATATTCACATATAAAGCTAATATAGAAGACTCGTGATACCCTTCATGTTATATAGTCTTCTACGTAACATGATACGTGAATATGTCTGCAATGACACACGTACATTGTGAGATACATATAACATAACATAGATTGCTTGTGGTAATCGACTGCAATCATTATAGAATGATCAACATAATGCATCATGTAAGATGACTGAAAGATAATGCTAGAATAAACTGAAAGATATAGGGGAGACAAAATAGTAGAGGAATATTGTTTTTTTTAAAGTTATAATGAGCAAGTGAATACTAGAGGTGAAATAATCATTACGTGCTACATTATCTGTAGTCCTCGTGTGATACTTTACTGACGCGCTACTTTCTCTGTAGTCCACGTGTGATACTTTACTGACGCGCTACTTTCTCTGTAGTCCTAGTGTGATACTTTACTGACGCGCTACTTTCTCTGTAGTCCTCGTGTGATACTTTACTGACGCGTTACTTTCTCTGTAGTCCTCGTGTGATACTTTACTGACGCGCTACTTTCTCTGTAATCCTCGTGTGATACTTTACTGACGCGCTACTTTCTCAGTAGTCCTCGTGTGATACGTGACTGACGTGCTACTTTCTCTGTAGTCCTCATGTGATACGTGACAGACGTGCTAATTTATCTGTAGTCCTCGTGTGATACTTTACTGACGTGTTACTTTCTCTGTAGTCCTTGTGTGATACTTTACTGACGTGTTGCCTTCTCTGTAGTCCTCCGTGTGATACCTGACTGACGAGCTTTTTTCTCTGTAGTCCCCATGTGATACTTGATTGATGTGCTACCTTCTCTGTAGTCCTAGTGTGACACTTGAATGACATCACAGGTAAAACAATTAGGTGGTTGTCGATGCAGAAGTCAGAAAGATACTTTACGGTAATACCACACATGTAATAATCTCTTGGAAAACTTTCAGAGTCCAATGGTGCTTTCTCTACAGCTATAAGCAGTCTGACTGTGGAGATACAGTATGACGGAGGCACTGTCATAATTGATGTCACAGGACTATCCACATGCATACATACATAGTGACACAAAGATACACAGTTGAAACGGGATTTGTCCGCCGTCAATGGCTGGAGGTATTAACATAATCTATGACCAGAAAGATTACCTTTCTATTCGCGCGAGGACACGCGGGTGTTGAGGGTAATGCACGAGCCATTACACTGGCGAGCTTGGCCGAAGTGTTAATAGGTACATCAAAAGACATATCTGACATTTCTTTTTACATAGTTACGGGACATAGCCCACTCAGATTTTCTAAAGTTTGAAATATGGTCGCTCTCAAGACTGCGTGAGATGTGCATGAAAAACGGACCAGCTCATAAAAAGAGACATAATACGGAGAGACATAATACGGAGAGACATAATACGGAGAGAATTGAAACTGTCAGCCGCTGCACACTGATTGATTTATTGATTTATTTATGGAGCACTTATGGGATTGTCCGGTGTACGCTTATGATAACCTGTCGTCATAGCTCATACCGGGAGGCAATTCTCAGTATTCGAATATTAGCGGTCAATAATGACATGGATGCTCAATTGTATATATATTGTTCAATTATATATATTTTTTATTTATTGAAAAAAATTGGAAGTGTCATTTTCAGGAATCATTTTTTTGCTGTAGTTATTTTCTAAATAATATAAATACGTTCAATAGTTTGCCATTGCTTTCTGAACAGTCCAGATGCAAAATTGCCTGTGGCGGAGATCGAACTCGGCATCTTGGCCGTCACAGACGCGCTCTGTACTATTCCGTCACAGAATCATAATATATATATATGTAATTGAAGCTTTTAAAAGAAACCATCACTTAGATCTTATCACAATCTTACACGCATAGCCATAGCCCAGAAAAAGACTTGATGCGTAATCTGCTACTGACTGAGAAACTGAGCGTATACACGTTTAGATGGTTGACGGAATCAAGAATCAAAACTTGATGGAATGACATTACGCTAATCTGTTATCTACATTAGGAGAAGCAGCAACAATAGAATATAAATAACCATTACATTATTGTCAAAAATTTGCTAGACGAGGTTGTATTATGTCATTGCAGTTATTGAATATCTACACAGAGATAATGTCCAAACAATTTCGTCGTGGTGCGATGTAAATAGAAAGATAACAAATAAAAATCTTCGATATTTTTGGCGAAAAATGAAGGAAACTACATGAATCAATGTCTTTAAGCACAACAGGAAAGCTAAATTACATGTACCGTATTTGGAGCAATCATATTTCCAATAGCAATTTACGGATGTGAAAAATTGATACTCAAAACGGTCAAAAAGAGCTGCTGCTTTCGAAATGAGATTCTACAGAATTATATTGAGAATACCATGGGCAGAAAGGAACAGGAATCAAGAAGTGTTACATTCAATCTTGAAATTTGCTTCCTAAACAAAGTTACAACAAGAAAGCTGAAGTTCTTTGGTCATATAAAGAGACATACCATCATGGAAAAACTAATAATGGAAGACATGTTTTCTGACAATAAGGAAAAAGGATCACCAATGATGACAATATACAAAAACATCTCAGATTGTTTAAGCATGTCATTGACTGCAGCAAAAATCGTGAGCGGTTTAGATCATTCATAAAGAAGGAATATGTTCTGAGAAGCATATGAAACATTAAGTGTGTCTTTGAGATAAGGGTGTACAGAAAAAGTGAAAGTCAAACTATATAAGTCATTGGTGCTTTCTGTTGTGTTGTATGGTTGTGAGAGGTGGATGCTCACTGTGGACATGGAGAGACGATTACAGGTTTTCGAGCACAAATACTGCAGGCAATTCTACGAATTTCCTAGTGAGAGTCAACGGCAAATTTGTACGTAAGAAATGAAATAGAGATGTATGCAGGTGTACAAGAACCATCGCTTTCAATAGTGAAACGACGAAAACTAGTACGGTTTGGAAATGTATACAGACATGATTCCTTGTCAAAAACAATACTGCAGGGAACCATCGACAGTGGAGAAGCAGAGGAGGGCAAATAAAGATGAACAGATAACATCTAGGAATGGGCAGGACAAATGTTTCCTCACTCATCCGTATCGTTGTAGAAATCACTGGAGGAATCTGTGTGCTGAAGCATCCAATGCTGTACCTTACGATCATCACTGATTACGGGTTTATAGATATATAATATAAAAATATATAACATGACAGGTATTTTTGAGGTACAGGTGTACAGAAGAATATATAACATGAAGGGTGTCATTGAGATACAGGTGTACAGAAGAATATGAAAAATGAAGGGTATCTGTGAGATACAGGTGTACAGAAGAATATGAAAAATGAAGGGTATCTTTGAGATACAAGTGTACAGAAGAATATGAAAAATGAAGGGTATCTTTGAGATACAGGTGTACAGAAGAATATGAAAAATGAAGGGTGTCTGTGAGATATGGATGTACATAAGAATATATAATATGAAGGGTATCTTTGAGGTACGGGTATACAGAAGAATAGAACTAGAAATAATTAAGTAAAGACACTTTTGGAAAGAACAATTAGTTAATGATAAGAAATGATAAAAAATTGGCTAAAATATAATGTGGAAAAATAGAAGAGGTGGTACCTGTCTGTTAAATTTGTATAAAGTGATTGCAGAGCCGCTTTAACAAAAGAAGTGATGCTAGTGGAAATGCAACATCAAGTACTGTACATATCATATTATGTCAGTCTATCAGCAGTTGACCCTTGAGGTCTCGGGTTCAATCTACGGTTGGGACATTATTTTTTATTTCGAAGGTACAATAAAAATTCTTATGTACATGTCGCGGCGTCTGTTATGGCAAAGCTGCCTTTATTTCTACAGACCATAGAAAGCCTCCCTGCACTCCTTCACAAGAAAACATGCTGTAACGATAGTTTTTATCAGCAGTGTAATAGTTCAATGTGCTCGAAAAATGCTATAATTATTGTTGCATGCGCAGACGGCATGGTGTATGAGCTGAGTTTTGCAATTTGATGACATCCCAAGGAAACTGCCACTCTTAGGAGAGGAGTACAATTTTGTGATGTGGGACATCGTGCTATTTCGGATAAATGGTAGAACGTAGTTATGTAATGGGATCCCACATAGCGCAGTCTCCAAGCTCTGTCTAATTTTACGGTAAGTTGTTCCTGCTCAGACGTATGAGGAATAGATAGCTTGCATATGGAGTTTTCTTGTCAACCCAAGGGATCTCAATTTATTATTAATCAGGACAACATTAACCACTGGCAGGTTCCAAATCTGCTGCATGATTGGAGAAAAATGTCCCATAAGTTGAGCTAAAATTATGGTAGGGTAGGGAAATTATGGTAGTTTAGGAAAATTATGGTAGTGTAGGGACATTATGGTAGTGTAGCGACACTATGGTAGTGTAGGAACATGTACAAGATGGAGACACAGCAGAAGAAATTTCTACCAGAATTGCTTTGCCATTAGGTGCATTCAACCAGCTAAAACATAGACATTTAAAACAATAAGTAAATATACCAAACTACGACTGTACAACTTCCGAAGTTGAAAAATAACAAAAGGACTGGAGAAAAAGTTAAATTCATTTAAAAATAAATATCTTAGAAAACTCGTTCTTCAGCGGGAAGAATTCAAGTCAAACAGGCACTCAAGAGAAGATAGAAAGCAGCAATATGTTTCTACCACAGTAAAACGACGGACGTAATCGGACATGTACTTAGAAAAATTGAAAACAGGCTGCCACTACAAGCATTAAATGTTTACTAAAAACACAAAAACAAAATAAAAAAATAAAAAACAACTACCAAAAAAATAAAAAAATAAACAAGAAGACCAAAAATAAAAGGATAACTATCAAAGAGACTATGTTGAGACTATAGGTCTCGATAATATGCAAGAGTTACAAACATTAGCATCACATTGCTCCTACTGGAGAGCTTTGGTTTCTGCCCTATGCACCGCATTCAGCGCTGAAGGAACATATATAAATTTGAGCATATATCTAGAGGTTTCTGCTCAATATAACTATAGACAATTAATGAAATCTACGTTTCTGTAAAAATAAACCGTTTTATCAGGAAATAGGGAGTATATTGTCAAGAAAAGAAGTCATGGGCATATGAAGACGAGGACATATTGACATTTGGAGAAATAGGTATATTTTTATAGGGAGAATAAGACATATTTTTGATAGGAATGCTCACTTCTGTATGTCATTTATACGCACCAATGTAATAATAAAGGCACCAATGTAATAGTAAAGGCATAAATGTAATAGTAAAGGCATAAATGTAATAGTAAAGGCATAAATGTAATAGTAAAGGCATAAATGTAATAGTAAAGGCATAAATGAAATAGTAAAGGCATAAATGTAATAGTAAAGGCATAAATGTAATAGTAAAAGGCTGAAGGTTATTATGCTCCATTTATGTAGTGTATCATCATACATTGCATGTTTTCGTTGTATCGTGTTTACCAACACTATGATGCTCATCGTCTTGTTTTTTTCTAACACAAACCCACTTAAGCCTCCTCTGTTAATAATCTTGATGTGTAATCAGTAACTCCTGTTGACTTACACAGTAATTTATAAATGGTTCGTGACTTCCTTATAAGTATCTGGTTCTAAATAGTGGCGTCTGGTTTGATGTTAAATTATACTCCTGAAGATGGTTCATTGTGTGCATGTGAATTGAGAAGATGAACTGAAGAAGAGGAGATAATGAAAATTTAAGTAGAGCAGAAAGAAAAGTAGATATTTAAATAAAGTTTTATTCAGACCATAGTCTACTAAAATGGCTAGCAGATTTGTCTTTTACTACCACATTGCTGCCCTGATGGAGAGAGTAGACCAGTCAGTTAGACACCAGACGAACGCCACTTACATTCTCACATATGCAGGGGAGACTAAGACGTTCAGAATATGGATAAAATATTGAAAAAATATGCATATCTATATGATATAACAGACAGATATTAAAAATATAGTCTATCAGACAATTATATTATTGCTTAGTGATTACATTAAGAAATGTGATATATTTAGATGAATTTGAAGAAGAGACTTTGACAGAATTAAAAGAACATTTAACGAGTAGGTACGGAGAGTTAAGAGACGGACAGGATGCTTTCATAGAGTGCAGGCGAATGAAACAAGAGAAAACATAAAGACGTTGAATTATACAGTATTAGGCTGATGAATATTGCAGAAGATGCTTTTGGGAATTAATAAGGGGAAATATTGACGTAGAAAGACAGTTGCAAGCCATTTTTATTGACGGCTTAAGGTCAGATTATTTGAAGAGACAATTACTAAGACAGAAGTGTGTAAAACTACAGAGACAATTCAGGCTGCCATAGCTAAAGAAAACTTAGACACGAGATTCCATTTGAAAGTTAAAATTGAAGAACTACTAAAACTCCAATGGAGATAGATCATACTATACTAGAAAACCGAAACCGCAGACATCTGAAAGGCAGACCAGGGGTAACTTAGAAAAAGAACACTATAAGACAAAGAGAGAGAGGAGATGTTTAAGTCAGCCATTATTTGTCACAGTTGTGGAGGAAAAGGACATATGGAAAGACAATGTAATTCGGGTACAGATAGAAATAAGAGAAGAAATGGAGGTAGAAGAGGAAATCAGAGCAATAGATTTCGCTTTTAGAAAGCCAGGCCGTTATAGACGCAAGAAAAAAACAAGGTCCGGATTTACTTTTCAAAGAATTATGTTTTTCAGAATTATGATAGGGAAACTACATATGATCTTAGTGTATGTAAGGATAGGTTGGGTAGACAATTAACTTATGATTTAATATACACTGGGGCGAGTACTAGTTTGGTTGAAGAGAGTTTCTTACATCACTTGAAAATTAGATGATACGACATGAAGGTTAGATTAGAATCTGTATCAGGAGAAACCTGCAAGTAAAAGGCCAAGTTAAACTTCACGTATAGATGGAAGTTATTTATATAAGGCAGAGATTCATTATTGTAAGCGATGTGGATAGAAAGATGATATTAGGTAGAGATTTCTGTGTGAGAAATAAGAGTTTTATTCGATTATAGAAGACGAAGAATGAAATTAAAGGGAGAATATATTCCTATGTCAAAAATCAAGAAGTATGCACAACTTATCAAATAGCAGATAAGCCTTTGTTATTGAAGCATAGAATCATCAATGAAATAAGAGGTTAATATAGTAGCAGAGCCTAGTAGTATAAGATGAAGTTTGTGCTTATTTCGAGGAAGTATGCCTCGAAGAAATTTATTCACGCATCATAGTGTGAGTTAGTAAATCAGAAGTAGGGAAGATAGGAGAATTTACAACAACCACTGTTATAAATGAAACAGGGAAATCATATATGCTCAGAGTTGGAACAACTTTTGGTGAAGTGACAATTAGAAAGGACAAAGTTAAATTTATACAGATATTTGTGAGAATGGTTACTTCCCCAAATCAGAGAAGGAAGACTTTTTAGCAAAGAGGTAGATTCCTGAAATTGTTAGATAGAGAACGAGACGAGAAACTTCTAAAAGTTCTAGAAACTAATGTAGAGAAGTATCATATGATACGCAGCATGTTCTTGCAGTACCATGATGTTTGTACATGTTCTTCCAGTACCATGATGTTTGTACATGTTCTTCCAGTACCATGATGTTTGTACATGTTCTTGCAGTACCATGATGTTTGTACATGTTCTTGCAGTACCATGATGTTTGTACATGTTCTTCCAGTACCATGATGTTTGTACATGTTCTTCCAGTACCATGATGTTTGTACATGTTCTTGCAGTACCATGATGTTTCTGCATTAGACAATATAGATTTAGGAAGAACATCAACTGTTGAGATGGAAATTGATATTAAAGATGTTGGAGAGCCCCATTGAAAATAGAAAACTACAAACTTTAGCCTTAAATTTACAAGGATTTAATGCAAAGATAGAGTACATCAAGGGCACAACGAGTTTTGTGAAGATTGGTTATCAAGAGTATCTCATGCCTCAATTACTAAAGAAGATGAAGAACCTGAAGTTGATGTCAGATATTTAGATAAAGCTGTCGTAAATTTGAACCGATGCCGAGAAGAAGAAGTCCAAAAATAACTTATCAGTTAGATACCGCAGCAGAGAGTAAAGTTGATCCTGTTTTAGATGTTAAGAGAGAACAAAAATTATATGAAAGGTGGAGCATTGTTATAATGAGCTTAAGAGAGAACAAAAATTATATGAAAGGTGGAGCATTGTTATAATGAGCTTAAGAGAGAACAAAAATTATATGAAAGGTGGAGCATTGTTATAATGAGCTTAAGAGAGAACAAGAAAAACAAGAATCTGAAGAGATTGTCCTTAGATGAAGAGGAAACTCTGAACCTCGAATCTAATGAAAGAGGAGAATGGAGCATACAAGTCTGTATTCTTTTTCGTTTAAGAAGCAAAGTGTTGCAGCAATATCATACTGAGAACAGTTACTTATCTCGAGATGAGGTAGTGGACAGCATTAGGAAGAAATATTATTGGAAAATGTTTACAAGAATGTTAACAACCATATTAAGAAGTGTCCAGAGTGCAAGCTTAGAAATTTGACAGAAGTCAACAGTCTGAATTATTCAATGAATAGTCAAAGTTTTATTATGCGGAAAATTAGCATAGATATATCAGGTCCCTACCCTACGACAAACACTGGAAACAAGTATATTATCCAATTTATAGATTGTTATTCAAGAAGGCAACAATGTTCCCCATCCAGAAACAAATTTAGTATTGCAGTAGTTAAATCATTGCTGTTTGAAATTATTCCCATATTTAGCTATCCGCAGACGATTTTCACATACGATGGAGAAAAGTGTACTAGAAAATTATTTTGGAAGACTACGAAAGAGTTGAAGATACAACATATTTTTATCTCACCATATTCATCGCAAGGAAATGATATTATCAGAGGCAACATTAAACAGTTAACGACATTCTAACAAAACTATCAAATTTGACCAAATATCATCTAATTTTGACTCTCTCACATGATTATTATATAAGATTCTTGTCTCCTATCTTGAATTCTTGCACTCTTCCGAAATCGGTTAATGCATTTCTCATCTTCTCATCTGTATTACAATTTTTTAATACAATGACATGTGCACGATGTATATTTTCTATCATTATCTCAATATGGGTCTTAACAAATTGTCCAACGGTAGCAATGGCTCTCTTCCGTATAAGTAGATGGACTATAACCTGTGCTTTCGTTCTTGTTTATTCGAATGTATTTTTGGATCGAATTTAAATGTAAGACCCAATTTTGAGCTCCATCCTGTACGATCCCAAAAAGCAACTTTCCTCTTTAACGCTCCAAATTACCGACAAAGACATGATTTTCTGTCAATTATGATAAGGATCTGCATTCTTGTAAAAAGCGGCCCCTTCTTAATACAACTCACATCACATTTCAGTAGATGTTGTTTTCAGCTCGGCTTCTGAACTAATCTCCGCTTAAACTAAATTCCACATGATTTATTCACGATACAGTCTACTAAAATTGCTAGTAGAATTATGACCTGTTTTAAAAAAAGCACGTTTTTGTCTACCAAATTTCTGCCCTGCTTCTATAATTAAGCTAATTTTATTCCACTGTTCCATTAACAGCTTTATACTTCTTTATGTTATATATAAACTTAACATAATCGAATAAAATTTGTCTCTAATTGAAAGTACTACAGTTTTACCAATGGCGTCCTGTTTGTCACGTGACGTTAAATATCAACAGACGTCCAGTGGTTACAAAACTGGTTAAAACATGGTTTTCTTCTATTTTTCGTTTAGCTAACGTGTGCTAATTTAACAGAACTAAAGACACAATTCTGTCGTGTCCTCATTGTAAAAATAAATTCTTGATTATCTCAAATAGACCACAAACATGCCCTGTAACATATTGGCATAATGACTAGAAGGCATATTGCCAAGTAAAGAAGATATAGTTATAGGTTGAGGAAGGCATAGAAAGAAGGATCAGGGAGAAAAAGTTATATTGGCATTGGGAGAAGAGGACAAATTGGCATATTTATAGAAGAAAGCATATTATCATACAGAAAAGGAAGCATATTGTTACAGTAAGAAAAATGCGTATTGTCATAAAGAGAAGAAAACATAATGGCATAGGGAGAAGAAGGCATAATGGCATAAGGAGAAGACGACATAATGGTATAGGGAGAAGGCATAATGGCTTAGGGAGAAGAAGGCATAATGGCATAGGGAGAAGAAGGCATAATGGCTAGGGAGAAGAAGACATAATGGCATAGGGAGAAGAAGTCATAATGGCATAGGGAGAAGAAGGCATAATGGCATAGGGAGAAGAAGACATAATGGCATAGGGAGAAGAAGACATAATGACATAGGGAGAAGAAGGTGTATTGGCATAGGGAGAAGAAGACATAATGACATAGGGAGAAGAAGGTGTATTGGCATAGGGAGAAGCAGGCATAATGGCATAGGGAGAAGAAGACATAATGGCATAAGGAGAAGAAGACATAATGGCATAGGGTGAAGAAGGCATAATGGAATAGGGAGAAGAAGACATAATGGCATAGGGAGAAGAAGACATAATGGCATAGGGAGAAGAAGGCATAATGGCATAGGGAGAAGAAGGCATAATGGCATAGGGAGAAAAAGACATAATGGCATAGGGAGAAGAAGACATAATGGCATAGGGAGAAGAAGACATAATGGCATAGGGAGAAGAAGGTGTAATGGCATAGGGAGAAGAAGGCATAATGGCATAGGGAGAAGAAGGCATAATGGCATAGGGAGAAGAAGGCATAATGGCATAGGGAGAAAAAGACATAATGGCATAGGGAGAAGAAGACATAATGGCATAGGGAGAAGAAGGTGTAATGGCATAGGGAGAAGAAGACATAATAGCATAGGGAGAAAAGAGTATACTGGCATCGTGAAACGCAAAACGCGATATAAATATTTAATTTAAAAAACAAAAAGAGAACAACTATAGATAGCAGCCGAAGTACAAATATATATACCAACCATAATATGGTAGCAAACAAATGCAGACAACAGTAACATAAACTACAGCATAGTAACATCAATAAAGATTATGTTAGCTGGAGTGGATATTCATGCGTTACATGTGGCTAGACATGTTTTTCAATATATTTGACCACAGACGTTGGTACAAAGGTTTTTTGTAATCTCTTCATTCTACACATGATCTCTTCAACAAAATGTAATTAATACAATTTTAAAAAAAAATGTGTTTGAAGATTGTTGAGCTATGGAGGTCAGTTAGTGTAATCTAATTGATTCAGGTAATTGTTATTGTCTGGTTATTGTCACACCATTATGATAGGTCCATGGGTGCTGCGTATCCATTGTCTATATAAAAAGTGCGTATTTGGTTATGAATTTGCTAAACTTCGTACACAGCGTATGTCTATTGATGGGTTTCTTCTTCGGTGTCAGTGTTCTGGATTTAAGTTAAGTAGTAGTTTTTTTCTTGGTTAGTACCAATTTTTCTCTCTTTAGTTTTGATTCACATTCAATACCGTTTTTTCTTCCACTTTTTTCTGTAACTCTTTCTTATGTTAATTTCTCCTTTGTTTTTCCTTCCCGTGTTCCTTCCCTGTTTCTATATCTCAGCACGTTTCCTATGTCACTCCTTCTTTCACCGTGTTTCTTTATTTGTAGTGGTCTTCTCTGCGTGTATCCTAGTTATCGTCCTGACGAAGACTATTTAGTCGAAACGTCAATTATTTCTATTTTATGAGCTTTTGTTAATGTTATTAGTGTATTTGTGTTAATTACAGAAATGTATTATGAAAAATGTGAAAGCAAAATAAACACTCCACATATTAACAAGTTATTTACCAAGCCAGAAGAAAAATGTTTAGGTTTAAGTATGTTGATTATCGTCTTTGTAGACGATTATGGACTTTCGGTAAAATTGCGTGAGACGACGGTTGTGTTAATTCTCAGTCATCACAAATGTAAGTGTAGTTCGGTGTTTCGGAATTCTTCATCTGGAATAGGTGGACTCATTAATGTATGTGTTAATTAGAGATCATAGCGTAATCAGGTGAGGTTTTCCCGATAAAACATTGCGACAGGATTAGCACTCCGATAGTGAGAACTCAAGGTGCTCGAAGTTAAATGGAGGTTTTTCTTAAGACAGCTAAACAGGGCTGTCTTCAGAAAACTCTTATACCCCTGACGCTGAAAGGCAACAAAGGGTTTAGCGAATAAATAGATAGATATATAGATTATCGTCTTCGCACACTGTGAATGTCCATAGATTTCCGCTTCAGTAAATATCTCAAGATGTAGTGACTGATGGTTTCTGTTCTGTTCTGGTTGAGTGTTGATTGTTTTGAAATGTTCGTGTTGGCTTCTTTCCGTGCTAGGCTGAATCCTCACTTCCAAACCACACATTATCCATACTAGTCATGCTTTTTGACCTCAACATTCTATGATCGCCACTCTTTTAGAACATTAAGTATGCCTGCTGTGTCCATAGGATGATCACCTGTTACAGAAGCAGAACCAGTCAACCTGTCTACTGGCTTGTCTTCCTTCACACTTGCGTCCGGAAAAAAAGATTAAAGTGATTTTGTACAGTGAGACCACTTTCCTAGTCCTCTCCAATGACTCCACCCATCAACTGATCCCTTCACCTGATCTGACTTTTTGAATCATACTCATTGAGTCACTCAGCATGCATGTATGCATGAAAATAGGCTTGCGATACCAGCCAGTTTATTGTTTTCGTTACGGCAAACACCGCCACAGTTAGACTACTTCCTGTTGCAGCGAAGGCTACCCTATCTTCGTGAACTATTCTTCCACGTGATATAACAGTGAGGGCTACACTGTCTTCGTGAACTATTCTTCCACGTGATATAACAGTGAGGGCTACACTGTCTTCGTGAACTATTCTTCTACGTGATATAACAGTGAAGGCTACACTGTCTTCGTGAACTATTCTTCTACGTGATATAACAGTGAAGGCTACACTGTCTTCGTGAACTATTTTTCCACGTGATATAACAGTGAAGGCTACACTATCTTCGTGAACTATTCTTCCACGTGATATAAAAGTGAAGGCTACACTATCTTCGTGAACTATTCTTCCACGTGATATAAAAGTGAAGGCTACACTATCTTCGTGAACTATTCTTCCAAGTGGCATGGCAGTGAAGGTCTAGGCGAACCGTTTATGGCGACTGACCGATAAATCTGTGTAAACCGCATCACCTGTGTCATCAATATGTTTGGAGATGATATCAAAACCCACAAGATTATGCTCACTGTTTTCTCTAATGAGTGTAATGAAGGATGGTATTGAAAATCAATTAGGACAGGTACGCTTTCTTCACTTCCATTAATGTCTTCCGAAGGGAGAATCTGTCTAAAAGTTTCCTCAATCGCACCACTTACCATTTTCCTCTTTTAAGCTTGCTCTCAATCACACGAAGGAACTATAAATATAATAGTTGCTCTGTGTCAGAACTTACTCCGAGGTTGCAGCTACAAGCCACATGATTTTTTTTAATATATTTTTTTTAAACGTTTATTAATCTCATTTCAACATTACAAATGCAGCGTGATGGTGATG
Organism: Meghimatium bilineatum; assembly: GCA_034231615.1. Lineage (NCBI taxonomy): Eukaryota > Metazoa > Mollusca > Gastropoda > Stylommatophora > Philomycidae > Meghimatium > Meghimatium bilineatum. Next base: position 40,725,098 of record CM067311.1, read on the forward strand.
TACATTGTGGAATGAATGAGGTGATGTGCACATGAAGTGAAAAGAATGGGATGGTGAACGTTACATCATGGTGAGGTGATGATGAGGCATATTCATCTTAGTTATTTTAGAGTAGAGCATGGGCATTTAATGTAATATAAGATGTGACAGGGGAAAAAAAAATGCTGTGTGATTTTACATGCTTTATATTAAATGAAACATTTGATTTTGGCAATAATTAGTTACAGAAGCAAATTACAAAAACATGGTAAACTATTTTGCATAGCGTTACATTTCAAAAACGTTAACAAAATCTGGAATGGGTAGTGTCACAGATTGAGTGTTTGAATATTTGACGAAATACCTTTTTCTTAAAAACCCGCTCATCGTGCATCAAATAAGAGACTGAAAAGTAACTCGTAAACGTTACATTTGACAGTATCCACGCACAACAATTGTTGACATTTTAGTTTATAGATAGCTACTGAATGGGACATTATATTTGACAGTATCCACGCACAACAAGTGTTGACATTTTAGTTTATAGATAGCTACTGAATGGGGCATTATATTTGACAGTATCAAATCACAATTGTTGACATAGTTTATGGACAGCTAATAGATGGGAAAGCAAACAATACTTAATTGTTCCCTTGTTGCATATTGCGACATGTGGGGTAGGTCATAGTAGAAACTATTCTTTGCTTCTCTCTCTTGCCTGGCAACTCACGGGAAAATGTAGTGACATTCAAATTTTGACATGTTGTTAGAATATATGCCATCGAGAACAGATGAGTTAGATGAAACGTGGACAGAATGAGCAGCTGATGTAATAATATACGGTGTATTATTAACGCTTGATTAACATAAATTGATTAACATAAATTAACAGCTTCGCAGCAAAGAAAAATCGTCACATGTGAAATGAAGTGTCTGAAGGAAAACTGCAATGGTTACCAAACTAGATAAAGTAAGAAATGAAGAAATTAGGAAAAGAGTTGGTATAATATCAAGTATCGAACATATTGAGAGACAGCAAGTAAAATGGTTCGGTCATCTTATGAGAATGAAGCCAAACCAAATACCAATAAGAGCATATAATACAAGAATATCCGGGCGTAATGCCAAAGGTAGACCAAGAAAACGGTGGATAGAAAACATTAAGATAACCTTGAACAAACATGGACTAAATGCAACCTCGGCGACACATCTGGTCTTGAAACGACAGCTTAAGATACCACCCCTACGCTTAACGGCAAGTGTGAATGCGATCAACAATCATTCACCTGGGGATAGACAATAGACAATAGATTAACATAAATTGGTAACATCAAACACCAGTAATTACGTATATGAAGATATGTTCATATGTTTGCAACTGTTAACCCTAGCTTCTAGAACGTAACATCTTCACCACAAATGGGTATTATGTTTTTCTAGACCAAAACTGTGTCTCATTTCCTACAAGTAGAGTGCGTTTTGTGCTTGACACGTGCATTCATTTGTCTGCTTGTTTCCACGTGGATCTGCAACAGCAAACGATAGTTTACAAAAAGTGCCAGACGCTTTCATACTAAAATTACTGAGATATATTTTCTTCTTGGTGTATTTCTTTGAACATGGCTAATTTTGGATTGAATAGCGTCCATTTTGAAAGAGAGAAGTGCAAAGCGAATAAAATGTGATGGGAATAAAATGTCCTGTCTCCCAGCGTGAGAAACCTGGCCAATTTTCTGGCATTCTCCCATCTCCCTTGCCACAAATATGCAGACGTGATTTCCGGCTTTAATGATTCATGGTTGCCCACTGTATACAGGGCTAGAGATGATCAGCGATCGTGTGGCCGTGCAACAAGATTTATTTCTAGCGGCAGGGGTCGCGATGGGAAGAGAATATAGACGATGACATGAATAAGTAGTCAAGGAATTGACCTGTTTGTGAGGTCACTGTTCATATTTGAGTACAGTTATCGTGATGGAAGTCCGGCAATTTCAAATTCGATCCATCAGGTAAACTTCATACTTCACTTAAGGTTTGCAATTAGCTTACAGAAGATTTAGTTGTCTTTTAGAATTCTAAAAAGTTATGCTCCATCTTTTGCTTAATTAATTATTTTGTATATATGCACACTCGCGCTAATGCACACACGCGTATACACACGCACACACACAAACAAACACATTAATACAATCACATACCCCAACGATTAATTATATGTTAGATCATGAAGATAATTCATAAAAGGTCATTTTGACTAAATTCATAAAAGGTCATTTTGACTACACCTGGTGTTCAGGTAATGTGTACTTCATATTTGATACCTGCAGTGTTCCGTTACGTAAACATACTTTTTTTAAACGTGATTATTGCTGTGTGAGACAGCTCACATTACATGTACACTCAATTGTAAACCTTGTATTATAATTCATATTGGTTAAACTGACATATTGCTATATGTCGCTAGAACAACCACAGAGACATCCGCCATTGTTCTAGTGTTTTCTAAATATATGACGGTATAATGTGTTGTACGTTCATCCCAATTGATGGTGACCATTTGTTTATCCATCACCCGTAGTCGTAACCTTCGATAACAATTACCATGTCGTTCCGACAGGCCGATGTTGTGCTTGAACCAGTTATGGGCACGACATGGGTGGGGGGAACAACAAAGAGACCTGTCGCAAGGGCCAGAGTTGTGCCCTGATGTGGACGTCTGTTTAGGCGGCATTAGACTCAAAACACTGAGCCGGATGTCTGCTGGAACAGAGGGAGGAGCACTTATGGGAATGCCCCACGTGCTGTGAGGCCAGTTTCTAATCAAGAATCGAGTTATCCATCCCAATTGATGGTGACCATTTGTTTGTCCACCGTAAGTGATTTTAATCATTTGTTACAGCTACTCTTGAAATTCGGTTTAAGTTATGTTCGTAGATAGCTAGTAAGTCATATTCTGGCTGCAAATGTCTTGGACAGTTTGGACATGAGATGACCACTGTAGATTGGTTTTTAAAATCTTCCCGTGACTTTTTAGCTACTCTCCGCGGTTGAGCTGCTTCACGTCTCCTTTTTTCACAAGATGCTGCACATTTTTTGACTAAAGAGCATCACGTAGCTGTATTCTGTGCACGTTCTTCCCATGTTCTTCCCATGTATCTTGATCTCTTTCAATGGCTTTCAGTTAGGTCTTTAACGAGTTCATGTAACGTTCTATTCGCAACCTTGTGAACCTATGCCCTTCTGCAAAACAGCATAGAGAAGTAGCTTTGGCAGGCAATGATCTGGAATGCATACTACTTGACCTGCCCAGCGTATCTATGTCTGTATCAGAATAGTGTCAGTGATAGGAATACCAGATCTGTCATCGACAGTGGTATTCAGAATCTTGTCTTGACATGTGATGTTCATAACTTTTCTTGTGTGAAAGTGATTTCATGGATGTGAAAATGACTTGCAATTGGGATTTTGATTAGGAAGAGTTGTGCAAAGCGTCGAACTCACTGCCTTCTCGTATCTCAAGTGAAACCAGCAGCAAGACGAATTGAAACGACTGAAAATAAAGTTTGATGTAATGGAGGACCATAGTTTTCTATATGTCTCGCCATGATCTAAGCGATCCAAACCGCGTTGTTGTAATTCATACCCATGTGGGTCGATAAATTATCGTATTTCATGCATATAAATTTGTCGAAAATCTGACTGTGTATAATGGTTGATATACGGCCATGCTCTTGAAGAGTTTCAACATGACATTACCAACTTTATGGCCACTAAACACGCTGTCAATGTACGTGTAGCCTGGTCATCCACCGATGAGAGTGTTAACACGATACGGGATGTCTCTGTTGATGTGGCCATTACATAATAAACGGTTCCGCGTTGTTGATATTTAAGTAAATTAGGTCAAGACATAAACGTCATATTATTAAACAAAATTACGTATAATAGAACAAAATCACGAAGATAAAGATTTAGAACAAAAATGGAAGATGTCCAGCAGATTTTGTTCCTTCCCTTCCCATATCTATAACCCATGAGTCTGTTGCTAATTTAATTTAATATATTAAATGTGTCCTCCGCCAGCGTGCTGTCAGGACACAACAAGGGACAGAGACTAACTACTCTTTGACCTGCCGTGCATTTTGCAAGCTGCGACTAAGGATGTGTCGGGTTAGAGTTTATTATTCAGTTCCATTATCAAAGACATGATTTTGAGAATCAAAGCAAGTACGAGAAACCTGTTTACTTATGTTGCACGACGATTCGGTGCCGCTGGAACGGACCTGGTTCAGTTTCCGTTGGCCTTGAGAATTTTTTCATTTGTGCTTGTGCTTCATTCTTGAATTTACTTGTATAAGCTATTATGTGAGATAACGTTGTCCTGTCTATGTGTTGTGTGTATTCACAAGTAGGTATATCGGTGTTTGTGGTACATATTTGCCATGTTCATCTTCGCTTGCGAAGGAGGAACAGCATACTGCAGTTCTGTGTTTGTGGTCCTGAGGATACTTCAGTGATTGTGAGGGACATCTGTTGCTCTGGTAGCCTATGTCTCGATTGGTCCGTTTTCAGTTACGTGAGAGCATAGGTTGAATGTCTTGACAAAGTTATGTCTTATTTTATAGATGTGGTTGGTCAAGTACAGAAAACTTGATTACTTGTGTTGCAAGACGATTCGGTGTCACTAGAACGAACTTGGTTCAATTCTCGTCGGCCTTGTACATTTTCTCATTTGTACTCGTGCTTCCTACTTTGAATTAACTTGTATAAGCAGAAAAAGAATATCCTACTCGTAGCGACCAATCTCAAAATTATTTGTCTGTATTGCTTTTCTATGACGTAAATTGTAGTACATTAGTGTATCTAGTGCCTCTTTGGCGGTAACATTTTTTTTGTTGGTTTTTTATTGTTTTTCACTGCTTATTTTATATATTCTTGAGAAAAACCTAACGGTTGGATACGTTGAAAATGTCTTGTGTTTTGTAATTTGTATGTTTTCATGTTTACACCTTATAACCCCTTAGTCTTAGTGATAGTCCGTCTGTTGTGTTCAAGTGAAACATCAAACACCTGTGTTCGACGTAAATAATATTGTTGTTCCACTTCACTGCAGTATTACCTTATATTGATTGCTTTTCCATGCAACATTAACTTCAACAGTTTGTCATTGCTTCACTAACTAGTCACCTTCCTAATTACCATGCGACTTCTTTCGAACCCGTGACCTTGTTGTTCTGAAAAGTACTCATTAGTTACTAGCAAAAAAGACTGATATTCAGCTGTTGTATTACATTCCGTCCTAGTACGTCATTCAATATGTGATTGCTGTCCCACAATATATCTACGTTATATTAGTGTTTACATGTATATCTATCAATCGTAAAGCAAAGAGAAAATCCGTATTTAGTACAAATAACACACATGATACACTGATCGACTATTGCCTATTGGTATGCGCGACGCTGGAGACGAGATGATTATAGCATGAACAACTTGAAATATTCTGGTCTAAGTGAACAGTTCAATTGGGAAACTGCCAGTTTGGAAATGGCTTGTCGTGACTGGGATGTTAAGTAAAAATAATTGTATCTGGCAGCATTTTCACTGATGCGACGTAGTGGACCATCACAAATAAGCAGACATAAAAAGACATTTTATTTTCGTCTTAGAACAGAATTTTGTTTTTGACTTTGCGGAATGTATTTCTTAAACTGTGGTCGGCCTTTAGGCTTATTTCATACATTCAATCGGGAGAGCTTAGTTTGTTTCAATGATAACACAGGATTCCACTTGGGAATTATTTGTAGTTGTCCCTACTGAATTATATCTCCCTACTGAATTATATCTCCCTACTGAATTATATCTCCCTACTGAATTATATCTCCCTACTGAATTATATCTCCCTACTGAATTATATCTCCCTACTGAATTATATCTTCCTACTGAATTATATCTCCCTACTGAATTATATCTCCGTACTGAATTATATCTCCCTACTGAATTATATCTCCCTACTGAATTATATCTCCCTACTGAATTATATCTCCCTACTGAATTATATCTTCCTACTGAATTATATCTCCCTACTGAATTATATCTCCCTACTGAATTATATCTCCCTACTGAATTATATCTCCCTACTGAATTATATCTCCCTACTGAATTATATCTCCCTACTGAATATATCTCCCTACTGAATTATATCTCCCTACTGAATTATATCTCCCTACTGAATTATATCTTCCTACTGAATTATATCTCCCTACTGAATTATATCTCCGTACTGAATTATATCTCCCTACTGAATTATATCTCCCTACTGAATTATATCTCCCTACTGAATTATATCTCCCTACTGAATTATATCTCCCTACTGAATTATATCTCCCTACTGAATTATATCTTCCTACTGAATTATGTCTTCCTACTGAATTATATCTCCCTACTGAATGGTCTGTCTACTAATGGTATTTATTTGTGCATCAAAATATGTTTACTCAACTTTATTCTCTACTTAATTATCCCTGTCTACTGAGTTTTCCCTATATGTCAAAATACCTAAGTCTGCTGAAATAAACTTCATCTATTATATGAATACTGTTTTTTATCGTATTTATATTATTGTTACTGTGACTTTAGGGTTACTAGCCGACTCGCACACAATGTTATTGTTAAAAACCACAACCACTTGTTTACTGCCTACATCCCATTTGTAGTGTATACTGTCACTTTCAAATGAGACTGGTAATACTTTAGTTGATCGTGTCATATGTTATTTATAATGGACGCTATACAACATAGGAATAAACTTAAGGACATACTCAGAAGAACACAACACGAGTGAGGGTAGTATGTGTTATTTCACACGCAGAAAGAGCAATATCGGTGAACTGACTCATCACAATATCACATCGTGATCTATTAGTAATAATACACGGAAGACAATTATATATTAGCATTAGGTAAAGTAAAGTTAACCCATAGCATTTATTAACGCTGTAGGGGTGTGAGATGTTAGTGATCTCACATTTCAGTGGTCCTGCTAATGTGAGAGATAGCCATCTTTTCTCTCTCGCAGTCTTTGCTTCCCGGACTAATCCGTTACTAAATTAAGATTGTGTGGACATGGGAACCGTTGCGATATGAAAAAAAATTACATTTGTGCCTAAAATTAGGAATGGACCCAGGACCACTCATATGCGAAGCAAGTGCGCTAACCTCGCTAAGTGGCCACCTATCAGCATTATACATGTATCCAACTTCTGGCAACTCAGAAGATGATATCATGATATCGAAAATTTCTATGGAGAATTAGATATTGTTATCGGTACGAATTGATAATTCTAACTTTCAGTCAGAAGTTGACTCAAAGATTAGATAATGTCTATAATGAGGCGATGCGTATCAGAAGATACAGCCGCATATACTTTCCTGCACTTCATGTTAGTATATACTATTAAAACAAGGTCCACATATTCAAGTATTTATGTACATCGATAACATCAGATGGAAGAAGATCAACAGACATAAGAAACAGGATAGGGCAGGCAAAATCAGCATTCAGAAAAATGAAACAATATGTTGTGTAATATGACGTTGTCATTAGAGGTGAGGAAGATAGTTCTGCAGTGCTATATAACTTCTATACTAAAATATGGATGCGAGCCTTCGAAAATTAACAAACAAGATAATAAGTAGATGGAGGTAGCAGAGATGTGGTCCTATAGAAGAATGTTGAGAATACCATGGACTGCCATGAAAACTAATGTGAAGGTTTTTTGAAAGAGTTAAATGCAAGACTGATATTAATCAATAATATAGGAAAAAGACAATCTTCATTTTTTGGGCCACTGTATGAGAAAAGATGTAGAGAACAAAATTACAACAGGTAAGATTGAAGGTAAGAGAAACAGAGAACAACAACGTGAGAAAATATTAGACAGTTTAACAACCTGGCATGGCAGGGAAACACCAACGACGCTGATACATAATACTGGAGACAGAGAGCTTTGGAGATCCATGATCGCTTACGCCAGCCGGCTTGGCATCTGATGATGATACATCAAGGCATAATAAAGATGTTTTGGCGTCATAAAACATAGTTGTGCATATCAAATTGCCGTGTCACTTTCGAAGATTATGTCGTACCGGACATTCATACCATGTTCAGAAACTTAGTCCCCCTGTTCCTTGATACGGTCTTAAACACATTCTTCTCAGTAACAAAAATAGTTCTGATGCGATGATATGACACCTTCAGTAATAAGCACAGTCCAGACATCATGGTATGACACCTTCAGTAATAAGCACAGTCCAGACATCATGGTATGACACCTTCAGTAATAAGCACAGTCCAGACATCATGGTATGACACCTTCAGTAATAAGCACAGTCCAGACATCATGGTATGACACCTTCAGTAATAAGCACAGTCCAGACATCATGGTATGACACCTTCAGTAATAAGCACAGTCCAGACATCATGGTATGACACCTTCAGTAATAAGCACAGTCCAGACATCATGGTATGACACCTTCAGTAATAAGCACAGTCCAGACATCATGGTATGACACCTTCAGTAATAAGCACAGTCCAGACATCATGGTATGACACCTTAAGTAATAAGCACAGTCCAGACATCATGGTATGACACCTTCAGTAATAAGCACAGTCCAGACATCATGATATGACACCTTCAGTAATAAGCACAGTCCAGACATCATGGTATGACACCTTCAGTAATAAGCACAGTCCAGACATCATGGTATGACACCTTCAGTAATAAGCACAGTCCAGACATCATGGTATGACACCTTCAGTAATAAGCACAGTCCAGACATCATGGTATGACACCTTCAGTAATAAGCACAGTCCAGACATTATGGTATGACACCTTCAGTAATAAGCACAGTCCAGACATCATGGTATGACACCTTCAGTAATAAGCACAGTCCAGACATTATGGTATGACACCTTCAGTAATAAGCACAGATGTCATCAAATGACAAAACAGTTGGACAAGAAACTTTGCTCCACACTGAATAATACAGAAAGTAGCTTGTACATATGAAATCTATACTACCTGGAAATGAATCATTGATTGCGTTTTGCACATTATCATTTTTGCTGAAGATTGTGAAATTCAGCAAGCAATAATGTTTTATTTGCATGAAAATACCGGAAAAGTGAATAAGTATTTTGTAAAGTCCAGGAATTATGTCATCTCAATGAGATAACTATGACAAATACAATCGCTTGAACATCGTACAATCACTGCTCATGATTGATCATCACTGCAGCTTTTTCGCATATATTTTAAACAGAGTATGTGTTCAATGTTATAACATTTCATAGTGTTGTCGGGTGATAATAGTTCGTGAGCAGTCTAATAGATGTCTGCATGCCTCTCTCTAAACAGTTATTTCGGACAGACAACTAAAATCCACTCACTAAACTCACATCCTATCTTTATTTCTAACCTACCACTAAAACCCACTGACTAAACTCACATCCTCTCTCCATTTCTGCCATAAAGCTAAAATACACTCCCATCATTTCTCTATTTCTGCCATGCAGCTAAAATACACTCACATCATTTCTCTATTTCTGGCATAAAACTAAAACCCACTGACTAAACTCACATCCTGTTTTTATTTCTCACACACCTAAATGTCATCATCATCAAGTGCCGTCTCCGCAACGAATGTTGTCTGCAACGTATCTCCAACATCTCCTGTCTCTTGTCTTGGTGGTGCACTCTGCTAGACTGTAACCTGTCCATCGTGTAATGTTACTCTCCCACTTGTATCTCTGCCTACCTCTTGCTCGCTTCCCTTTGACTTTACCCTCAAGTAAGGTCTTCAATAGGGTGTCATGTCTTTTAATGTGTCCAAAGTATTTTATTTGCCTGATCTTTATTTCTCTTAGTAGTTCTTTCTTCATATTAAGTGTTTTTAGCACCTCTTTATTTGTTTTCTTCTCTTTCCATGATGTTCTCCCTATTCTTCTATATACCCACATCTCAAAGGCATCAATTTTGTCTTCTAATTGTTTATTTAGTGTCCATGTTTCTGAGCCATACATTAATATGGAATAGATGTAGCATTTTATAATTCTCATTTTTAACTTGTTTGTAATTTGTTTAGATATTAATAATTTCCTCATGTCATTGAAGGTACTTTTAGCCATTCCTATTCTCCTTTTAACTTCTGTTTCACATCTGCCATCATTTGTGACTATGTGTCCAAGATATTGATACTGTTTTACTTGTTGTAGTTTCTCTCCCTGTATGTTTATGTTTACCTCCTGTTCTTCTGTGTTTTTGCTGATTATCATGGTTTTTGTTTTTTGAATGTTTATATCCAGTCCATATTCATTACTTGATTTATTGACTTGATCTATTAGTCTTTGTAGTTCATGTTCACTTTCTGCTAAAAGAACAGTGTCATCTGCATATCTAATGTTGTTTATTATTTTCCCATTGATCTTGAGTCCTGGTATTTCTTCTATATTTTTAAAGATATTCTCTGTGTAGATATTAAATAGGCTTGGTGATAAAATGCATCCTTGTCTTACCCCTCTTCTTATTTCTATGTACGGTGAGTAGCTGTTTTCACACCTTATTGATGCAGTTTGTTCCCAATATATATTTCTAATCAGCCTGATGTCTTTTCCATCTATGCCTATTTCTTGAAGACATTTGATTAATTTTTCATGTTGGACTCTGTCAAAGGCCTTGCTGTAGTCTATGAAGCAAATATAGATACTTTTTTGGACTTCTATATATTTATCTATCACTAGCCGGATACTCAGTATAGCTTCTCTGGTTCCTTTGTTTTTCCTAAAACCGAATTGTTCTTCACCGACCTCCATGTCTATCTTGTTCTTAATTCTTTCATGTATTATCTTGAGAAGTATTTTAGTTATATGGCTCATTAGACTTATTGTTCTATATTCTGTACAGTCCACAGCCCTGGGCTTCTTAGGTAGTGGTATGAATATTGATGATGTTAGGTCTTTAGGTATATGTCCTGTTTCGTATATGTCATTGCAAATTTCTGTGATAGTATCTACACCAAATTCATTTAGAGTTTTTATTATGTCTGCTGTTATGTTGTCAGAGCCTGGAGCTTTTCCACATTTTATTGAATTTATTGCATGTTCTACTTCTGATTTCAGTATTGCTGGTCCATCATTGTTGTGTATTGTTGGTTTTTTGTTCCGTTGGTCGTCAAACAGTTCTGTTACATAATCTGCCCATCTTGTGAGTGCTTCTGTTTTATCAAATATTATTTTACCATTTTTATCTTTTATGCAGCCACCGCCATTAATAGGATTTTTCTTATTTGTGATCAGCCTTATCTCCTTATGCATTAATTTTGTCTTCTGTTGTATGGACATCTCCTCTATTTCATTGCATTTTGTTTCTAGCCATTGTTTTTTCGCTGTTCTGCACATGTTACGTATCTCCTTGTCTATACTTGAGTATTTTGGTGTATTTTTAGCTTTCTTTCTTTCTGTCATTTTCTCTAATATTTCATCTGTCATCCATGTTTGTTTGTTCTTGGTATTTCTTGTTGGTAAATTTTTACTTGATGTTTGAATACTTTTCTTTAGGCTTTCCCATTTATGTAAATGGCCCTAAATGTAAATGGGTTTAAAAAGAATTATATTTGTATATGTTGTGGTTGAGTGTCTCTTTATTGTGGCATGTGCTTCTCTTCTAACCTCATCTCATCCCATTCAATATAGTGTCTCTCCGCCGAAGATGAATGTGTCGGGCCATTGGCGCAAATAACACGGTACACAACGCATTTCCATTATCTGGACTAAATCCTGCTGGAAATCTAGTGGGACCATTGTCCTCCTACAAGAGAAATCCAGTGGGGTTTGAGAATGAACGCTGAAGAAAAAGAAGAATATAGTGTCTATTGCCTATCCCGAGGTGTTGTCGTAGCTTCCACACATGCCGTTGAGCGCAGGGGTTTCTGAAGGACATGCAGACTGCCTTCCAGAGCCAGGTGTGTTGCTCTGGTTGAGGTATGGTCATGTTTATTCAGGATGGTCTATGTTGTCTATCCACCTTTTCCAAAGGTCTGCCCTTGGTTCTGTATTCTGATTCCATCTTGTTATAAGATCTCATGGAAAGTTGATCGTTCATCCTCATACGATGTCCAAACTATTTTATCTGTTGTTTCTCTATATATTCTATGCATGATGTGATACCTATTATCTTTCTATATTCTCACTGTGCATTTTGTCGAGTCTAGTGACTACAATAGTCTTCCGTAGACATTTAATTTCGTAAGTTTCGATTTTTCTCTTATGTGTACATGTCAGTTGCCGAGTCTGGCACTGGTAGCATAGTGTTCGTATAAAGGTACTCTTAATCATGTGATTCTTTACTTCCATGTTGATTTTTGAGTGGCAAAAATTGACAGTTGGTATGTCACAGTATTTGATTTTTGACATCTTGTTTTATGTCTCCGTGTCGAGATCGTCTGTCTTTTGTAAAGATGCTTCCCAGGTACCTGAAATCTTTGAATTGTTTTATTTTTGTGTTCTCTATTTGGATGTTTAAGTGCTCTGTTGATCAAGTTATTTGCATAGTTTCTGCATTTTGTGTCTCAGGTATTAGTGTATGGATTATTCTCCTCGCACACCGGACACGCACATAGATGCTCAGATCTCCTCGTCAGTAAATCTCTCAGGGTATAACGGCTGATGGTTCCGGTTCTCTATTGGTTCACTGCTCTTTTTGAAATCTTTTTCAAGACTTCTCTAAGGGAAATGGGAAATGTTTGTGTGTTAATCCGCATGTTTATTGTATATTCTTTATAGTGAGTTGATGTGAGTTTGCAACTTTCCTTCATCATATATGATGCTTTTATTCTCAGCGAAAAAGCAGTTCATTGAGTTCGTTGTTAAGTTCTTCATTATCTGTTATATCTTGTTTTGTGTTTCTTTTATAATTCTGTCTATGTAGGCGTTGAATAGAATAGGCGACAGCACACATCCCTGTCTGACTCCTGTTTTTGTTGTGAATTGTTCTGACACTCCATCTGTTCTTCTCACCTTGCTTTTGCTTTATTTTGTATAATACTTTGAAGTTGTGTAGTATTTGCCCTTTGATTCCGTATATTTCTAGTGTTTTCCATAGTATGTTTCTGTTTATTTTGTCGAACGCTTTTTCTTGGTCGACAAAGATGATATTTAGCTGTTTGTCATATTGAATAGTTTTTCGCTTAGTTGTCTATTGGTAATTAGATCATCTGTACATCCTACTCCTCTTCTGAAATCAAATTGGGTTGGACTTGGTTGTTGTTCTATGATGTATCTTGTTTTTTGTTCTTGTTATTTAGCGTATATTTTCCCAGTGTGGCTGAGTAGTGAGATGCCGCGATTAGTTTCAGATTCTCTTTTGTTACCTTTTTTTTTCTATATTAGAACTATAATTCAGTCTTTCCGGTCATCTGGGACTCTATGTTCTTTCCATGCTACAGAATATGTTCTCTTCAGCTATTTCTCACAAAACTTTATGCATGCTTAAATTGCTTCGTTTGGCATTCCGTTTACTCTTGGTGATTTATTTTTAGGGCTATTTTAAATTGTTTTTCTATTTCTTGGTATAGTATCGCTGGCTCAGGGGTTTCTTAGTCTTTTATTGTGTACGTGTATTTTACTGTAGTATTTGGATTGTATATTTCTTGGAAATATTCCTTCAATCTATTCTTTCTTTCATTTTCTTAAGGTTGAATTACCCTCTTTAGTGTTTATTATTGTTGTGGGGTCATACCTTTCATCTCTTATTCTCATTCAGTTCACGTTCTTAAAAATATTCTCGTGGGTTTGTCTTACATATGTGGATTAGGATTTTCCCGTATTTAGTCCAGAAATTATCTTTGGCTTTTGGATCGCATATTTCGCTTGTTTTCTGGCCGTCTTGTATTGTAGGTAGTCATGTTTTTGTTTGGATTTAAACCATGTATTTAAACATTTCCTTTTGTTTTTAATGGCTTCGTGTGCTTCTTCGTTCCACCAAGTTGTCTTCTGTTTATATATTGTTCTTTTTTCCACAACATATATCTTTAATATTTTTCATCATATGTGCTTTGAATGTCTCACATTCTGTCTCGAGACTATCAGTTTGTTCAGATAGTAAAAATTAAGCCTTAGACATCTCTTGTAATAGTGCACTTTTAACTCTCTCTTCTTCTAGTTTATTTCAGATTTAGGATCCTTTTCTTCTTATTTTCTTCTGTGGTGTTGTTTCTTATTGGTATATTTTTTTCGCGAAGTATGACGGGCGTTTGGTCGGGTGTATATGTGTATGTTTGGTCTGGCCCTTGCATCTGTGATATCTTTCATTTGTTTCTATATTGTGATGATGTAATATAGTGCATAGTGGATAAAGACATTATTTGTATTTCTTTAATGTTCTAGCGTTCGTTGTGTTTCCCGTGAACTGTTTAGAAGAAGAGTCCCAACCTGAAATGCTAGTCAATGAAACTCAAAACATATTCTACATAGATCTCATAATCATGACTGTCATTGAAAAAACATAGAGCAAATAATTACATAATACTTCTACAACATATAACAATTGATTACATAATACTTCTACAACATAGAACAATTGATTACATAATACTTCTACAACATAGAACAGATGATTACATAATACTTCTACAACATAGAACAATTGATTACATAATACTTCTACAACATAGGACAGTTGATTACATAATACTTCTACAACATAGAACAATTGATTACATAATACTTCTACAACATATAACAATTGATTACATAATACTTCTACAACATAGGACACATGATTACATAATACTTCTACAACATAGAACAAATGATTACACAATACTTCTACAACATAGAACAATTGATTACATAATACTTCTACAACATAGGACAAATGATTAAATACTTCTAAAACATAGAACAATTGATTACATAATACTTCTACAACATAGAATAATTGATTACATAATACTTATACAACATAGGACAAATGATTACATAATACTTCTACAACATAGGACAATTGATTACATACTACTTCTACAACATAGGACACATGATTACATAATACTTCTACAACATAGGACAATTGATTACATAATACTTCTACAACATAGGACACATGATTACATAATACTTCTACAACATAGGACAAATGATTACATAATACTTCTACAACATGGGACAAATGATTACATAATACTTCTACAACAATTTTATATTCATTCGTTCTGTACTCACAGATACAATTGAATCTCTGGACAGCAGCCTGGATACCAAATTCCCAATTATGAATGAGCCAGCCTACTTAAGTCCGTCCGTTCAATCTCAAAGAAAATCTAACTGGCTGTCTTAGCAATCTAATTCCTGAGTAATCAACACACTGTTCAGTGACTTACCAATATATCTGTAGACGATGGATCAACAAAGCTCACCTCAAAATAGAGAAAGTACATTGAGTAATCTCACACTCCACATCGTCAACCATAACCTTTCATAGTTGTACACCATCTCATAAGTTCCCCGTCAACAGTGAATACATTCCAATGCCTCTTACCTTCTCATCCAAAGTGAATCATTATTAAACTCCGAAACATATCACTTCTTCGTATACAAATATAACACTTAACGGCACACAATAATGATTGAGCGTCACATTTTCTCCACAATAAAACATTACACATCTAGCTACATAAACGTTCAATAAATTATTTCATCCATGCAAGTAAAACTAACTCAAGGAATCTTGACTCTCTGTTCGGACATTTCCTTGACGTAATCTATTACATTTTTTCAGGTATACATTTCCTCTACATGGAGCCGCGTTAGTGCAGTGGTTAGCGCACTGGCGTCGCATATGAGTGTTCCTGGGTTCATTCCCCAGCTGAGGCGGAAATGTTTTCAGATCGCAACGGCTCCCAGGTCGACCCAGCCTTAAATGGGTACCGGATTAATCCATGAAGTAAAGACTGCGAGGGAGAAGAGATGGCTACCGCCCTCATTTGCAGAGCCTGTGAAATGTGAGATCGCTAACATCTCACACCCCTACGGCATTAATACATGCTATGGGTTACTTTACTTTACTTACTTCCTCTACAGCTTCGAAAGGAATACTCCCCCACAAAATTGACGGAACAATATATATCTACTCTCACTATGAAACATTTGCTTTGTCTCAATTTTCCAGACAGTTCACCACAATTCACACTTCCCCTCCGTTTGTCCATCAACTATTATATTTATAATAATGTTTCTGTCCGCTTAACGATATCTACCAGTAAAGAAGTTATTTATTCATACTCACTGCTTGTCCAAAGTTACATAATTATATCAAGTGTCTAAAACTAAATTTTATATGTAAAAAACTAATTTACTCTCCGTCTGTTTGTCTGTCTTCTCAACGTTGTAACAATTCCCCGTGTTACACATTTCTACTCACAGTCACGTTTTGTCAACACATCAAACCAGTTTTCATACTACAATTATTTAAATATAGTTAAGTAATCCCGTTGCTACGTCTTGCCAAACTCTTGTTTGGGTTATCCATCTTAGACCGTACTGATCCAACTCTGTCACATAAAATCCACTCACTAAACACACATCATTTCTTTATTTCTGACATACAACTAATTGTTGTTCGCCCATAAAAGTGATGAGGACCATTTGTTACATCTACTTTTGAAATTTAGTTTGAGTTATGTCCTTGCTTATGAGTTCGTAGATGGCTAATGAGAGCCCTATTCGAGCAGCAAATGTCCTTGGACAGATCAGGTATGGGATATACACTGAAGAGGGTTTTTGGCCTAGCCTTGACGTTCTAGCTACTCTCCGCTGTTGATATTTTCACAAGATGATGCGTCCTTTTTGACTGTAGAGAGCAATGTAGATTTATTTGGTGCATGTTTTTCCGTTGTATCGTGGTCTATTTCAAAGATATTCAGTGAGATCTTTAAGGAATCCTTGTAGCACTTCTCTTAGCCGCCTTAAGATCATGTACCCTTCTCCAGTTCATCGTAGATAAGTATCTTTGGCAAGCGATGATCTGACATACGTACCAGAATTACCTGTCCAACGAAACCCATCATCAATAAATGAAGATGCCAACAACCGACTACCGCGAGTTCCTCTCAATGAAGCGCTATTGACATTCCTACTTTGGAGGAAACTCATAAAATAATTTATCAGCATTCAATCGGAAAAGCACCTGGTTCCGATTCAATGCCAATCGAAATATATACGGATGGTGGTAAGGACCTAATCGAAAAACGTCATTATCATTCTCCAACACTCATGGAACTCAGATTCTTTCTTTATTTCAGACATACAACTAAAATACACTCAATAAACACACATCAGATACACAAAGTGTATCCCAAGGGGAAAGAGAAAGAAAGGCAAACACTATTTGACACCTGAACTGGCTGAAGCAGTTAGATAGAGAAGTAACGCCAGGAAGAAGGCTGATAAAGATTCTACCACCTTAAACAAAACCAGAATACAACAGATGGACAGCAAAAGTAAGATACATTACAAAGGAAAACAAACGAAACACATGGAGAGAAAATGTAGTGCACTAAATATAAAAATGGAAGGAAATAGAGCCTGGAAACTTGCATAAACTCGAGGGAAAATATACAAAGACCAATCCAACACCTACAGTAGATGGTTGAAATAACATCATCTATCAAGGAAGCAGATACATTGAACATTTTCTATGCAAATGTTAACAAGTCACAGAAAAGGAAGAAATTAGAAAAATACTTATAAAGGTACAACTCAAAACAAAGGTCAGAATAATATTACTGCATTTAATTACCTATTCAGTATACAAGAACTGAACACGGAATCACCCAAAACTTGCTAGAAACAAAGCTCAGGATCAGATAAAAACAGAGATTAAATGATATGTAAGCTGGAACCAACGGCAACAGTAATACTCTTATGGTTTATGAACAGAACATGGAAGGAGGGACATGATATGATACCACTTTATTTAGGCGAACGAAAAGTAGAAAACATTCTGACCAATGATTACTTGAATGCCTGCTTTCTATTGTGTTGGACTGCTGTTTAGGCGTCCTCTTTGAACCATACCTTCTATTACTATTCTTTAGGCAATGTTTAATGTTATGAAAATAATCTCACTTTACAAAAAAAATGTTATTACACATATTTTCTCCAATCGTTCATGTCTAGTTGGTTGACTATAACTTTTCTCCATCGTTGA
Organism: Meghimatium bilineatum; assembly: GCA_034231615.1. Taxonomy (NCBI): domain Eukaryota; kingdom Metazoa; phylum Mollusca; class Gastropoda; order Stylommatophora; family Philomycidae; genus Meghimatium; species Meghimatium bilineatum. Next base: position 40,743,343 of record CM067311.1, read on the forward strand.
AACAAATTTTAACTCGTCCACTAACTGATGATTTTTGTGTTTCTTTCTTTCAGTTCTGTCACCAGAGTGCAGTAGCGGATTTGTGTACATGTCACCATTAAACAAGCATTTGGCGTACACGATAACTGGACAGTCAATTATTCTCTTTTAGTTGCCTTCTGATAGATGTCAAGTGACATGCTACCACTGACAACATTATGGGTTACTGTGACAGTACTGTTGGCAGTATTTCACAGTACGAGTTCTCTTCCGGAGAGACTAAGGGTTGGTAAGTTGTGAAACTATGCAGACAAACTGACCACCCAGCGCACATATTTTTGCATACACACACTAACACTCACATCTTCTCATACATAAATAGTAAACACTTATATAACCACAAACAAATATGTATTATGACAACATGGTGTTTAACTTTTATTTAACCACACGGGACAAGGACGCTCAGCTCTAGAACGCCTTGCTCTCAAACGCGTGGTGTGAGACTCGAACTCGGACAAGGGGTACACGATGTCAGTAAATGACACCTCGGCTAAGAGGGCGAAAGAGCCAGGGTCCAACTTCTCTTTAAGGAACAAGGCTCACGGATGAGAAACGGTTCAGTACCCAATGGGCACAGGCACAGCACGTCCAATTACACGAGGCGAGTTCATAGACAGTGGAACACCTCGTGCGAGTCAGACGAGAGCAAAAATCGTCTGGGCGAAGAGTCGCCACTACGTGTGCCTGGAGACAGATATAGGCTGTCACAGGCTAAGGGTAGCCCACCCGAATTGTGACGGCATGCCGAAATCGGATGTGCTAGGCCTACAAGGCGCATAACGGTGGCACATTGTAATCACGCTCCCGGCGGAAATCGCACGGATATCCGTGATGGTTACAATGGAGCGAACGCAAAAACAAACAAACAAACAAACATTTAACCACACTTGTGGAAAGAAATCGGAATGTCTAGATCAATCAAAACGTTTACAGCATGATCAGGGACGTAGATAGGTTATCGATGAGTGAATGGAGGGATTGACCTAAAATAAGCTAATTTCCTGATCTTTCTGAGCACTTCCCTCATTTCGTTAGATTTTTATCACTTTATTTTGGGAAAACCATTAAGAGGATGGGAAAAGTTTACATGTTTTATGACTGCCAACTAGTACCAAATGTTATGTTCTGATTTTTAAAAGGGAGGAAAGGAGGGGAGGAGGGGAGGGTGGTGTTGAATTCTCCCCAAACAATCTTTATGTACGTGCTTGAGAAGGAGCATTGCATATGTCCATACAAAGTGATATAGCAAAGATTGCCTCGTGTCTTTGGTTAAATAGTCGTTCCTCACCAAAATGTCCTAATCCACAACTCACTACCTAACCAGCTGTGTTCTATGTTACTTCAGGCTTAAACTACAATCCACTAACTAACTAACTTTGTTGTAGTTTCATCATCATCAGGTGCCGACTCCGCAACGAAGATTTGCTGCAACAGAACTCACACATCCTCTGTCTCTTGTTTGGTGGGACACTCTGCTAGACTGTAACCTGTCTATCTTGTAATGTTACTCTCCCACTTGTTTCTCTGCCTACGTCTTATTCGCTTCCATCTGACTTTATCCTCAAGTAAGGTCTTCAGCAATGTGTCATGTCTATTAATGTGTCCAAAATATTTTGTCTGCCTGGTCTTTATTTCTAAATATATTGTTTCTCTTAAGTGCTTTTATAAACTTTAGGATTTAGACAAGGTCATTATTATTCATTATTTATATGGATGCTTGTTTATTGTTCGTCATCCCACGTGGTGATGACTATTTGTTACATCCACTTCTGAAATTCTATTAGAATTATGTTCTTGGATAATTCGGGCATGGGATGCCTGCAGTAGATGTTTTCTATCTTCCCATGACATTCTACTGACTCCGCTGTATAACTATTGAATATCTCCTGTTTTCACAAGATGCTGCGTCTTTCATTTTATTGTCAAGAGTCATGTAGCTCTATTTTGTGAAAATTGTTCAAATGTTTCTTGGGATCCTAGGACAGATGAAACGTATTTTTAAGAACAAAAATGAAACATATACACTAAAGTTGTATTATACGAGACTATTATTATTCCATCCCTGTGCTACCAGTACCAAACCTGGACAATGACAGCACAAGACAAAAGAAAAATAGTGACAGCAGAAATGACATATCTACGAAGAATACTCGGAGTGCCATAAAGAGATAGAATTAGAAACGATAACACAAGACAGAGAACCAAAACAATATCAGTATTGGAACACATCAAAAGACGATAGATCAAATGGTTTTCACACGCTTCCAGACTGCCAACAGACAGCATGTCACAGATGGTCATGACACATTGACATAACGCCTATAAAGTCAGAGGCAGACCATGTAAAAGATGGATCACAGAAATCAAAGAAGCCACAGGAACAAGCTTACAAACAGCTCATACAGGAGGGCCATCTTCAGAGAACTCTTCTATCGCTGACTGCAAAGCAAACAAGGGCCACATCGTACAGATAGATAGACCAATCGTAAACACACATCTATCCTGATAGAAATCAACAAGCAAATTATACATTTAAACTTATACCAACATTGTGCTCTCAATATCAGACGTGAACACTAATTAAAGAACAAGAGAGAAAGCTTACCATGTGTGAAATGTAATCTCTTAAAAAAATATATCAATGTGAGGAATGAATAGATTACAAGAAATATGGGAACTACATTTGTGATAAAATATATTGAAAAAAAAAATTTGAATGGTTCAGCTATTTAATGAGAATGTACCTACATTAGTCAGCATCAAGAGCATACACAACATGCACATGAAAATAATAAAAGGCAGAAAAATAACGAGAAGAAGTTACCAAAGTTCTGAGAATTCACGATATTAGTGCATATCAAGCGATCAAATGTATGTGAACCGGAAAACTGATCGACATTCAATCCTGCGATGCCTAGCAACAAAAACAAAAGACAAATAATTATATAGTTGCATATTTTTGTCCGGGATGTCCCCAATCGGCACTACAATTTCCCACAGTCTCGCGAGTGGTCTTGATTCGCACTTGTGATCAGTGGCAAAATGCTGACATAAATGTTGGGGAGTATTCTTGTGCCAGTCACAACCACTGTCTGCTCCTTAGTCTAGGTATACACATCACACATAATTGTGTTGTAGAGAATGAGATATATCTGCACTAAGATATTCTTGAGATTTCCGCAGTGGATATTGAAATGGGCCCTAGATACGCTTCATTATTTATGGGTCATCTGGAGTATTTATCTATTTTCCGGCACCGTATCCGTATCAGTTACAGTTGTCGCCCGTGTGTTGCCGTGAACCGAAAGGGAAGCAAAGAATAACAACACTATTTACCTTCCACGCATGTCGTAAAAGGCGACTAAAGAGGTTATGTGATGGAGTTGGCTGTCCCATCCCATATAGGGTCAGTGACCCAAAGCCATGCTGAAGTCGGATGTGTCAGACAGAAAGGCGCAGATATCGCAGCAATGCTGTAAACCATGACACAACGCATTCCGTTCTCTGGACTACATCCTGTTAATCTGCAGGAGTTTGAGAACTAACGCAGAAGAAGATTTACAGTAGTTACATTGATCATAGTTTCGACATAGTTGAGATATTCGTACAAGTCCTAACCCCTTTCATTAACTTAATTAGTGACTTTCATTCTTCTATCAAATTTACTTCACACATTTTTCCTTACTTTTGTTAACTTCTTCGTTACCTCTGTTTTTATTGGACATGCATCTCTTTTATAAATTTATTTTATATTATGACTTAAGCTTCACATAGCTTTCTTTATATTTTGACTCACCCCAGATCATGTTGCAACTTCCTCCCTTTTTCACAACTACTCCATCTTGTCTTCGTATTTATCATCTTCATCATCATCATACGTCAGAATGACGCTGATTTCATTGATGCTCATGAAATGTACCATTTTATGGCATCTGTTTGTACCTCAAGGATGTCCTCTCTTCGACGCTAAAAAATGTTCGCCCTTAAAAGTGTTAAGAATTAATCTGACCACCCAATAATTGCTATTTCTTTTCATCCTCATAATATTCCAACTCTTCGAAGTTTGTGTCATTTCCCTTGTCTCCACACTGATCCCTTCACTAGCCCAGTTTTTCCGTCTCACGCAGTTGTCGTTTTCTTCAGCGATAAGAACGCATGGAACATTTAAATCCACTCACATTTACGCTCTTCCAACAGTTTTCTTGGTACTTTCCCTTATCTCGACAATACACAAGGACATGTAAGACAGCTTCTACTCAAACTATCCAGTTATGAAGGTCACACTTTGACATTGAAGATGTCTTTTATTCTTTTTTGACCAGCGATCTTGTTTACAGTAAGATTTATAAACGATGCAATACAAAAATATACCGGTGAATCTTGTAGGCGACTTACTGACATGTTTACATAACATTTATAGAATATCTCTAATCACATTGATTCACCTGTCCCAAATCATTTTAACCAGTTCCACTTATCGCGGAAGCATTGACGCTTCAGTTGCTGCTTTGGTTCTTTGCTCTTCTAGTGACCGCCCGCGTTTGTCCCTTGTAGGTGGTTTTATATATGGTATCGGCGTTATTAATCCTCATGGACTAAACCTCCAACATAGTTTCCCTTAATTTTTCCCAGACCTCCTCCTCCCACATTCGAATCAACATTGTCTTTTCCTTTGATATTTTTCTTTGTACTGCCATTTTATTTTCATTTCGTGTTTCCATATTAAATATATTACATTACCTATTTGTATATCTCATCTTTCGCCCATCTCTGTTATTACCTCTCCCCCCTCCCTCATGGCCCCAGGTTTTTCAAATAAAGACATTATGTGCATGCATTTATTTGTCTCTGGAGATTGTTCGTCCCTCCACTTGACCTTGTGTTCACCCCAATGCAAGCCACATTCTTTTTTTCTATTGTCGTTCTCTTTCGTGTGCATCCATTGCAATGTCCCTTAGTTCTATTACAACGTACATGTTTCATACGTGTACACTGATATGCATATGGTTTTATGTGGTATATATTTATATATGTTTTTGCTTAGGCCTATGTGTGTTAGTGTGCACACGTGTGCAATCTTTGCGTGTTTGTATGTATTTTTTTGTTTATGATTTTGCATGTGTATGTTTTTGTGGTGTATGTGAATGGGCATATATGCATATATGTATATGTGTGTGTACGTATTTGTATTTATATTTTGTTTCATAAATTTCTGTGTATTGTAGTATTACTCATATATATATATATATATATATATATAGTGTTTTCATAGTCAATGTATGAAATTGTTTGTGTGTATATTTAATGTTATATCGTCGTGTATATGCCGTTATACAGACTGTTCATTATTTTAAAAGATTAAAAAAAATTTCTTATTGTTTTCATTGTTTCTGTATTATTCGTAGTTTTCTTATTATAATATATCTAATCAGACGGAGATCATGGATTGAAACGTTTTCTATCTTATTCATGTTATTTTAATTATTTGTGTCATCTTTTATAAGTAGTGGTATATATTTCTAACACATATTTACTTAATAACTATAATTACTTTTGGTATTACTGTTACTACGGCCCATGTCTGATTGTTGGATCTTCTCTGTCGTGTTTGGTAATTATATGTTTATGTGAAGGATGACATTGGAAGCATACATGAGGTGTAACTAAGTGATATGCTGGCTATCATGTGTGATTCATAATCGTGTCCTTGAGTGGTGGCCACTAGATTATCTGTGATGTATAAACTGTAACCGTGATTGAAATACGTTTCGTTAGATAGAGAGGAGAGCTAGCTCCGATGTGTGAATGAAAGTGTCCGGCAGCCACATGAATAGGCATTGAATTAATGACTGAAGGTGTGGCGGTAAGAAGAAATGGAAAATATGATTGCAAAATTGAATCTGTGTCTAGGTTTTTTTGGGGGGTACGTCTCTGAGACGATAATTCTTTGTATCGGTCTCCAATTGCAGTTGACTGACACATGTACATAAAATGGAATTAGAGATTCACGAAGCTCAGGCAGGATTTAGAGCCGGAAGAGGTATTTAATATGAGGAGGATCATAGAAAATGCAGAGAATTCAACATCGACTTACATGGATGTTTTATAGATTACACTAAAGCTGTAGACTGTGTGAACCATCACCAATTATGGTGAATAATGAACAACATGGGTTCCCCAGATCACATTATACACCGACTTGCTGAGCTGCACAAAAATCAAGAAGCCGCCGTAAAAGTGGAAGGAGTAACATCGGAGTGGTTTAAAGTACAAAAAGGAGTAAGACAAGGGTGTACGTTGTCGCCATATCTGTTTAACATATATGCAGAGAACATACTGAGAAATGTAAAACACGAAACAATACAATAAGAATTCAGCCGCATAAACATCGGATGTTTACAGGTTCCAGAAGTTAGACACTCGGACGACACAGTGCTATTAATATCAAATGAGAACGACTTGGTGAACATGATAAAAACAGCAAAATGTTTCAGAGAACATCAAAACTTGTTTGTAAATATGAAAAAGACGAAAGTAATGAAAACCGACAAAGTGAACACACGACCTAGAATTAATACTGATAACAATGCTTTAGAAGCAGGGACTAATCTCGACTATCTCGGAGCTAACATAAACAGTGCAGGAGACTGCAGTAGAAATCAGGAAGAGAAAAGCAATAGCGATGTTCAAATTAAAACAACTGAAAAAACTTTGGCATGGTGCAAACACGGGAACTAAGGTATGTGTGTTACACACGTGTGTTCCCAGGAGCGAATTACGGCTTCGAAACATAGAGAATAAATAAAAATGCAGCCATTAGAATAGAGATCCTCGAAATGAAATGCTATAGAAGAGTCATGAGAATACCACGAACAGAAAGAAAGACCAACCAACACTAAGAAAAATCAACGTTAAAAAAATCTGACTCATAAACACAATATTAAGAAGGAATTTCGCTTTTTTTCGACTTTGTGAGAAGACACGATGGCAGCATCGAAATAGTGTTGTGCGAAGGGGCAATAGAAAACAGTAGAGGCAGAGGCGGATTAAGAAGTCGCTGAACAAGAGATATTCAGGAATGCATGCACATGTCGCTAGTGGAAGCGGGAGAACTTGCTAGAGACCTTAAGGAAGACTACATACTGGAAAGAATACAAGAGGTTGGAAGACACTATCCAAGAAATCAGAACAAGAAACCAGAAATGAGTTCAGTAGGGCAAGAACATGCGGAATCAATTGGCCTACCTGGGTTAGATGGTTTATGTATTTTAGGTATTTACATAAACATATTATGTATTTTATTGTGGAAAAGCTGCAGGCTCTGACAACATAACAGCAGACATAATAAAAACTCTAAATGAATTTGGTGTAGATACTATCACAGAAATTTGCAATGACATATACGAAACAGGCCATATACCTAAAGACCTAACATCATCAATATTCATACCACTACCTAAGAAGCCCAGGGCTGTGGACTGTACAGAATATAGAACAATAAGTCTAATGAGCCATATAACTAAAATACTTCTCAAGATAATACATGAAAGAATTAAGAACAAGATAGACATGGAGGTCGGTGAAGAACAATTCGGTTTTAGGAAAAACAAAGGAACCAGAGAAGCTATACTGAGTATCCGGCTAGTGATAGATAAATATATAGAAGTCCAAAAAAGTATCTATATTTGCTTCATAGACTACAGCAAGGCCTTTGACAGAGTCCAACATGAAAAATTAATCAAATGTCTTCAAGAAATAGGCATAGATGGAAAAGACATCAGGCTGATTAGAAATATATATTGGGAACAAACTGCATCAATAAGGTGTGAAAACAGCTACTCTCCATACATAGAAATAAGAAGAGGGGTAAGACAAGGATGCATTTTATCACCAAGCCTATTTAATATCTACACAGAGAATATCTTTAAAAATATAGAAGAAATACCAGGACTCAAGATCAATGGGAAAATAATAAACAACATTAGATATGCAGATGACACTGTTCTTTTAGCAGAAAGTGAACATGAACTACAAAGACTAATAGATCAAGTCAATAAATCAAGTAATGAATATGGACTGGATATAAACATTCAAAAAACAAAAACCATGATAATCAGCAAAGACACAGAAGAACAGGAGGTAAACATAAACATACAGGGAGAGAAACTACAACAAGTAAAACAGTATCAATATCTTGGACACATAGTCACAAATGATGGCAGATGTGAAACAGAAGTTAAAAGGAGAATAGGAATGGCTAAAAGTACCTTCAATGACATGAGGAAATTATTAATATCTAAACAAATTACAAACAAGTTAAAAATGAGAATTATAAAATGCTACATCTATTCCATATTAATGTATGGCTCAGAAACATGGACACTAAATAAACAATTAGAAGACAAAATTGATGCCTTTGAGATGTGGGTATATAGAAGAATAGGGAGAACATCATGGAAAGAGAAGAAAACAAATAAAGAGGTGCTAAAGACACTTAATATGAAGAAAGAACTATTAAGAGAAATAAAGATCAGGCAAATAAAATACTTTGGACACATTAAAAGACATGACACCCTATTGAAGACCTTACTTGAGGGTAAAGTCAAAGGGAAGCGAGCAAGAGGTAGGCAGAGATACAAGTGGGAGAGTAACATTACACGATGGACAGGTTACAGTCTAGCAGAGTGCACCACCAAGACAAGAGACAGGAGATGTTGGAGATACGTTGCAGCCAACCTTCGTTGCGGAGACGGCACTTGATGATGATGATGATGTATTTTAGGTAGTAGATACAGAGTAGGAGAGCCAAAATTACCCTTAAAAATCCGACGTTCAAGAGAACTCCGAGGAAGTTGGTTGCTGTTAAATTGTTGTTTGATTGTTTTGTCAACCGTATCATTATGCGCAAAAATCGGATCTTTTGCACACAGACGATTACAAAGTCAGGTCCTGTAGCTGGCGAGTTGCTTCTTTAATGTATAAGTCCTTCTGCCAAAAAACCGTGCCCCCTCTCCTTCATTAGCTGGTTGCGACTCTGGTCTTGTAAAGTTAGAGGGTTGTAATCGTGGAATATATAGCTGTTTTGTAGCATGAACGGTGTAATCAATATAAGCATCAAGTGGTTTCGTTGTTGGAGAAGAAGGAGTCTAATCATGTTTTGATGAGCGTAAGAGTCTAAGGGATCATCAAGTGAATATGGTGCAGAAGGCGAATGGTGGTAATAAAAGTATCGCTGAAGATGAAGAATACGGTCAAAACAATTGACATCACCACATAACAAAGAGTAGCGATCACAGCTGGGGCAGAGCGGGATGAAGGTAAGACCTTTGCTAAGCAATGATATTTCATAAGCAGATGTCGGGAGATCAGGCAGGCGGCGTACATCGAAGTGGGTGGTGATCAATGTTCCCATTTTGTGATGTTGCCCTCCCACTTGTGTCTCTGCCTACCTCTTGCTTGTCTACCTACCTTCGACGTTACTCTCAAGTAAGGTCTTCAACAAGATGTCATATCTTTTAATGTGTGTAAAATATTTAATGTACTTCACCTTTATTTCCTTTAATAGTTCTTTCTTTATATTAAGTGTTGTTAGGACCTCTTTTTTTGTCTTTCTATGATGTTCTTATTATTCTTCTATATATCCATATCTCAAAGGCTTGCATTCGGTCTCCTAATTGTTTGTTTATTGTCCAAGTTTCTGAGTCATACATTAATATAGAATAGATGTAACATTTTATAATTCTCATTTTTATCTTGTTTGTAATTTGTTTAGATGCTAATATTTTCCTAAAGTCATTGCAACTACTATTAGCCATTCCTATCCTTCTTGTAACTTCCGTTTCACATCTTCCATCATTTGTAGTATGTCCAAGATATTGATATTTATTTACCTGTTGCAGTTTCTCTCCGTGTATTTTTATGTTTAGCACCTCTTCTTTTGTGACTTTGCTGATTATCACGGTCGTTATCTTTTGGTTGTTTATATCAAGTCCATATTCTTTACTTGATCTATAGATTTGATATAATAGTCTTTGTATTTATGTTCACTTTCTGGGGAAAAAAGTGTAATCTGCATATATGAGGTTGTTTATTATCTTCCCACTGATGTTGAGTCCTGACATAAAATGAAAGGAAAAGCGATCTAATAAATAATGTATTTTCGACATATTAAAAGACATGACACCTTGCTGAAGACCTTACTTGAGGGTGGAGTGGAGGGAATTTTTCTCGAGCATGAGGTAGGAAGAGATACAAGTGGGAAAGAAACATTACGAGATGGACATGTTACAATCTAGAGGAGTGCATCACCAAAGCAAGAAAAATAGGATGAAGACGGTCTGTTGCAGCAACCTTCATTGTGGAGACGGCATTTGATGATTTGAAAACCCGGTTTCAATGTGAGCAGGAATGCAATAGATCTTGAGATGGGAAAATAGTGTGATCTGTTTCTTCTTTTTTTGGATATTTGGATTTGCATGCACTGTATTGCTCTCTTCAAAGTTCGAAATACCCGCACTGATCAGACCATATCAGAGTGGACGAACTGTGGTTTCCCAAGAGCTTGGGTCGTGGAGAGATGTTTTAAAGTATTCATTGAAACATTCTAAAGAAAAACATGTTACACCAGAAATGATTTGTTTATGTAGAAAATAGGAGTAAAAGTAATAGACATGAAAACATTAGAAGACTAAAAATGGCAATGCCATTCCTGGATTATATCAGATGACAACAGATGAAGTCGTTTTCACAAGCTTCCAGACTGCCATCAGATAGTGTCCATTAGAAAGCATTGCTGTTGACACGATGGATATAAATCCAGGGGAAGACCATGCAAATGATTTATGACAGAAATAAAAGAATCAACGGAAACCAATATATATAAAGCATACAAAAAGGTTGTTTCTATAGAACACTTGTACCACTGACGCTGCGAGGAATAAAGAGTATACAACGAAAAAGAAAATGAAAGAAATATTGAATCATTTTTGTCTAGCCTCCACGTGAGCGCCTACTTATACGCACTCCACCATCTGACGCTGAATGACATAAAGGGGTATAAAGCGAAAAGATAACTTCCAAAATTTATTTCTGGCGTATGTTTGAACATGATATCATTACGTAAGGAAAATAAATCAAAATAGCACACACACTCCTGTTTACCTGCCTGACATGTTCTGTTGGCTTACAATTTCAATAATTCCTGTTAAGTCACGGCTTTAGCAAGCCTTCTCGAAAATATATGTCGTTCCTGTTGATCTTAGGCATTATCACTTTATCCTGGCTGCTCCGAATTTTTCGGTGATTTTCATTGACTGACAGAGCGACCATAAATGCAAAGCGACCGATGATCAGTCGCATCGGCCAAAATGAGCTACCTAGCATGAACATTACTCGTAGAGGTTTGCGATTACGGAGAATCATGTTTTTTATGGGGAAGCTGGGCGGGGGAGGGTGGAGGGGGAAAGGTTTGATCCGACTGTGTAAGTAACTGTAACTTACTACTACTGCTAAGTAACAACAACAGTCACGTGTTTAAAAATACTACATCTGAAAAACTAAAAGGAAGTCCTACGTTTAAATTGTGCTTGTTGAAAGAATCCGCCGCTGAAGACGGATGTGTTGGGCCATTTGAGCAAATAAAACAGCAACACAACGCATTTCCATTCTCTGGACTATATTCAACTGGAAAACGCTGAAGAAGAAGAAGAAGAAAGAATCCTATAGACAGTTGTAAATCAGTAATGCAGGTAGTCATGGACAGTTAATAAAAGAAATAACAATAAACTGAAGGTAACTGAGATGTGGTGTCTGAAAACAATGATGACAAATTCCATGAACAGCCAAAAAGAACTAATAAAGAAGTCCTCAGAGATTCCTACGTTAAAAATACAAATTATAAACAAATTAGAAGCAGACAGTCAAGAATATTTGGGCATGTGACGAGAAGAACACAACTTGAACATTTAGTAACCAATGGAAATATCAATGGAAGAAGAGACAGAGGAAGAGAAAGCGAAAAATTTCTGGACGGGTTATCACTGTGGTCTGAGAGAATGTAACCAACTGAACTTATTAACAGCACAGCGGACAATGTTGTGAGAAAACATGATCGCCTACGCCATTCGGTATGACACTTGATTGATTGAAAACAATAATACTAGATCGTAAATAGACAGCCTTTGAACTAATGTAATGGAATATAATGTAGTGATGTCAACAATTATATAATTAAGCTATCAACACATAATTAGGCTATAGATCTTAGGGGCTCGCCATAAATTACGCCAACTCAGTTTTCTCTTGTGGAAAATTCTTATAATTTTATCAGATTGTATGCAAAAAATCTAATTCAAACAATTTCATTGTTAACCAAAATTTTGTTGTTGACATAAACTTGTGTCAACGCCACCTCCTCCCCCTTGTCAACAACTGTCAAAAATTATTCAGACTCCCTTCTTCCCCATGTTTTGACATATTTTATGGACATCCCCTTAGCCTCGGCTGAAGTGTTTGTTCTTTTAAGATCTTCACGTTAAGAGAGCTATTAAAGCATCGAGTAAAGACAGAAACATACAATGACAGTAATTGTTGTAATGATTACATCTGGCACATTACAATAATATAATTATCTGATGTGTTCATTCTTTTCTTCTTTAGTATTGTTCGCATCTATGAATGTATCTGCTTTCTTTGATCGCGAACATCACGGATATAACTAAATAATCTTGTGAACGCGAACCCACATTTATTTCTTAATGTTTGGATCTAGTTTGCACTTCTACATCGATAAGACTTCATTTACATTTCAGCTTTGTTCTCTCTATCACCTTGCTCTTTAATTTTGTTTGTGTGTGCATTTGTAGTTGGTTAGTAATTGTTCTGTCACTTTTTCCTTTGGTATAAAAATTGGTAGCATATCATATCCAGGACGTAGCTATAAATCCAGCATTTGTTGGCTGTGGTGATTTTCAAGGCAATATAAATACGTTCAGTAGGTTGCCATTGCTTTCTGAACGGTCCGGATGCACAATTGCCTGTGGTGAGGATCGAACTCGGTACCTTTGGTATAGTGTCTGTAAAGGACACGTCACATAAATAGATAGTAACATATTTAAATATTGAGATATATGGGCAGATAATATGGTAGACCTGTTGGATGACCAACTACAATATAAAACAGTGACGACCGAGCAATATATAATAAGTCCTGATATAACACAGAACTACGGGCACGAGTTGATAGGGGCTTAAAACGGAAGTTCAATAAAAAAAATACTAAATTCGGAAGTTGAAAAATCGATAAAAACAAAGAAACACGGAAAACCTGCCGACCATGAAAATATAACAAGACATAATGTAACAAAATATTGTTGACTCTGGTGTCGAAACTATCGCAAAACTGCAGAGGCATTTAGGTCTATGCTACAGGCAGGGCCGGTCTTAGGCCATTGCAACCTATGCGGCCGCATTGGGACCCGCACTTCATAGGCCCATAAATTAATATTAGAATCTATTTTATTATCCTCTTCCCTACACAGACTGGGCCCCGCGCAATCCGTTTCTCATTTTGGCCTCGCAATTGTTAGGGCCGGCCCTGGCTACAGGCCACATACCCACAGGTCTAAAAGCATAGGCATTTATACAGATAAAAATTAGGAAGCTGGATTGTGCAAAATATAGAACAATAAATTTGATGAGCCACATAACCAATGTACTGAGGAAGAATAATACATACAAGATTTAAAAACAAGATAGACATCGAAGTAGTTGATGAAGAATATAGTTTCGTTTTAGGAAAAACAAAATTGTATACTTAGTATCAAACGTTTAGTAGACATATATATATATATATATATATATATATATATATATATATATATATATATATATATATATATATATACGTTCATAAAATATTATTTGTTTTATAAACTACAGCAGAGTCGAGAGTCAGACATGAAAATTGAATTGAATGCCTCCTAGAAATAAATTTAAATGAAAGATGAATTACATCAATCTGATCATAACTATATATTTAATATAAACTTCACCGATAAGGTGTAAATAACACCTACAGGCTTACACCATACACATAAATAAACAGAGTACGAGTACGACTCTCGTCAACTCGTAGCTTGTGTAATGCCCTAGCAATGATTATAATTTTTCTCATCAACATGTTTTTGCTCATGTTTGATGTGTAAAATATGGGACACGCAGTTCCATGAAACAAATCTCAGCAGAACTTTTCCTAGGTGTACGTTACATACTGGCTTACCTGGGCAGGTTAAATAGAGAAAGTGCCTTGCCCATTTTGCATTAACCTTATCTCATTTCTGTTGGTGAGAACAAGGAAGAGACAAAAAAAACAACCATTACGTTTGGAATCAATCAGAACTGCACTAGGTGCCAGACGATGTTTTAATACACATCATCAACTGCCGAAGTGTATCATCCCCGGAATTTATATTGAGAATTACTCCCAACATAAATGTGAGGCGCCCCCGAGCCGACTCGTAGACAGTGGGTATTTTCTGGGGTTTACCTTCATACCATGTGATGTATGAAAGGATACTTGAATTAAACGAAATACAACTATCCCAAAGGATGAAAGCAGTGTGCTGTATACAAGTCTGATATATGGAAATCTTATTGGCGTAATAATTCATTAATGTTATAAGCACACACCTCATGCTTTTAATGCTTGTTGCAAACAATGCAGATGATAGAAATGCATTTTAAGTTATATATATATATATATATATATATATATATAATATATATATTAGTTCGGGACTATAAGGAAAAGGGAAAACTAAATGCCCATACGTTTGAACATAATCTACGAAAAAATAGCACATTTTTGATGATTTATCCCAAATATATAATACATTTATCAATAAGAATACATTTTCCTTAAATCTAAAAATAATGCGTAAAGTACGTTTTGTAGCATATCCTTTACAGGACTTAGCTATCAACCCAGCATTTGTTGGCTGCGGTGATTTTCTAGGCAATATAGATTCTTAAATAGTTTGCCATTGCTGTTTGAACGGTCAGGATGCACAATTGCCTGTGGCGCGGATCGAACTCAGTACCTTGGCCGTCACAGGCGCGCCCTGTACCACTTCGCCACAGAGCCGGACAAAAGTACTTACTGAAAGTATTTATTACATCACATAGAAATAAACTTTGGAAAGTGGGAGGTGTTTACCTTGATTACCCGACCATAACCAATGTCTGTAGATGTCAGAAGACAGATACATTTGTTAACAATTATATGTTTTAATGGGAAAACGTGATGATGTAGTTTATGTACAGCCCACCAGGTTGACGGGCTGTGAGTTAATCTGTGGGCGTGTTTATGACAATCGGTCACCAAAGGTCTCCGTAGAGAGAATTTCTGCGTATCTGATCTGTCTCTTTTGTGAGTTGTGGCTGACTGTATATTCTTTGCAGAGTGGTTTTTGTGTACCTTTCCTAAGTTCATTTTTATTTTTTACTTTTCCAAAAGCAACTGACATTAACAGAGAATTTCAACTTCTGTAATATTACTTATAAAATTATTACATTTAATGTTACATATGAAATTATATTTGTATTTGAACATGTAATTCTCAACCGAAGGAAAATATGATCATTAACAGTGCAGAATATATTTTAAATGAATAAAATATCGAACCTGCACAACTTGTGGCATGTGATCTATTTAATAAGAAAACATGTAGGTTTGATATTACACAATTAACGTTTGAACAGACACTTCGTTTGATTATCAAAGCAACTGTGGACTGAGCCCAGAGACTGCAGAACACATTCTTCATGCCTGTCAACTCTACCAAGAAGAGAGGGAGAAAATATGGCCTACTGAGACGGCATTGCTTCCAGACTTGAGGGGTTCCATGGATGACCTGAAGCGAATCACACAATTCATTGAAGCTATTGGTGCTGTAACCTGATATCTGACTGAAGAACGATGAAGAAGAAGAAGATTATCAAAGAACTAGTGTCGTTAGATTATCAAAGAAACGAGTGTCGTTAGATTATCAAAGAACTAGTGTCGTTAGATTATGTAAGTAAGGAGTGTCGTTAGATTATCAAAGTAACGAGTGTCGTTAGATTATCAAAGTAACAATTGAACAGACATTGCTGCCGAAGAAGGATGTGTTGGACCATTGGCGCAAATAAAACGGTGACACAACGCATTTCCATTCTCTGGACTACATCCTGCTGAAAATCTAATAAGACCATGGTCCTGCTACAAGAGAAATTCAGCAGGAGTTTGAGAATGTACGCTGAAGCAGAAGAACAGACATTGTGCTGTGAGATAAAGCTAACTGTACAACAAACAAATGTCGAGTGATCTAATTAACAAGTAGTCATTATCTTAACTCATGACAATCACTCCTGGCATCCCAATACGAGTTCTCTCTTACAGATGATGGCCATGGAATGCATGCTGATATTTCGCACAACCCATTGATTGTGTGCGTCTCTCACACTACTCCTCAATCGTCCAATGGAACAGTTCATTTAACACTCTTAATAATTATCTACTTCACCACGAATTCCTCGTCAAAAAAATGAATACATGTGACATTCAAAATGTCCACCTTGTCTATTGTCATCTGCCCAGACTAACTGGCCCTTAAATCAATTTTAAGCTATTTGTGCCCTTAAATCCATTGTCAGCTTTTTGTGATCTTAAAGCCATTGTTAGCTTTCTGTGCCCTTAAAGCCGTTGTTAGCTTTCTCATTACATTGAACTATAGCACGACAAAAGCAAAATATCCAAGTAAACCATTCCATGTGTTAATATCCAAAACACTTTATTCACACAAGACCCAGCCACCGATTATGAATCTTGCAGATCACCAATGAAGAGCCCAGCATAATAACTGTTCCACAAAGTATCTTCATTCCCTGGACTACATGCTGCTTGAAAATAGCAAGATCATTGTCCCACTTCAAAAGAGACTCAGTGTGAGTTTGAGAACGAATACATAAAGATATTAAAGAAAAAAAAACACGAACAAACTACAACGCATTTATTGTTACTGTTTCCGAGACCCATTTTAAGAACGTCGTACAGCCTCAATCTATATTCTCATACTAGAGGTTACCGTTCTTTTCGCTTATCACATTTCAGCAATTAGTATTTCTCTTAGAAAAGAAGAAACATCACAGTCTGACTTTGTTCTATTATGAACAGAACTCATCTATGTAAATAACAACATTTTCCCGAACGTTATTAGTTGATTAATGTATTTGGGAAAAAAAATTGTCATTGAACACTCTAAATAATTCATGTTGAATATAATGATATTGCTTCTTAAACTTAACGACACATCACGTTGAAGGTTCAATCTTTAATGTCAAATGTGTTTTCATGTAATGAGATTTATTTTAAAATTATAACGATCACGTGGTCATCCAAAATATATACACGTACCCTGATTCTGAATTCATTTCAAACGCTGACATTGTGCAGCTGACAATGCGCGAAGTACCTAACTACTCGTATAATCGATCACGGAAAAAACTATATGTCCAAAAAAGCAGAACAAGTAACTGTCCTAGACCCACATTTGCGATTGTTTATAGCACGGTCAGACTATGCTGTCTTTTCTGAAAGATGTCCACATGGGATTTGTAGGATAGGCTGTGGTCAACAATTTCTCATACTCTTTTATTTCTATCGCTGCCTTCAAGAGTCTGGCTATCGAGCGTCACACTAGAAAATGAAATACGGTTTTATGAATGAACTTTTTGTTCATTCAACATCCCATAATTTACTCCTTATTGCGATTCCACTGAAACATCGATTCATTTCTTCATTGAGAAATTGCTTGTAATGTTTTCATACGACAAATGTTTTATCAGTTTATCTAATTAGCAATTGAGCAAATATTTTGTCAAGTGAAATGAAGTCTGCGAGAATATATTCTACCTCCGCAGAAGACGGATGTGTCGGACTATTGACGCAAATAAAACGGCGACACAACGCATTTCCATTCTCTGGACTACATCCTGCTGGAAATATAGTATCACCATGTTTCTACTACAAAGAATTTCAGCAGGAGTTTAAGAATGTACGCTGGAGAAGAAGAAAAAATATTCGACCAAGTGATCTAGGTGACAATTAAAGAACTATTTTCATAAATGATGTAATTAATAAATGAACAACTATTTTCGTATGTTACCAAGTGAAATAATACGATCATATACTTTATTATGTGACCAAGTGAAATAATGTGATCATGTATTTTCAGGAGCTTTATTTGAGCAGGAGTACGAGGGTCAGTGGCGAGCTTTAGAGTGGGCTGTTGAAGATCTGAATCTCAACCCTGAGCTTTTACGTGAGACTCTCGTTCTGGTGGACAGGGAAACAGTTCCACCTCAGGACAGTTTTACAGCTCAGAGAAAAGGTTGAAACTGTGCGATTTTTTTGGTTGTAATTATTGTATAAATTCGGTTTAGTTATGGTTTATGTGTATATGGTTATTGTTGAAGATATTGATCTTTCGTTAGGCAGATCATCTGGTACGTGTACCAGATCATCGCCTGCCAAAGATACTTCTCTATGGTGAGCTGGAAAAGGATATACAATCTCAAGGTGGCCAAAATAAGTGTTACAAGGACCCGTTCAATACCTCGCTGAAAACTTTTGAAATAGACCAAGATTTATGTGAAGAGTTTCCACAAACAAGATTTACAAGACGCTCTACAGTGAAAAAGGGGCATTATCTTGTAAAAAGAGGAGAAATGCATCAGTTCAACAGTGAAGAGAGGCTAGGAAGTCACGGATAGACCAAAAACCGTCTACAGTGGTCATTCCATGACCGAACTGTCCAAGGAAATTTGCAGCATCGATTGGGTTTACTAGCAATCTACGAACTCAAAGGCAAAGAAAGACATAGCTGTAACTGGATTTCAAAAGTAGATGTAACAGATGGTCGTCATCACTTGTGATGCAAGATCAACAGTATATTGTTGACGATATACATGTAACATGTTTCGTTGCTTGATATCCTTGTTGCAAACATACCTATAAAATATTTTATTGCCATGCATGCTTTGAGTTTTGCTAATTTATTTATTGTTATTGTAATCAGTTTCATTTAGTGCATATCTGACGAGTGATGCACAATCAGTTTCTATTTATATATATTTGATCAGTATGCATCGGCTGATTGTTGGAAATGTATATTATAATGTCATGCTTTGCTATTTCTCTGGTTTATTTTGTTTATTGTTGCTGTTCTCCGTTTTGCCTAGCCCTTTAGCTAGTTTTAAAAAGTAGCGAAGACTGTTGTTGTGAACTATTTCCGCAGGATTTCTTTCCTTTCTTCTGTCAATCTCTTGGTCCCAAGTCCTATCTTCTGGTGTGGATGTACTGATCGATTGAATTAACTTTCATTTGTATAATTAGTTAGTCGTCAGATTATCAACATGGTGTTCCGGAAACATCCATAGGTGTTTCGATCTCATATCTAGTTTCTCCCTCAGCATTTGGTAGCTTTTCTGTAATTGCTGATAACACTTCTTTTGATTTCTATATGCCGCTCATTCCTAGCAACACCACGCTTCACTTCTAAGTCCTGCGTTCTAGCCACATGCACGAACGAAGAAATACACCCCACACTATTCAAGTGATATTTTATATGTGATTGCATTCAAAATATCAGCATTGCACATTGAACTACCACTAGTAAATGTGGCAAGTCTGTCTGCTCTTTTTTTCCATAATTCCCAAGTGTTCCGATACAAAAATGAAGGTAGCTATCTCCAGTACAGACTTCATCAACAAATGTAATCACTGACGGTGTAAATAGTCCAACTGAGTCTGTCGAAGCACACTCGTAGAATCAATAAGTGTTTCATTTGTATAAGATTGACAAACTACTCTAGGTTGTTTAGTTCCAACAATCCTTCTGAAGTTTTTATCTTCTGACTTTATCTTTTCTGATAAATGAGTTTCTAATAACTGTTATAATTAACTCTTCTTATTAAACTGGTGTGAATATTGTGCGCTAGTTCCAGTTTTTATAATATTAGATGAGTGTTGGTGACTCACACAAGCAATTTATATGGTAGTTTATATAGTAGAGTCATTATGTCGTCATGATGAATAAATTGTTAACATGGGTGTACTGGCAGTTATAACTGTGGAGATATGATACCTCCTACTAATAATGTATGTTGTAGTGGTTGACTATTTGTGTTGATGTACCCTTACGACCTTGCCTCTCTGTGCTGATGTGCCACAGCAAGCTTGTCTCTCACAATTAATGTACCCTTACGAACTTGCCTCTCTGTGTTGATGTGTCACTGCGAGCTTGTCTCTCTGTGTTGATGTACCAGTTGATGTAATTTATCAGGTGACTTTTGGTTTGATGTTACAGCTACTGTTGATGACTTGGCTATATACATTATGATCTGACATGGGAAGGGACCTCATTCGGATCAGCTTGGAGAGCATGAGAACGAATGCGTCTGTCAGAAATGAACTGATGTCCATTCTATTTACTTAATCCTACTTCATGTTGTGTCAGGATACATTTTGTTCAGATCACCACAGATCTCCCTCACGCTAAATATATCTTGATTACGCGCATGTTTATTCTAAATATAGAGTCGAAGCTTAGCAACGATCTCATATCATTGTTTCATTGTTGGTGGGATTTGTTTAGGTCGGCGTTAATGTTGAACAGATATGTCTGTCATTAAAAAAAAACGTATTGGCTACATTGACCAAAATGAATCAGCTATCTATGTTTCACGAACAAAAGGAAGAAAGGAACACACCTTCACTTTTTACAATAGTACTTGTGCAAATTCATCTGGCGACAATGTACCAAAACTCAACATCTATATTCTTACAGCACTAATCTACAATACATAGCCTGATATTAACCACCAATGAAATAGCTTCAACTATATCAATAATCATAACACCAACCTTCATCCTAACTACTAAATCCTAATTCCTAAACCCAAAATACAGTGGAAAAATACCCTCCCCCCCCCTCAACTCACCATTAAATTTATACACTCATCTCTGACACAGCAAAATGCCACCCTAAACCTACAACAAATATTTGCATACTCTCAAGAATTTACATGCATGTTTTACCATTGCAATAGTGCACGGTATTCTTGTGCAGAACATTTTAAAAATACACACCAAATAACAAACGATATCAAATACTAAACTGTCTGAGAAAAGCTTCAATGAAGTGTCTGAGAAAAGCTGAAACGGTTACCAAACTAAATAAAATAAGAAATGAAGATATTAGGAAAAAAGTTGGTATAATATATATTGAGCATATTGAGAGACAGCAAGTAAAATGGTTCGGTCACCTTATGAGAATGAAGCCACACCAAATACCAATACGAGCATATAACACAAGAATATTCGGGCGTAAGGCCAAAGGTAGACCAAGAAAACGGTGGATAGAAAACATCAAGATAGCCTTGAAGAAACATGTACTAAATGCAACTTCAGCGACACATCTGACCTTGGAATGATACCTTAAGCTCCCACCCGTACGCTTAAAGGCAAGTGTGAATGCGATCAACAATCATTCACCTGGGGAAAGACACTAGAGAATAGACAATCAAATACTAGCCTCCACATATGGCTGGCTCCAGTATAGTACTGTGGATGTCACGCTCCACATATACAGGAGGAAACCCTGTTTTTTTACTGTAGCCGACTTAGCTCTCCCAAAAAAATACGTCGTATTCTTTACTTCCGTGGTAATCAGAGCACATTGAATTTTGAATTTGTTGCGGAAAGGACACGGAGATGAGCGACATGTTAAAAAATATACATATTAAAATAGTCAGGAATAGCTTGGGAAGATAGTACATGGGGCGATTGAGAGGTAAACCGAGAAAGATTAATGGACATCTGAAACTGTCAGCATAATACCTTTCGTTATCTGCTGAAAGAGATATAACTCTTATGAGGATGCCTGAAGATATAGACTCCTGCTCATTAAGTCATTAATAGTTTCAGAAATAAATATATCACAAAAAAATATTATCTCGAGATATGTATTGGCTACTATGCTTCTCTGACATATAATGCATATTTTTGGTTACTATGCTTCTCTGACATATAATGCATATTTTGATTACTATGCTTCTCTGACATATAATGCATATTTTTGATTACTATGTTTCTCTGACATGTATTGTATATTTCACATGTAGTGTGCCGCATGACCCAGATTGGCATAGCAGCTATGTTTGGTCCAGTATCCTCTCTGGCAGCTGGACACGTCCAATCAATGTGCACTGCGTTTGAGATCCCTCACTTGCAGTGGCGTTGGGACCCACGAGATTCCAGGGACTACTTTTCCATTAGCTTATACCCACACTATCTAACACTGAGTACAGCTTATAGGGATGTCATACGGTTCTGGCAGTGGACGAGGTTTACCATCCTGTATGAGAATAATGATGGTAAATATCTGCGTGATGTATGTATGTTTGACCATAGTCTCGTAGCATTCTTTATTCAAAGATATTGAGTAATATGAACAAAATTGGTAGACATTATGATCAATACATATTTGAAGATACACCAAGCGCACCGCTAGATGTAATAATATTGACATATTTAAATGCATGAACACAATATTGCATAATAATTTACATTTATCATTCTTCTGTTTGCTTGATGTCTACACTATCAGATACGCCTTTTAAATGAACTTAAACAGTGTCCAGAATCATTTTTGGTTTCATATTTCTTTGCTTTCAAGGACGAACCTCTGATCCTATATATATATATATATATATATATATATATATATATATATCAATGTTGAACATGGGATCTATGCCCACATCAGTCCTACGGACGATATGCTATAGTTCCATAATTTTTCTGTTTGTTTTGTTATATATATATTTGAGTGTGTTATGTATATTTTCTGCTCGAGTTCTTTTACTTCTGACTTTCTAGTTTTTACTCTTCCGAGTGGGGTGTAAAGTGCACATCATTGCTCTCGCTGGACCCATGGTTTAGTAGATAGCCAAAATCCTAAAAGTAGGTCCCATGGTTCACCCTGGAAACAGAATGGCAGCTGCTTTTGCTGTCTTTCTGGCCAACACTTTTAGGTTCGTGAACGTGGATGTGGAGGCTGTAGATTTAATAAGAACTGACTGCAAAGAGTTAAGCAATATCTCTGAGACCTCTACGCACCCAGCAGCACTATCGGCACATAGTAGCGCACGACATCTTTGCATTCCGTCTCTGTCAGAAAGGAAAGCAGACATTTGAGGGATGAGATGTCCTAGTCATAAAGATATTCTACTCATAAAGATGTCCTAGCATAAATATATCCTAATCATACAGCTGTTCTAGTCATAAAGATATCCTAATCGTAGGAGATGTCCTAGTCATAAAGATATCCTAGTCATAAAGATATCCTAGTCATAAAGACATATTAGTCATAGATATCCTAGTCGTAGATGTCCTAGCCATAAAGATATCCTAGTCGTAGGAGATGTCCTAGTCATAAAGAGGTCCTAGTCATAAAGAGATCCTAGTCATAAAGATATCCTAGTCATAAAGATATCCTAGTCATAAAGAGGTCCTAGTTATAAAGATGTTCAGACCGTAGAAAATATTCTAGTCAGAAAAGGTTTCAGAATCATCGATCGAATAAAATGATAATATTTTAGAATATTTTATGCCTCAGGATTGACAAGGGTTCAAGAAGTTCTTAAGGGATCCAATGAGCCTCCATCACGGATTACAATCCGAAAGTTAGAGCTAGTCAATAATGACTATCTCGTTCTCCTGAAAGATCTCAAGGACAGAGGGGAGGACAAGTTCATTATCGACTGCGGAATCAAGACTATCAAGCCTTTTCTTCACGCTGTAAGTTCGTTAATGTTGTGTCATGTAAGCTGGCTGATGATGTGTGATGTAAGTTCGTTGAATGTTGTGTGTGTGTAAGTTGGATGATGTGTCATATAAGTTGGTTTATGTTGTGTGACGTAAGTTGGATGATGTGTCATGTAAGCTGGCCGATGGTGTGTGATGTAAATTTGTTGATGTAAGTTGGATGATGTGTCATATACATTGGTTGATGTTGTCTAATGTAAGGTGGCTGATGTATAAGTTCGTTGATGTTGTGAGCTATAAAGTGATTGATGTTATGTGCTGTAAGATGGTTAATGTTGCGTGCTGTAAGGTGGTTCATGTGTGCAATAAGATGATTAATATGTGCTATAGCTTCATTGGTGTTATGTGCTGTTAGATGGTTGATGTTGGCTGTTTTAAGTTGATTGATGCTTTGTACTGTAAAATGGTTGATGTAGAGTTCAATGACAAGTTGGTGTCGTGTGTGCTATAATATATTTGATATTTTATGCTGTAAAATGTTTAATACGTACTGTAAGAAGGTCGATATTGTCTTATGTAAGATGGTTGATGTGTGATGTAAGACGGTTTTTTTGTGTGCTTTAAGATGATTCATATTTTGTGCCGTAAGATTGTTGATGTTTATTGTAAGACTAGATTCATTCGGATCCCGTTTTTTTATTGGGACGAAAATTTATTGGGTTGCCTACCCTGATATGCCTCACATTGCCAATGTGCTTGCAAACTCGGCGCACCATATCAGGAACAAAAGCGAGTATGAATCATGCAGTCAATAACCAATTCATCGAATGCAGTCCATAAGCAATAATTTATGAGTAAATGGGAATATCGCGGTAAAAACGTTGTTCTCCATCTTCGTTGACGAAAACCACGGCAATCTTGTTAGATGTTGCTTCATTATAGCGACATTGATCAGATTGACGATCGAACTTGAAGACCATGTTTACTATTTGGGTTCTCTTCTGGTTGAGCAGCATTTTGAATCATTCTTGCTCAATACCACACATTAACTGATACGACTATGCTAATCTTATGTTGACGAAAAAGATAGATTTTATGATGAATTTCTCTTTCGCATATAACATTTTCTGCGTGTGCTTGTCGAACGTCTGTTGCCTGAGTAATGTCCAAAACATACAACTGATCGAATTGTGGAACATTGTTGTAAGGTGGTTGGTTGTATATGAGAAGTTGGATGATAAATAAGTTTGTCCATGAATTTTTAAAACATATATATGGGCCTCGACCTTGACAATCCGTAATATGTGTTCCCATTGACACTAAAGAAAGAGCACTATTATAAGAGCGAATATTCTCGCGAAAATGTGTGTATTTAGGGTGTGTATTCGAGGTGTGTATTATCAGAGAGCATCAAGCGCAGGAAATCGGCATACTGCCTCTTATTACCATGAATGCCCTCTGGCTTGGGGATCACGATCTTTTCCTTTCGGCTACAACTTGTGAACATGCCATCGAAATGCCATTTTTGGACGAAAGTCCAAAAAAATTTTAGCATCAGAAAATTGACATATAATATCGAAAATTCCACAGTTATGTGTGGCAACACGGTTCTATGCAGAATTTTCTGCTTCATGTGAAACTTCATGACTTGGACGCATTTGTAACAATGAGCGAGCTTCGGCATCTGCAGCACAGCATCCCTGCGTTTGCGCAACAGTTTCGTGACGACGTTGGTATTCTCTATTCATAACTTGTCGATTTTCTCTTTGCACTGGTGATTCTAGCTTATCTCGATACTGATGCAAACCAGCATCCTTAGCAAGTCATGTTTGTCTCTGTTGAAGGGTTTATTGATCAATTCTTTGTATCTCTCTTTCAATTCAACGTCTATGTTCTGCAGCATTTGCGGCACGAGTCCGAGTGAGTGGTTCTTGATTTTGATAACTCTACCATCTAGCTTTTCGCACTTTTCTGTTTTTTTATGCTTTCTTGCGATTGGATCATCTTCAGTGATCATTTAATGCAACTTTTTGTATATTTTAAATATAATGTATTTTAGATTAATTTAACCACAAGCCGATAAAGAAGTTTACCTGTTAGCACACTAATAACATTTGTATGTAAAAATATCGACTGCTATGAATAACGTCCCGACACTAATCGTTTTGATTGGACGTCGCTCTGAATTCTGTGTCGTAAATGCTATATTTTTTAGCGCTCCTTAGAGTCTGCCAGAACACGGCTATTATATTATAGATGATTGATGTTTACTGTAATATTGTTGATATTTGCTGTAAGATTGTTAACAGTATGTACTTTAAGATGGTTAATATTCTGTGCCATAAGATTGTTTATGTTTTCAGTAAGTAAGATGGTTGATATTTGCTGTAAGATGGTGAACAGTGTGTACTGTAAGATCGTTGGTGTGTACTATTAAGTGGTTAATATTGTGTACCGTAAGATTGTTTATTTCTACTGTAAGATGGTTGGTATTTGTTTTATGATGATTGGTGTGTACTTTAAGATAACTAATTATGTACTTTAGGATGGATGTTGTTAGTTTGTGTTGTGTACTGTAAGCTAGTTAGTTGATCTTATATGCTGTGAGTTTGGTGGTGATGAATGTCACAATGTGACTGTTGTTTAATACATGGAACGTAATATATTATGAGGATACTGAAGATTATATTCTATTTTGTAACATTCATTCTCAAACTCCTGCCTCTTCTCTCTTCTAGACAATATCAGTACTATATTTTCAGCAGAATGTAGTATAGAGGAAATAATCATAGAATCCATAACCCATTAGGATCGTGGGTGTGTATCACTTTGAGATATTTGAAACAGAAAAAATCTCCAAGTATCCATATCAGTAAATTCAAGTAGGATGCAAGATGATACATTAAAAATTATTGAGACTAACTGGATTTTTTTTTTCTTTTTTTTTGACTACCAAAAACTCCAAATTTAGTGAAAAAACGCAGCTGTGGCATCGCCGCGAACAAACGAAAGAAAGAAGAAAATAGCAAGAGTTGCCACGATATTGATTAAATGATTCATTTCAAATATTTGATCATAAGAGTTGAATATGTTTTCAGAACCAACTGAAACTTGAGGAGTGAGTGGCTGCAGCCTCTTTGATTATGAGAATATGAACTAACAATAGCATTTTCTCTGATCAGCAAGTATTATCATCACAGGAATTAAGTGAACTTTCAGGGGAAAATAACGGCACACACAACGTGATGCATCCCTTCTCTTTCCGACATGAGCATTTCTAGACTTCGTAAACACAGTTAATAAGAATATGATCATTAAATTGCAGAAATGGATAATTGTCACTGGAATAAGTCCGCGATTAGCCCGTGATTTGAAAGATATTGCCCATCCATGATATAGAGTTACAACCGGCCGCCGAAAGCCCGGGAACCAAAGATGAGCAAAGAATAACAATACTGTTTATTTTACATGCATGTCGTAATAGGCGACTAAGGAGGTTATGGGTGGAATTGACAATCCTACACATGGTCAAATTGGCTCAAAAGCCATGCTGAAGTTGGATGTGAATGGCCGAGAGGCAAAGATATCACAGCAAAGCTATACACGATGACCTAACACTTTTCATCTCAGAAGTATATGCTACTAATCTGTAATAGTTTGGAACGAACGTAAAAGAGTTACAGGAACCAGAAGTGTTACAACGTAATAATTATGTTTGTGTATTTTATAAAATATTTACTTTTCTTATTTATGTTCTACAGGCTTTAAAACTGAAAATGATTTCTGAAGTGTACCACTACTTTTTCACAACATTGGTGAGTTTGTGTTGTTATTATCTTTAAATGTTCAAACATATCATTAGCAACATTATTATTCATACTAAGTATTGACTTTTTCAACTTACCGCCATTCCGACCTTGAAACACGAGAGTTGAAACACGCTCTATTAAAAAAAAACGTAAATCAATATTATCACTACCAGATATTAATTCTTTCTAAATATAAACACCCCTATCAAGAACATTACTTCCTCGTTAAAAATTGCTTCCACATCAAAAACATTACTTCAGCATCAAGATCATTACTTCTACATTAAGAGCATCACTTCCACATCACAAACATTACTTCCACATCACAAACATTACTTCCACATCACAAACATTACTTCCACATCACAAACATTACTTCCACATCACAAACATTACTTCCACATCACAAACATTACTTCCATATCACAAACATTACTTCCACATCACAAACATTACTTCCACATCACAAACATTACTTCCACATTAAGAACATTACTTAGACATCACAAACATTACTTCCACATTAAGAACATTACTACAACATCAAAGACATCACTTCCACATCAAGAACGTTCCTACACCATCAAGGACATTACTTTCACATCTCGAACAATACTACAACAGCAAAGACATTACTTCCACACAAAGACCGCAAGGCAAACAAGGACCACAGCGTATAGATAGATAGATAGATAGATAGATAGATAGATAGATAGATAGATAGACTCCTATATGCCTTACAGCGTCAGGGATAGAAGGATTCTCTTGAGATGTAATGCAGGATTGGCATTGTGTTTGTTAGTCTTCTGGTGTTTTCGTTTCTAATTATGTCTCTTATT
This sequence comes from Meghimatium bilineatum, assembly GCA_034231615.1. Lineage (NCBI taxonomy): Eukaryota > Metazoa > Mollusca > Gastropoda > Stylommatophora > Philomycidae > Meghimatium > Meghimatium bilineatum. Next base: position 40,771,899 of record CM067311.1, read on the forward strand.
GTTACTCCGAAGATTCAACGTAGACAAGTCATTTCTGTTGTAGGAAGTTTTCTTTTGGATTCTGTTGTTAGTGTCCACGTTTGACATTGGTAGCATAGTGATGGTATGATGATCGTTTGAAATAGTGCAATTTTACAGTGTTCATGGTCACATACTTGTTTATAAAAATAGGAGACATCTGTTCCAAGATCTGGTATGCTATGTTGCATCTATGTTAGATTTATTTTGGTGTTTTTCCCATTCGATGATATGATGCGTCCAAGATAAGTGATTTCTTGCACCTGTTTAAGTTGTTGATCATCGATTAGAATAGTGATGTTTCTATCTTTTTTGTTGCGATTTACATTACTTCCGTTTTTTTCTATGTTTATCTTCATGTTAAAGTCCCTACATAGTGTGTGGTCTATTTATATGTTGTATTAGTTATTCTTTTGTTCTTGATATTATTGCTTGATCGTCTGCAAAAAATAAGTCGCCCAGGAGGTTGTTTAGATTGTCTTCTTCATTAGTGTTGGCAATGTTATATATGTAATCGATATATGAGGATGATAAAGAAAGAAATTTCTGGATGAATTGTCACTGTGGCACAAAAAGAAGTCACAAACTGAACTTATTAACAACACAAGAGACAGCGAGTCGTGGAGAAGTACTAGCCGGTACGGACACATGTTGACATTATGTGTTCGAACTGTGTGACTAGGTCAGGAGTCAAATAACGGTATCATAGGTTAAAACATAAATTCTCCTTCTTGCGAATCAAACAAAAATTCGAACCTGGTGCAGTAAATATATAATTAATAGGCCCAAAAGAACACAGTATACTGTAATTTTTACGACCGTCAAGATATAATACGTGTTTAATTTATTCATAGCAATAATAAATTAAATACAATACAATTACGAAGTTCGATTGTCTACAACCAGATCATAGACTAACGATACCCAATTGCTGTGAAATTGTGTATTTATGTGTATTGTGTAATTATCTACCAATACAGACTCACATTCGAGTGCTGAGATGTTATATCGAACCAATTCATTTTTATGGATGTAAAGCATGGACTATAAATAAAAAAATTCCAAACGAACTGGAGGCTATCGAGATGTAGTTTCCGAGAAGAATGATGAAAATACCATGGACAGCTAAGAAAACTAATACAGATGTTCTCATTGATGCTGGTGTAGAAAGATCACTCATATCAAACATTAGGGGCGGACAGTCAAGATTTCTAGGGAATGTGCTAAGGAGAACACAGCTTCAACACTTAATAACCACTGAAAAGATCAAGGAAAGAAGCAATAGTGGACGACAAAGAGAGCTTGCTGGATGGATTTGTACTATGGCACGGTAGAAGTTCACCAACCGAGATTATTGACAACACAAGAGACAGAGAGTAGATGAGAAACATGATGCCTACGCCATTCGGCATGATACTTGATTGATTTATTGTAATTTTCTACGCAAGAGATTATTTGAACGAAATTTCTGGTATCACTTGAAACATATTCGAAATGTTCCGTTTTATGAAATCATTACCAATCGAAATAGCAGAAAAGATAGTTGACATATTTCATATGGAAGTACATCGTCAATGTTAATTGAACAGCAGGAAAAGCGATGTTTATCAAATAATCAGTAAGCTGCCAAGGACAAATGTTGACACTTTACGAAATGTGTGCCTCGGTCAAAGGTAAGCCAATCGTATCATTGGTCACATTTAGCCAGATTCATGGACATTAATTCGAAATTCTGCTATCACCATTAACATCTTCGTAAAATATTCTATTCGTTTGACAAATTAATTTGATAACAAATATAAGAAAACAAAGATCTACGGAGCTTTTCCATATATATATATATATATATATATATATATATATATATATATATATATATATATATATATATATAATATATATATATATATATATAATATATATATATATATATATATATATATATATATATATCATTGTTAAAAACCATCAGGTTACATATATAACAATCAATACCTTCACTCTACATATATAAATATCCAGGGCTGGCTCTAACAATTGCGGGGCCCAATGCGAAACTGATTGCGCGGGGCCCATTCTGGTTAGGGAAGAGGATAATAAAATAAATTCTAAATAAATTTATGGGCCTATGAAGTGCGGGGCCCACTACGGCCGCATAGGTTGCAATAGCCTAAGACCGGCACTGCAAATATCAATGGTACCACTTTACAGATGTTCCAATCAATGTTATTACCTACTACGAATACTGTCTGACATACTGTAAGGAATAAATGTTGTGATATGGTACAGTAAGACAAAGACATGACCGACAAGTACCAACGATAACATCAAAAATAAAGCAGATGCCATCATTACTTGTACAACTACCATCTGAATAAAAAAATGTGTTATTTTAAACATTTAAGTTCACATTGTACACTTAGTCTCATCGCCTGACGTTTATGAACATTGTGTATCCCACCAGGACCTGGGGTTAATAGATCTTGGAGACTATATGTACGGCGGTGCAAACATCACAGCATTAAGACTGATCGACCCAGAGAGGAAGAAAGTGCTCAATGTGAAATCTGATTGGGAGATGCGCTCAAACGCAGGCTACGATTCACCGCTTATGAAATACAAGGATATTGAGGTTAGTGTTAAAACATGCTGCCATCTAGAGGTTTTTAAATATTCAAGTATGTCAGGTATACACTAGTATTTGATAATATAAGTCATTGCTGCTGATATAACGGAATAATTCCAATCTATGGTTGAGTGGTATGTCGGTAACAACAACTGACTGAAACCAATAACTGTTTCATAGAGATAGCGTTTGAATATTTATATTTAATTGATGGAATGTTTGTCTGATATAAAATAGGAATGGTTATATCGGGTAAGTAATAGAATAATGATTAAATTGTTATATCTGTTACTTAATAGATGAATAATTCGATAGTTATATCAAATATGTTATAGATGAATGATTTAATGATTATACCTGTTGTATTATATATGATGGTATGAATATATGTTATGTAATACACGACTGATAAACTGTTTTATTTAACATGTTATAGCCGATTGACTGCAGCGCTATCTGTGACATAAATCCACCTGTTTTTCACTGGAGTGTGTGGTTCACATTTCTATATCTTTTCATGACGTTATGTGTTTCATGCAGTTCTAACCTCTCGTACCCATGAGCCATAAACATATAACAATGACTTTAAAATGACTTTGTGTATTTTGATGATTTTATTTTTCCTATTGTTCCTGCTGGGGGAGAGTGTTAAATATAAGATTAATATGTAAAATAACATGTAAAAAAGAAAGCAAACATTATATAATACAATCAGGTAATTCCAAAAATAAACATAAATGCAACAAGGCTAAAGAGGAATGGTTAATTGCAAAATATTTTAAATAGAAAAATATAATCTTCGTAATACAAGGGATACAGGAATAAAAGAATTAACAAGTGGAAGGCAGGTTCATAAGACTGGATACTAGAAGTTGAAGCAAGGGACATATGTTAATAGGAGAAATTAAAATCATGCACGGATTGAAAGAATGCATTAAGGAACTTTAACAAAGGTAGTAAGAATGAAACAGACATACAGTACAACAGCAAAGGGTCCTGTATATTAACTGGAGAGATGAAAGAAGCTACACAGCATTCTGAAATATAATAAATCTCCTGGACCACGTAATATTACAAAGAAAGAAAGAAGTAATGTGAACCACGCATAGAAAAAGATAACCAAAATAATAAATGACATATACGATAGTGGCTATATTCCATCGGATGTAATACATTCAATCTGCATACCCTTACAAAAAAAAAACACAAAAAGAAACCTGCGCAGTAGAATGTGAAGATCCCCGAAATCTTTGTTTTGTTACTATTTGTCCTCTTATTCGTCTCATGATTATATGAAGTAGGACTTGATCATCTGGCTCATAAGTGTAGAGAGCAATAAAAGTACAAATATGACCTGTACTTGCGGTTTATAGACTATAGTAATGTATGTGACTAGGTAAAGCATTCAGAAATGATAAAATTGTTAGAAACAAATCAATATTAATGGAAAAAATTTAAAGGTAGTAAGAAATATGTATTAGAAACAAACAGCTGCCATGTAAGAGACTTTCAAAAGATAGAAATGGGCGTCATGCAAGAATATGTATTGTCATGAGATGTTATTCTCCCTATGTAGACAAGATATTATGCGAAATATAGAAAACATATCAGAAATAGTAATTGGAGGTTAAAATCTGAATAGTCTGAGATATGCTGATGATACATTACTGAATGCAGGGAGTGAACAAGAACTTCAACCGTTTCAGACAGGGTATGTACACATAGAAAGTGTAACAGCCCTCAGTCTAAGCAAGAATAAAGCAGATGCAATGATTGTCTCATGAAATATGCACCATTAAGATGCAATATTAATATAAATAATACAAAAGTAGATCAAGTGGATACATTCATAATTATTGGCAACAGTTTAACATCAGATAATCGATGCTCCGTTGAAATAGAGAACAGGACAGCACAAACCAATTCAGAATTTCAAAATGCAGACATTATATACAATATCAATATGTGCGCGAAGTCGAGTATATGTCGAGTTAATTATGGCACTATCCAGTGAATTATGGCACTACCCAGTTAATTATGGCACTACCCAGTGAATTATGGCACTACCCAGTGAATTATGCCATGATTAGATAGTTAAATGAATGAAAGAACATGCCAGAAGTCCGGATGAGGATGGATGACAATTGGTAATGTAAAAAATTGTAAGGACAATACCAACAGTAACAAAAAAACAACGGAAAACTGATATACGACAAAAAGAATTTTATCTATATCAATGGTGGGAGTTAATACGAAAAGGCCGTACCCAAATAGTGGAGATACCATTTTTCAAGCGCATATTGAGTTCAGTCAACCGAGGAGCACCATTTAATGGCGGCCACCTGGACAATCCCAACCACCTAGATCTGTTGGAATGGTCAGGAACGGATTCCAGAACTGGTGGTTAATATTGCGCAGATGCTAACAGAATCGGCTCTTAACCTTGCATCCATACACCCATTCTTATGTAAGTTGTGGTGCAACGTCTGCGGTCTTTGAGGTAGATAACATAGTGCAACACACATGAAAGCCTCTATAGTGATGAATGTGGCTGTGGTGAATATCATGAAATCATGAGACGTCAGCCTTGACACTACTGTAGAGATATATATATCCATAAGATCAAATAACTTGGGGAGACCATGGTACACCAAACTCATTTATGGAATAAACCGGAGAAGTGGAATTTAAAGAGCCAGGTCAGCGCCGACAATATAATTATGGCGGTTAAAGGTTAAAACACATTTGACCATGTCCATGGAGAAAGCTCTATGAATGATGCTGAAGGTATCCGTGAGAGCTGAACACACGAAGTAAGGCATATGTTAAAAAAAAACCCTCTCATTATATAGTCAAGGGCGAATATCGTCCCGTATCTCGCTGGCTTTATCGAGACAGTTTTCTTCCTTACTAAACAGACGGAGCATCAGAAAACATTGAGGGACAGCAGAACATCGGCAGACAGATGGAAGGTGGCGTAGAGACTACTAATGCTCTTATTTTTCTCTCCTTTAGTTTAGCGCTAAACTTTCTTCAGCTGTGGTCCATATCCTTTGATATTCAGCACAGTGGATGTGTTTTCAGAGGTCCTTCTTTAGTGTCTGAATACCTGTCCTACACATTCGGCTTGCCACCTAGAAACTGGTTACTTCTTCTTTCTTCTTCAGCGTTTGCTCACATATAACCACAGTGAATATATCGTGTGATTTCCGCCGGGGAGCGTGAAGTACGTTGTGCTGCAGGTTCCACAGTAAAACTGTGTTATGTGCACCTCGGTTGGCCACTCTGTGGTCTGGACGTCCGAGGTCCAGCACATCAATGTTCGTCATTCCTTTATTTCGGGTTTGGTCCCTAGAAACTCGTTACTGAAAACTTGCATTTCTCTACGCATGTGGTTGCGTCTGTGGGTCTCACCAATGGCCCACTAGACATACCATCCATGCAACAGAAAACCTTAGTGGATGACATGCCGTTATATTGAGGTTATCTTCTTATAGAAGCTTCATGGCATGTCATCTATACAATTATGATTTTGTTTTTTTTGTTGAAATGTTTTACATGTTTGCCTGAATATATATGTATGCACCCTCTGTGGTTGGGAGGGAGCTAGAGATATACTGTGCAGCACTGAGGAGGAGGAAACGGACATCACTGTTTTTCCTATGGCTGAGGCCCATCATAGAGGCACAGTGACTCAGGACGTGACAATCCTTTTGACTTGAACATTTGGTTGCATGCCTGGAGCAATAGAGAAGTTCGGCATAACCAGTAGTCAACTGGTGGCGGGGAATGAGCACAGTGAATCCTATCTTGGCTACAGTGGCTAGGAGCAGTGCATAGGTTGAAACCTACCTTCCTGGAGGTGTGATAGTTATTCTCTGGCTCTGTCCCGGAGTGGGCTGAAAATTCACATACTTCCCAGCAATATAATGCCATCTAATGGCATTAGGTCAAAGGGCATGAGCCCATGGACCGCTGGTTCAGCAACCAACCAACCAACCAACCATCTGTTTTTTTATAAATTATATTTTTAATTAATCTTTTCATTTAAAAATAAAACCATATTGTAGGACTATAGTAATATTTATCTCAGCCTACATCAACCTGAGATGACCACAGAAAGTATTATGCTTGTTTTTCGTTTTTCGTTCGCTCCATTGTAACCATCACGGATATCCGTGCGATTTCCGCCTGGAGCGTGATTACGTTGTGCCACCGTTATGCGCCTTGTAGGCCTAGCACATCCGATTTCGGCATGTCTTGACAATTCGGGTGGGCTACCCTTAGCCTGTGACAGCCTCTATATCTGTCTCCAGGCACGCGTAGTGGAGACTCTTCGCCCAGACGATTTTTAGAAAGTATTATAAATTTTCAACTATGTGAACCTCTGAGAGGGTTTCAATAAGGTTTTGTAACCTTTCTCTCAATCTATATGAACCTCTAGTAGGACTTCACCAATGTGTTCTAACCTCTCTTTCCGTCTAGATGAACCTATGTGAGCATTTCACAAAGGTGCCCGTAGACTACAGATTTAGAACCCCAGAATTTGATCACTTCATTCGTTATCGTAAATAATCACTAACACACAAAACAATTACAAAAATAACAACAGCAAATCATAAAGGAAAATCATGAGAAACGAGACTACTATGTTCAGTGATATGGTCTTATTGTGTTACTCAGCGTAATAGTGTTAATTACTTGATCTGATTATAATTTATAATTACGTTTAGAATATACCAACTATATAACTGATGGCATTGTGAAATTGAAAGTAGAGATGTGCACCGTTGGGCTAAGAGACGGACATTACATTGTAGAGATACGTTTTTACCAATGTTCGATGTAGACATGACCTTTATTTGTTTACTTAAAATATATAACAAATATCAGATATGGTGGTGTTAATATCTTTTAAAAATAATATCCATATATTTTGCTGACAAAAATATTCTGAAATGCAACAATTTTTGTTCTATCAACGTCTGCACAACATGGCGACATTTGCATGTTCTGGTGACAGGGCTCAGATAACACAACTCAGGGCATCATGGTAATTCTGATTAGCTCTAGCATATCACGTGGGCGCCAGTGTTAAATGTAGTTTACATGTTAGACACGGATCAGTGTCTGTCTGTGGCTGGATATTGTCAATACCTTAACTATTGGGTGGTCGAGTAAATTCTATTAGACTATGGAATATCCAACATAATTCCCCCCAAAAATCCACTCAATCTGAGTTATAATTTGTTTTACGGGTTACCCGCTATCTTACAACTCTCCCAAATCTAAGGTTGAGCTTTCGCAGCCAAGTTGGCAACAATCGAATATTTACTGCTTTTCAAAGTTGCCAATATCCAGCCATTTTGATAACTTTGCATGTCTTTTTGGTAGCTTTCGTTTGTTTCAATATTGTGTATTTATCATATGAATGAATGAAACAACCAAGAACCTAAAGTTAACGAAATGTGCGAAAAGATAAAATTGTAGGGAATTACTGTAGATTTATAGAGAGGCTAATTGTGACAGCATTCTCATTTATGAGGCTGATTTAGTTTACATCCGTCCTGATTGAGTAAATATAGACACTATGTAGTACTATGTATCTACACTAGTAAAGAATACCTTGGTAAGACATATTCTTCTGAAATCATCATGTAGTTTGCCTCACACATATATCATCTAATTTCATACAAACAACGTAATATTCCGCAACCTAATACAATATAGTATCTCTCCAACTTGATGTATATGCCACAATCTATACATAGTGAAAAATACTATGATAAGCTTCCGCAGTAACACAGATAAGCATCAAAACAATATGATAGTGATGATGGTAATACCATCTAGTAGCATACCACGGCAAGCTATGCAACATAGATATAGTGAAGGCAGACCTAGAGACCGACCACGAAAACGATGGAACACACATAGTTATTATACGAAGACACTTATTCTGGAAACTGTGGTTTTGTTTCTGAAGATAAAGAGCTTTTCAAGCTCTCACATCCATATGATAGCACTGGAATAACGCAGGAGTTAAATAAGCGCATTTTCGTGCGTGTGCTGATTGACTTTGACCTCCAGAAATTAGACAGTCTGTTAAATACATTTGAAGCTAATGCAATGCGAGTTGTAATTTCTGTTATGACATCACCGTCGAGTGTTACTTTGCTTCCTAGATAGGTTCATGTTGTTGTCCATTTAAACTAATTGCGTTAGGTGAATAGGTGGAGTCCATAATTTTTGTTTGTGATGAATTGATTTGGAGACCTATTTGTCCTGCGATGAGTTTTAATATATCAGTGTTTGTGCATCTTGATGGTTTTCACTTAATAGTGCAATATCATCGGAAAAATCCAGGTCTTCTGTTGTTTTATTTATCCAATTAATTCCTAAATTTACGTTGGATGTGCTTTTTCTCATAGCCCAAACAATTGCGATATTGAATAGTTGAGCTTTCGCAGCCAAGTTGGCAACAATCGAATATTTACTGCTTTTCAAAGTTGCCAATAGGGCAGCCTTGTTTAACACCAGTAATCACAGGGAACCATTCTGAATTGCCTCTTTCTGTTCTAACACAGCATTTTGAGTTGGTATAGAATGATTTTATCACAATTATATATTTGTTTCGAAATTCATACATTTTTTAAATTGCCCAAAGCGATGGTCGATGGATGCTGTCGAAGACTTTTTGAAAATCAACGAAGTGTATATGAGATTAGATCTAAATTCTAAACATTTTTCAATTATTGTTCTAAGAGTGAATATATGGTCGAGGCAAGAGGGACCTGGTCTAAAGCCTTCCTGCTCTTCTCTAAGTCTTTTGTATAAGATGTCTTTACTCTTGCAAGCATCATATTACAAAGAATTTTGCCAGGTAGGGATAGCAGTGTGATTCCCCTCCAGTTAACACAGTTTGTTAGGTCTCCTTTTTTGGTAGTTTGATAATGATGCCATTTTTCCATTGTTGAGGTGGGTATTCGTTTTTCCAAATCATATTGAAAATATCCAGTAAAAACGACAAGTTATTATCATTTGCTGCTTTTAACATTTCACTTGTGATGTCATCTTGATCTGCTGCTTTATTGTTTTTAATTTCCTAATGGTTTGGTTTACCTCTTCAAGAGTGACATTTTCTATCGAAGCTTCTAGTGGTGGCATTGCCTCCTACTCCTCTAGATTAGAGGCAGATTGGGGTGGTAGTCTGTTAAGAAGATATTGAAAATGTTCGGCTCATCTTTGCTTTTGTTGTTCATTTGTTGTTAGAACGTTGCCATTTTAGTCTTTGATAGAGGCGCTTGGGATAAGTGTGTGGTTGCACAGTTGTTTGGTTATGTGGTGGAGTATCTTGCTATTGTTGTGTTTTGATGATGATTCAGCTTCCAATGCTAATTTGTTTATATAATTCTGTCCTTGCAAGCGTTTGCTTTAACTTCTTTGTCTAAAAGTGCATATGTGAGTCTGTTTTGTTCGTCGTCTTGAGTGGTTTTTGCAGCTAGTATTTTATTCTTCGTCAGTTTGCGGTTTTGGATTTTTACCAAGTTTTCTCGCTTATCCATTTCTTCTTATTGTTTTCCATGAGTCCGGATGTATCCAAAGCAGCATTTATTGCAGTATTTCTAAAATTCTCCCACTTTGTTTCTATTAATGTTGTGGGATTTACTAATTCTGATGGTTGATGATTTTGGTATTGTACTCTTCTTGTAATTCAATTTCTAGTATACGTCTTGTATCGATTTTTCTGTGGTATATTATCTTTTGCTGTATTTAATTAAGTTTGATTTTTAGCTTAGCTATGCATAGATTGTGATCACTTCCAATATCTGCTCCTCTAAAAGCTCTTACATTATGTACAGCTGAACTAAGTTTTGTATTAATACGAAAATGGGCTATCTGGTTTTTGGTTATTTTGTCAGGTAAATTCCTAGTAATTTTGTGGATATTTTTGTGCGGGAAGAAGATACTCGAAATTTCAAAATTTTCTATTTCACAAAACTCAATCTTTACCCATTTTGGTTTAGCTCGCCCATGCCATACTTTCCAACATGTTTTTCTGTTCCTCTGTTATCATCACCAATTTTGGCGTTAAAGTCACCCATCACAATGATGATGTCGTGTTTGGGTACTAAATTTAAAACATGAACTAGAGTGTTGTAGAATGTGTCCTTCGACAAGTCAGAAGCATCGTTTGTTGGTGCGTAACATTGGATTATTATAATTTGAAGAATCGTGTTTGAAATCGTGCAGTAATAATCCTTTCATTGACTGCCTCCCAGCTTAATAACGCTTTTTTAGTCTTAGATGACATTATTGTTGTAACTTCTTCAATGTGGAGATCAGGTTTGCCTGAGTAAATAATGTGTTTGTTGTTGTTTCGACAGTATAATTTCCCTGACCCACTAATTCCCAAAAAAATGTATACTGTAGTGGACATTTCCTACACACCTGTTCTTGTTTACCTATTTGATATAGCGATTGTACATTCCAGTAACCTATTTTAAATGGTTCGTTTGCATTTAGTATGTTTGGTTGGTTTTGATTTGGTGTTGTAGACGTATTGTTTAACATTAAAAGCAGTTATTTGTTTATAACGCGATGTTGTTAACTAGATCTGACTTTACGACAATCGCACGATGATGATGGTGAGAAATCACATGTGCTATAGTGAAAATCCGATGTTATAATACACAGTGTCACAAAATAATTCATTTGAAAGAAAAATAATTGGAATGAACTGACTTCTGACTAATTTATTAATCAAAGATCGACGGAATGACCCAGACTAGATTACAGAAACACCCTCCATCAACGAACCCTCTATCTACGGGAAGAATGTGCTATACGTACTCTCTAATCTTATGTCATCCACATTGACTTTGATGCACTCAATTAATACCTTTTCTTCCTGAATATTTATATATCTATCTATATTATTGCCTGCCTGTCTCTCTGTCTGTCTGCCTGCCCGGTCTGTCTTCTTTATCTATCTATATATATCCTCATTGAGGCCAACTCCGTGAAGAGATGGGGCTTAGTGCAGCCAACATGGGCTGGAAACTAAGATTGGTAGGGCCAACCCACAATCCTGCCCAAGCAAGCACAGGTGCTGAAGTCAGAGATACCCTGTCTGTATGTCTACTCTTGCCTGCCTGCCTACCTAATTATCATATGTCGGTCTGCTTGCCTGTCTGTATGTCTGCCTGTCTATATAATCTAAATCCACACCAAAACCTAAATGTAAAACATTATATAATCTAATTTAATGTAATCTAATCTAATCTAATCGGCCTGCTTGCCTACCTACCTAGATACCTATCTATCTCTATCTATTTATCAGCATACTAAAATACAGAGCGCGAAGGTAGTAGACAAAAGAGATGAAAATCATGGCTTGCACGTGCTGGGAAAATTATATAATGTGTGGGCACGTTGCAGTAGGTGCAATCGCGGAGTTGATAAGTATACTGGTAGATTTTCACATTTCTTTCCTAGTAATAAGAATATGTGATAGTGAAAGCGAGAAATTGTGTTCTATTGATTTCACCAGAAATCAAACTTTATTAGAATAATATCTACAGCTTTGTCTAACTTAAGCTTGGCATTCGTGTGTTGATCTCATTCTTGTCTCAGTAGAACCCGAGCAGCTCTTGTTTTTAAGTCCTTCGTAAATCTCCTATTCTGGACACCGTAGCATGCTACCGTTCGTTTGCTTTCTCTCTACACAGATTCTTCTCTCTCTCTCTCTCTCTCTCTCATCCGATATACTACCAACCTGATCTGGCGTCTATCTGCTTCCTTCTCCTGCTTTACCAGGTTCCTGAAAATCTATCTATATATTTATCTATCTATACGCTGTGGCCCTTGTTTGTCTTGCGGTGTTAGGCGTGGAAGAGTTCTCTGGAGATGGCCTTCTTGTGTGTAATCTTGTTCCTGTGGCTTCTTTGATTTCTGTGATCCATCTTTTACATGGTCTACCTCTGGCTTTATAACCATTATGTCTATGTGTCATAGCAATTGGTGGCATGCTATCTGTCGGTAGTCTGGAAGCGTGCAAAAATCACTTGATCTGTTGTCTTTTGATGTGTTCCAATACTGGTATTGTTTTTGTTTTCTGTCTGATGTTATCGATACTAATTATATCTCTTAATGACACTCCGAGTATTCTTCATAGACATGTCATTTCTGTTGTCACTATTTTTCTTTTGTCTTGTGCTGTCATTGTCCAGGTTTGGCACTGGTAGCACAGTGATGGAATACTAATAATCTTATATAATGCAACTTTAGTGTCAATGTTTACATTTTGTGATTGAAAATACGTGTCATCTGTCCTAGGATCTGGTGAGAATGTTTTGTTGTATCTATTTTGTATCTCTTTACTGGTTTTCCCTTCACTCGATATAATACTTCCTAAGTAAGTGAACTCATTTACCTGTTTAAGGTGTTTATCATGATGGAGATAGTGATATTTCTTTCTTTCTTTGCTATTGCCATTATTTCGGTCTTCTCAATATTGACCTTCATGTTGAATTTTTGACATGTTGTGTGGTGTCTGTTCGTATGGTCTTGCAATTGTTCTTGTGATGTCGCTATTAGAACTTGGTCGTCTGCAAAGAGTAGTTCGTTCAATTTGTCAACAAATTGAAATGCGTCAACTGAAAGCCTCGGTACCATTCGCTGATTACACTTCAGCCACAGTTCCCGGATAACCTTAACGTAAGAACATGAGGCATTTGTCCCTAGAGGGATCTAACCATAACCCACTAAACGATCTGTTACTGAGATCTTTTGTCTTTTCTCTTCATTTTTTGTATACTTCAAACACTTGCCTTTGTTATGACCTTAGGCATGGATAGTTGGACACGCTACTAGTGGACAGCACAGGTACAGTCGCCAGCGTGTTTTAAACTGGGAAAATTAAATAAGGGGTCGGGGGGGGGCGGGGTTGGGTCTGTGAATAAATGTCAACATGACCAGACTGTGCGTCGTCATTACTGGTACAATATCTCATTGTTGTTTCTTTATTGCAAATCTAATTGTGACTTTTCTTATTGCATATCTAGTTGTTGCGTCATGTATTTCAAATCCATTGTTACTTAACTTATTGCATATCTTATTGTTGTTTCATTTATTGCATATTTAGTTATCACGTGCTATTTGTTGTATACTATTGTTATGTCATTATTTATTGAATATCTCATTGCTACTTCATAACTTACTGCATATCTTTTTGTTATTTTATTGCTTATTGCATATATTTTTGTTACTTCATTGATTACATATTGCGTTCTTGTGTATATATTTAATTTTTACCTCCAGTAGGTTTATTTTCATTTTTCATGTAATATATTTTAGTATCACTACATAAATGATCGGCTTCTTGGAATAGCTGCGGTGTAATAATGTCAGTTATGGCGGGTACGGAGATAAAGTATTACTGCATACCGTTGGTATTTGTTTAAAGCATGTATTTGTGTTATTATATATTATTGTTGACAATTTTGTATTCTTGAATGTGCTTGTTTTGTTATATGTCGTGAACGTGTTCTATCAGATCAGGTTCAATAGGTTTTACTAAAACAATAACTGTCGACTTTAACTGAAAACAAATTCCGAAATTATGAGACAATTCAATGTTTATGTCTCTTGGACTTCAACTTTCAATAAGTAAGGAGAACGAGCAGAACTGCATACAGTTTGGCATAGTTACATTAAAAGTCTCAATTGAACGTATGAGACATTAAATATTCACAATCTTCTACATCCAGGTTGAATGTACTGTGACATTGAACGTATAAGATAGACATTAAATATTCACAATCTTTAACTCCAGGTTAAATGTACTGTGACATGTTTCAATGTAACATCTTTTATTTAGTGTTGTTTTTGTGCTTACATTAGGGCGTCGCTTGAAATTAAATTGACACATTGTTAGTGATTCTGTGCATCTTCTTCATCATCAAGTGCCATATTTACAACAAATGTTTTTACAATCATCTGTCTCTAGTATTCTTGTGCTCTCTGCTGGACTATATTATGTTCTTGTCCTGAAATTTCCCTCCTACTTGTATCTCTGCCAACCTCTCGCTCACTTCCCTAAACTCTATTCCAGTAAAGCCCTGAACAAAGGGTCTTTTAATATATCAAAAGTAATTAATTTGATTGATTTGTTAAGTTCTTGTTTGGAACTCGTACCACCAGATGTGATTATTTCCGTTGACAATGTTTGTCAGTTTATGTTTATCTTTATTAATTTGAATATAAATTTATTTATTGTTAGGGTTAGTTGTTTCAAACAAACCACCCCCAATCCACACCCTAAGCCTAACTCAAAAAAATTAACAGTCACATTAATAATTGATAAATACAAATTGGGAAACACTGCCAAGAGAAATATTCAAATTATAATCACATCACTGGGTACGCGTTCCAAACCAGAACCAATGTTTATTTCCATAAATAGTTATTTTTTATACTCAGTGTTGTCAGAATTTCTTTGTTCGTTCGTTTCTCTATCTATGAAGTTATATCTATATATCCACATCTCACAGGCATCAATTCTGTCTTCTAGTTGTTTGTTCGTTATTCATGTTTCTGAACCTTATACAATGTATGTAGAATGAGTTATCACTTTATAAGTCACATTTGTAGCGTGACAGTGATTGTTTTAATTGTTAATATTTTTCTCATATCATCAAAAGTACTCTTGGGCATTCCTATTCTCCGTCTTGCTTCTGCTTCACGTCAAGTAAAATGTTTATTTATGTATCCAAGATATTCGGAATGATCTAGTTGTAGTATCTCTACATGTGTTTTTATGTTTTGTGTATTGTTCATTTGTAGATTTGCTGATGAGATAGTTATTATTTATTTTATACATATTAAATATATTAAAATAGCTGTCACATTATTCCAACATCAAGAAGTTATAAAAAATACTTCTTGAAATATATTTGTTACTTCTGTTAATGTTTTGTGAAGTGTATCATGCAAATAGTTATCTTTGATAAAAACTTTGATATGTTTATGATCATTGGATCAATATGTGTGCATTTAGAAATAATCGAGTATACTTGTATGAAACCGCCACAAGTAACATTATCTTTTGCATCAAACTATCGTTCAGTCTTTGTGACACTGAATATCAATTAATCAATGTAATGAAGTGCATATTTTGAGAATAATCTAATCTGACACAAACTTGTAGTCATAGAGTCGTCTTACGTAATCATTGCTGTCATACACCGGGGAAAATATGGTAGAAAAATATAACACTGTTTAAAAAATGTTGTATAAGTCTACAGAGCAAATAACATAACATTTGTTAGCATGACAAATTTATTCAGCAGTGGTTCAGCTCATCGATGGATTTTATATTTCATAAATCCTAATCTCATGAACTCAGGCGTGGCCAAAAGAAGATAGTAAATTTTTCAATTCAGTTTGAACATTTACAATAATATTCATATATGTTACATCGTTTATTCAGTTACTAAGAAAATATATTTTACAACTCGACTGAAGATCGTCTTTGAATGTATATATAGCAGGCAATCATTATAATCTAAATGAAAAATACTGATCAGTAGAAGTTCATTATAAACTTCGTTTCTTCACTAGTTTCAGAATGAATTACTCAAAATATACAAATATTGACTAGGATATACGTCGACTGTGAATTAGAAAAATCGTATCAATGGTTGCATTATGAATAAAAGTGAGATTGACTAACAGCCACATATCTTCTAGAATACAAAATGCACTATGCTCTACAAAAATATTTACCCAGCACAGCCCATTAAAGCTCCCTCATCGGATGGTCTGTTTTCAACTCTAGCGTACGAAATATCCTGGGTTATATCATAGCGTATATATCGAAACAGAGTATTACAGTTTTTCTAATTTCTGAAAATACAAAGAATAACACAAACAATCGACGTTTCGACCAAAACACACTTATCAAACACACAACATAAATAAATCACGTGGTGTAAGAGCGACCATGTGCACGATCACATCATAACATTGCTAAAAGGAATAAATATAGGATGACCTGAATTTATAACTAATATGAATGTTGTCGAGCACTTCAACAGCATAGAATATCGGTGTGCCTGTATTAGTCACGTGATTACCATTAAATCGTGCCCCTCGGATAATAGGACTAGATATGGGCTTGAGAACAGGTTTATCTAATAGATTGGTACACTGCAGTCGTTTGGGATATTTTCCGTCATTCATATGTGTAGATATCATGTTATGTTCAGTAAACTGTTCAGCTTGTTGTGTTTCATCTATATCCTTTTAGTGAATATAACATGAATATTTTAACGATTTTTGACATTATCCAAATTTAACTCTGAAGAGATGTGATCGTGCACAGTGCTGATACTTATATGTCATGTGGTATATTATGTTCTTGACAAGGACCTTATCATTGTAACGTCGATCTTTGTCCGCTACCGTGTGTGTTTCCAGTAATTAGAAAAATGCCATTACCCCGTTTCCATGTTTATCTGTGAGATTACAATTTTTCTGCAGTTGTTACATAATTAATATAAGTTACAGTGTTTGGGATTAGAAGTTTATAGTTGTATTGTGAATTTAATTAGGGACTTGAAAACTATTCAGCCACAATCACTATTGAAAATTCATAATATGAAGTTCTCTTCAAGATTAGATATGATTTTAATTTGGTATTTGCAGTAGTGTATATTTCTTTACTTTGTGTAGAAGTACTCCCATATTGCGTTAACAAGTGTGTGATTGTGTTGTCATGCTACACAGTACACGTAATGGCGCCTTCCATTTGAAGTGCTGATATATATGACCGATTTCAGAGTATCCAGTTATTGAGAATTTTTAAACACAAGGAGTTTAACATTAATATCTCCAAATAGTTGCAGGCCTTGATGTGTCATATGATATTAAAACCATTTCATTGTTTACGTAATAATATTTTCAAGTAGTAAATGGCAATACCTTTTCTTATTCAAATGTCATTTTGTAGTATATCTCGCCTGGCAACACCCATAGCCTTACTCAATCATTTCATTTCACATTTATGAATTTTTTTAATGTAAAGAGAACCAGATTCCCAGATCTGATACTGGTAGCATGAAGAGGGAATGAAATTAATCTTTGTCATGTGTTTTATTTTACTTCTTTCATATTACTCTAAGTATGGAAATAAATGCAAAAGTTGTGAAATACAAAAGGGCTAAATATCAGTTTTACACGTGTCAAATACATAGATTCAACGTTTCGACAATCAGGCTTGTGTCAAGATGTGGACAAACAAAAACTGTAATTAGAATAGAATAGACAGAAAGTACATTAATGGAAAGTATGAAGGTATATATGATACCACATGAGAAATAGATGAAAGTAGAGTACTACATAAATATAAGATGCATGCTGAGATAGGTAAGTAGTTAATGTCAATGTAGCCACAGGTATGAGAAGTAGGACTCACAAGTCAGTCACAAATTAAAATGACTTTCCTGATTAGCAAAGTCTGAACAGTGCCTCATCCCACCAAGTAATGAAGGGAACATGTGGGAAGTAGAGGTGGCGGACGTGGGGAAAAACAGCGGGAACAACGGGCAGCAAGTCTAAAATACTAAAACTACAGTGGTTTCAAATATTGTAGCTTGAAGGCATGACCCAATGATATGGATCAAGAGAAATGATAAATGAATGGAACATCATCATCATCATTAAGTGCCGTCTCCGCAACGAAGGTTGGTTGTAACGTATCTCCAACATCTCCTGTCTCTTGTCTTGGTGGTACACTCTGCTAGACTGTAACCTCTCCATCGTGTGATGTTACTCTCCCACTTGTATCTCTGCCTACCTCTTGCTCGCTTCCCTTTGACTTTACCCTCAAGTAAGGTCTTAAATAAGGTGTCATGTCTTTTAATGTGTCCAAAATATTTTTTTCCCTGATCTTTATTTCTCTTAGTAGTTCTTTCTTCATATTAAGTGTCTTTAGCACCTCTTTATTTGTTTTCTTCTCTTTCCATGATGTTCTCCCTATTCTTCTATATACCCACATCTCAAAGGCATCAATTTTGTCTTCTAATTGTTTATTTAGTGTCCATGTTTCTGAGCCATACATTAATATGGAATAGATGTAGCATTTTATAATTCTCATTTTTAACTTGTTTGTAATTTGTTTAGAAATTAATATTTTCCTCATGCCATTGAAGGTACTTTTAGCCATTCCTATTCTCCTTTTAACTTCTGTTTCACATCTGCCATCATTTGTGATTATGTGTCCAAGATATTGATACTGTTTTACTTGTTGTAGTTTCTCTCCCTGTATGTTTATGTTTACCTCCTGTTCTTCTGTGTCTTTGCTGATTATCATGGTTTTTGTTTTTCTGGATATTTATATCCAGTCCATATTCATTGCTTGATTTATTGACTTGATCTATTAGTCTTTGTAGTTCATGTTCACTTTTTGCCAAAAGAACAGTGTCATCTGCATATCTAAGGTTGTTTATTATTTCCCCATTGATCTTGAGTCCTGGCATTTCTTCTATCTTTTTAAAGATATTCTCTGTGTAGATATTAAAAAGGCTTGGTGATAAAATGCATCCTTGTCTTACCTCTCTTCTTATTTCTATGTATGGAGAGTAGCTGTTTTTCACACCTTATTGGTGCAGTTTGTTCCCAATATATTTCTAATCAGTCTGATGCCTTTTCCATCTATGTCTATTTCTTGAAGACATTTGATTATTAATCTTTCATGTTGGACTCTGTCAAAGGCCTTGTTGTAGTCTATGAAGCAAATATAGATACTTTTGTGGACTTCTATATATTTATCTATCACTAGCAGGATACTCAGTATAGCTTCTCTGGTTCCTTTGTTTTTCCTAAAAATCGAATTGTTCTTCACCGAATTGGACATATTAAAACAATAATGTTAAATAGTGCCTTTCACTAGTTTGAGAATTAATAACATTGTTGTTTTTTGGTTTGCTTATTTGTTTTGTTATTGTGGCACTTGTAACTTTGTCGGACATACTCCGGCAGTTTGATTATTTATACTTGTTTAGGATTTTATTTGACATTTCTCACGTACTCGTCTCGTCCGCTTGTGATGGTCTTCCAATCCATCGCCAAGCGCTGTCTGTGTTTTGACACTTTACCATTGCGTTCATCACCGAAAGAAATAGGTAGATTGCGCCTATCTCGGAAGATGAGCTTCGCACTCGGCGAAAAAATTATGTGTAAGAAGGACATAATTTTCATATGTACCCTCGGGTAAGGAATCAAATTGTCTCTGTATGAGTCGTGTGGGGCAACGACGACAATCGAGTTAGACCAGGTTTGCTATATTCTCAAAGACGAGGACTTGCTCCCCGTCAACGTTGCCTACAATCTCCAGAGTTCGAGTCTCGACTCTGCTTTGGTCAATAGTTAATGTGCTACCCTACATTTGTTCAATGCGTTTCATGTGTGCATTGTGGAGTTGTAATAAAGCTTTTCTCCATACTCCTAGGAGTACTTGTTGAAATTAGCGCATCCTATACATGAGTCATGACTCCTACTTTGAATGGAAACCATTGAGGTGGAACATGTGGACTTCTGTGTGTTCTCTACCATGAACAAACAACACTTCCGGCGACCGGTCTCGTGCTCGACAATTGTAACTTTTTGCCAGTCTATCGTTTACCATAGTTTAAGCTGCCTTCTAGCGAGTGTTGCCATATCCATATTCAGTGTGTACTCTAAACACCGCCATATCGCAACATCAACCCATATCGGGACATTGACATTTGCCGCCTCCAGTGCATTTGCCTTTCCGCTGACAAATCCGCAATGTCTTGCTTCACTGTGTGTCGACAGTGCCGCTGGTATGTTGGCGCAGAGGTGTAGTATATATTGCTTGCCTTTTTCAGTCAATTCTCATTCCATCTACAGCCTTCACATCTAAGGACATGATCCCTAAAAATGTTCGCCAGGAACACAACACGATCTGTTGTATTTTTGTTTCCAGGGTACAGCACGAAAAGGTACTTTTAGAATCTTTGTTATATGCTAACCCTGTATCCTACAAGAGAAATACGGGACTCATTGCACCCAAATTATGTTGTACTTTATCCTTCCTTCCTTCTATTTCTCCTATGTTAACATAGATATTGATAGTACACTATACAGGATGTAGCCATCAACTCAGCATTTATACTAGTGATTTTCTCGGCAGTACTAACGTTAATTAATTTGCCATTACTTTCTGGATGGCCCCGAAGCACAATTGTCTGAGACGGATTTCGAATTCGGCACCTTGGTCGGCAGTGACGCGCTCTGTAACCACGCTGCGACAGAGCCGGATAATCCCCTAGATGCCTACATACTTTCCTTTAACCTAGTTTTAAAAAAAAATATTCTAATTCCAGTTTGTGTGTACATCCTGACAAAGTTCTGATGATAGAAACATTGAATCTGTGTATTCGTCCTACCTGTACAAATTATATTTTGAAATTTTTCTGTTACTTTCCAATTTTTAATTTACCTCAGAAAGACAGTTTAACTGTACGTTTTCTTTCATTTTTGGTACAGAAATAAGAGTACTATTGCTATTCACTTGATTTACCATGTGACACATATTGTCATTCACTTCATTTACCTTGTGACATATATTGTCATTCACTACATTTGACATATGACACATATTGCCATTCACTACCCTTGCCATGTGACACATATCGTAATTTTGTCTATCGAATCCTTGACTTGATATAAAAATAATAGTTGACAGTAGCCTCCGAATTTTTGTTGATAAAGATGACTCATTGCCCAAATTTCTGAAATCATTGTCAGAAAAACATACTCATATTTTTACTATGCGGTAATGATTTATTAATGTCTTAGCAGTGCACACATTGACATGCATCGTTTTATAACATCTATTTCATATGTACATTTTGATCGAAATCGGTCTAATGGCTTTTGAGTTATAATTTTTTTCCCCGTGTGTGCGAATTTCTAAATGCTCTACAGTTAAAGCATCGGAAATGAGGGAAAAATGAGTTAAAATTTACATTCTGTGAGAATTGTATATTGTAAATGTAATGTATCGGACAGAAACACGTTAGAGAAGCAGTCTGGTAAGGGCTGAAACGTTTAAGATGTGGAATAGCATAAGAAATTGAACGTATTTTGTGGAAGAGGAGTAAAATAATGAAAGGTGGCGTAACATTTTATGGATGAAAACTGAAAAAATATGCTACAAAAATATTGAAATACAATATTGCTATCAAATATATCTGTGTATACATGTGGATATGATTTCTAAAATTACCATTAGTGGATCGTGGCCACGTGTGGATAACATGTAATAAATTATAAGTCGATCGTTGTGAACACACTGTGGATGGTAAGAAGTTGATATTTTATATTGTTAAAGAACTGTAAATGATTGTCAGTCGATCTTGGATTCTGGGAACACACTATTAAATTGACCATAAGTCTGTCATGAATATGTGAAACACAAATGGCTGATAAAGCAATTGTAGATTTTTAGAACACATAAGAGAACAGGAGGTCCGTAATGAAATAAATTTATTATGAAAAATTTCATCTTATGATCCATGCAGTGTGGCGTTGGTAATCATGCCTTTCCACAGTCTTCTATTTCGTGTGATGTCAATCATTTCCGATACCAATGTTCTCCCATGCCACAATGCTAGGTTGTCAATATCGTCTCTTTTGGTTTCACCTACGCCTATTGCTCTTCATCTTGCCTGTTGGTACAATGTTTTTCATATTTCCTCTTCTCATGTTTCCAAAAATGCAGTCTGTCTATTTTCTGGTAAGCAGCTCTTTTTGAATTAACTTCTTTCAAGATATCTCGGTGTGCTTAACATTCTTCTATAAAACCCATTTCTGCTGTCTCAATGTAAGTTTTGACTATTCTGATTAGTGTCCATGATTCACTACCATACATTATAATAATATTTTTATAACTTCTGAGAACTCTCTTTTTCAATTGACAAAGATATATTACATATGATAATCTTCATTTTGTGAAAACCCCTTTGCCTGAGCAATTCTACATTTAACGTATTTGATACATCGTCTATCTGATGATAGTATTAATGTACCTAAATATTTGAATATGTTGACGGCTTCAGGCTGATTCCCATCTACTGTGATGTTGCATTGTGGAAAATATGAATTCTTTGATATTACCATTACTTCAGTTTTTGTGCTATTCAGACTAAGCCCTTTGTTCTGACTTTAAATTGCGATGATATTCAACATTTCTCGTGTCTGTGTTTTATTTTCGGCTAGTAAAAAACTCTATCATAAGCGTATCGCAGGTTATTTATAATATGTCAACCAACTGTTTGATGAAATGCTCCCATTTGTTTATCAATTCTTATGGTTGCTCTTTATTGCTAATATATCTGTTTTATTATTCGCAGAACTTTACGCTCAATGTTTAAATTTTGCAGTATTCTAATTATTTCTTCATGTTTCACCGTGTCAAGTTCTGTAGTATAAATACATAAAAATATATACATAAATCCATAGTATATATACATAAATAAAGCATAAATACATATCTGTTTACTTTTGTTATTTCTTTTATGAATGTTTTCAAGTTATATATGGCGTTGTTTGTGTCTCTAACTTCTATAAATTCACATTGTCCATCTCCAATTTCTGGTTTGATTTTACTTCCAATTGTTCTTATTGCAATTCTCATCAAAATATTTGTTACATGGTTCATTAAACTAATTGTATGATGGTCTCAACAATCTATGGCACCAGGTTGCTGTGGTAGAGAAGATAGATTTCAAGACATCTTCAGGTATATATCCACTGTTGTAATTCAAAATTCATCAATTTTGTTATCACTTCTATACCCAATTCACCACCAGCTTTACTTTACTTTCTGCAGTGGTGATGATATCTGCTCCTGGGGATTTAGTTTTCTTCATATGTTGTATTGCATCCTTTACTTCTGATATTAATAATGGTGTGCACATCTGTCATGACTGTTTATTTCTGATCTGCTGTTGTCATCACACAATATTTTTATATACGCTTACCACATTTATATTATTATCTCTGTGTCCATTATTATTTTACCATTTTTTCAAACAACTATTTGTTGTATGCTTCTTAATCCCGTTTAGTTCATGAATTTGTGTGTTAATATAGTGTGTGTCTTCTATATGTTTCTCAAATTACTTGCAATTATCATTCAGTCAGGTTTATTTGGCTGTTTATGTGTTTGTTTAATTTTTTTAATGATATCTTTTATATACATATTTGTTTTGTTTGCTTGTTCTTCTTGTGTCATTCAACTGTAAAATATCTTCTTTCATCCTTTTCGTCTTTCCTGTCCTTTTTATTTCTGGCATTATTTCTTTAGATTGAATCGAATTGAATTGAATATTTTAGCATTTACTATTGTTTATCTATACTGCTTATCTTTTCTACAGCATTGTTGTGATTCTGTGCTCCAATGACATATCTTGTCGTTAATTTCTCTATTTGACTTGCCAAGTTAAATTTATAAGTCTTGCCAAGTCTAGATTCGTATTCCTTGGGGTTCTCTTTAATTTCTTAATTGCTTCAATTTTATTCTTCATTTTTATTTTACTGGGAAATAAGCACAATTGCTCCTGGTATTGTTTTCACAGACATAAAACTGTTTCGTAATCGCTTGCATAATAAATAGTTTATGCGATATTATTTCCTGGGCTTCTCGGTGTTCAAAGACGTCTAGGGTGTTGCAGAAATAAGGTGTTTCCAATGATCAAGTTTTGTACCCTTGCCTATTCTAAAAGTGTCTCTCCTCTATAATTTCTCTCTCGAAGTCCGTGTCACCGGTGATATCTTCATCTCTATCTCCTCCAAACGTGGCGTTAAAAAACTCCAAATTCCATAGTTACTTCTCTATCTCCTCCAAACGTGGCGTTAAAAAACTCCAAATTCCATAGTTACTTCTCTATCTCCTCCAAACGTGGCGTTTAAAAACTCCAAATTCCATAGTTACTTCTCTATCTCCTCTAAACGTGGCGTTTAAAAACTCCAAATTCCATAGTTACTTCTCTATCTCCTCTAAACGTGGCGTTTAAAAACTCCAAATTCCATAGTTACTTCTCTATCTCCTCTAAACGTGGCGTTTAAAAACTCCAAATTCCATAGTTACTTCACGTTTATTACATTGTTTAAGTTGTTAGTAAAAATTATAATTTTCTTCTTCTGTACTGTCTGAAGTTAGCGTAGAGACTTGTTGAATATTAATATCGACTAATTTACCATTTAATCTGACTATCAAAACTCTGATATTGCCATGTTTCACTCTTGTTGCTATTTATTTTTACAAAATTATACATACACCTTTCTCATGTTTCTTTCTTCCTGAGTAAATTACTCTGTATTCGCCCAAATATATTTCACTTGCACCAATCTGTCTTGTTTCACATAATCCTAAAATGTTGAGTTTCATTCATTTCCTTTCATTCTTGATTTTTTCAAGTTTGCCAACTTGCATGAGTATTTCACATTCTATGTTCCAACAACTATAGGATCATTATTTGTTTCTCAACAGTAGCTGAATGACAATCAGGGTGTATATGTAACACATGCTGCTCCGTAACGAACTAGGCAGTTCTTGAACTTCCCTTGACGTTGTTTATGATAACATAGTTATTGTGTATGGACATGATATTCACTTTGCAGTTATACGTGGCCGTATGGTTAGAACGCCGGTCTCAGAAACCGAGCTCTCAGGTTCAATCCACTGTTGTTATTATTGTCTTTCGGAGGTGCAATAAAAAATTATTCCTGTACACGTCGCGGTGACAGCTATGGTAACGCGGCCTTTATTTCCGCAGTCAAAAAGCCTTAACAGGACAACACGCAGTATTGAAAGTGTTTTACATTTTTATTAATACTCACAGTAGATTGCAGTTTCTGTCAGCGATGGCAGTGCCCATACTTGAGTGGTTGTCCTAGCCATGGATGCCATTGTGCCTACAACGTATCTTATGAATGTATTTCACACAAAATACGTGTTTTTTCTTCCAGCACAAATGATGATGGCCATTTGTTACATCCACTTTTTAAAATTCAGTTAGAATTATGTCCATGCCTAATAGTTCGCAGATGGCTAGCAAGCCATATTCGACGTGTAAATGTTCTTGGACAGTTAGGGCATGTAATGACCTTCGTAGACGGATTTTAATTATAGGAAAAATACATAATTCAATAAGCAAGACTGTAGATACGGAGACAGAGTTTCATACTCCACTCTGCTAAAGAAAGTCGTATTTACGGCTCTGCCTTCCAGTCATGCGTAAGATATAACATAAATATTTGAGGAAGTCTATAGGTTCATACTAAATGATTGCTGTATTATTTTTCAGACAGAAACGGCCCTGGCCTATGATGCCTACGAGCTATTTGCGCGCGCCTTGCACGCTTACTCTGAGGCACAGGAAGTGAACACTATCAGTCTACCTTGCGACAAGGTGCATACATGGAGGCACGGGAACAGTCTTCTCAATTATATGAAATCTGTAAGTCTATGTAACACTGTTTCTGAGAACAAAAGCACGGGGAGAGGTGCAGAAAGAGAAGGTAAAAAAATAATAAAAAGAACAAATAAATATAATGATAATGTTCCTCCTTCGCAAGCGAAGATGAGCATGGCATGAAAAACAATAAATGCGATTACAAAAAAAAATAAAATAATAATAATAAAATGGTAATTGTCTAATGTGGTTTGTGAGTTGAGAGTTTTGTGACTCAAATAAGCTCTTGCCGTCTGTTGTTATATTACTTCCTAGGTATATGAATTATGTCACTTGGTTAAGTCTCTTGTTTCCAATACTCATATTGCTGTTTCTTTCTGTTATTCTTATCTTCTTTAATTCGATCTTTTCTATATTTATGTTCATGTTAAAGGTATGGCATGTTTGATGAAATCTAAGTATTTGTCTGTGTAGTTTCTCTTCTGATGATGCGCACTACCGCTTGTTCAATTGCAAATAGTAGTTCATTTGTTTTCCATCAGATTATTTTCTTCCGTTGTGTATGCTACTTTGCAGATGTGATATATGTATGCTATGATCAATGGAGGCGGGGCGGGGAATAGTACACATTCGGATGTTCCTGTGCTCATTCTTACTGAGCATTGACTATTGTCGTATATGCTCTGACATACGCATCAGATGTTGGGGTACTCCGTATGTCTGTAGTGTTGTTGATATTTGTGCTCTATCCACTCTATAAAAGCGTTCTCTTGGTCCACGAAAGCAAGATATAAGTCTCGGTTATGTTCTTTCGCTCTTTCTGAAAGTTGTTTGAAGGTAAAAATTGCTTTTATTTTTCCGAAAGCCAAATTGTGTGTTGTTGAGCCGCGGTTCTATATTTGCGTACATCCTTCTCTCTAGTATCTTGCAAAATATTTTTCCTATGTGGCTTAAGAGTGATATGCCTCTGTACATAGTGCAGTCCTTCTTATTTCCTTTTTTCTTCCAGATGTGAACAATCACCGCCGTATTTCACTTCTGTGGTGTCTTTTGTGTCTTCCATATCACACTGAACAGTCTGTTTAATTTTATCGCCTATTATATTATATTTGAAGAATAGTATTGCTATATGACTATAAATGTGCTCAATGCAGTATTACAAGATGTAATATTGAGTATCGGTTAGCACATATGAACAGTCCAGGAATCAACCTCCCTATCTTGTATACGATAATATGACTACTCAACTAATGGTTAGCCCATATAAAAGGTCTAGGAATCAATCTTATGACGCCATTTTCCTGAAAAATACCTCCTTCTTTAAGAAGTGTTTGATTTACTTATGCTTACTTAGCGATAACATGTTTTATAAATATCTTGTTATACACATTTTTCAGATAAAATTTGAAGGTTTATCGGGAACAGTTAAATATGAGAGTGGCGAGAGATACGACTTCCAGCTAGACCTGATGTATCTCACACAGAATGGGCTTAAAAAAGTGAGTACTTCCATGTCACAAATTTGTGAACACATTTACACTGCTGTCTTATATTAATAACAGTATGTTTAATGTGCTGTTCAAAAACAAAAACAAAATAATGCAAATTTTTTGGAGTGTCTTTGAGAAAAAATAATAGCTGATACGACATCATTCAACCTATCGACTGTGTCCACCTGGTCATTAACTTCTCATCGCTACCTGAATTGCACTCCTCTCATGATTCGTGAGTTCATTAAAAAGGTCAAGGTGAAAATACAATTATTCGGTTATAACTCGTGACAGGTTCATGAGAATCCCGTGAAACTTACTGAACACGAAACTCTCTGAAAATATTATTGAATGTCTATACAAGATTGACGGTCCTCAAATAAATTAGTTGAAATTTCAGTGTGCAAGTATGGCTCATCTCATTACAGAACAACAATACATTATCATTGAACGCTTACAGACTGGACAATCACAATGTATAGTGGCCAGACAATTTAATGTGGTTATAAGCACAATTATGTGCCTTTGGAGGCGATTTAAACAAACTTGCTCAGTGACAGAACGGCCGCCCAGTGGAAGACCCAGAGTCACAGCTCCTGCCTTCATACGGCTTGGTCACCTCAGCAATCGATTTGTAACTGCGTTCTCCATAGTAAAGTCAATGACAGTAGTACCTACGTAGAGCACAGGTTTCTACGTTTCACTGGATGACAACTGACAGATTATTACTAAAGGGCAATGGAGTGTAAACACGGAAAAATACAAGCAGTAATACACAACACATTTCTTTTCGAACGGTTAGATCGTTGTCAAAAATATACTAAACAGTAAACAGACAATTAAAAACAGTAATAATAATATTACAAACACAAAGGTACTAGAACGCAGACATGTAAACACTGCAAAGTATCACTGACACACGTGTAAACATGTAGTCATGAAAGCGGATTATGTTAAAAGGGGACGGAATATAAGAGCAGAAAAAAAGTATTATTACCCAAAACAATGTTAGCCACGCGCAAAATTTCAGATCAAACGGTAAGAAAACGGTCGCACGACGCTGGTATTTGGGCTATTAGATCTTACAGAAGTCCTGTTCTTACGAATCGGCATCACCAGAACCAACTGCAGTAGGCGAACCAGCATCGTCAATGGTCCGGTGGAATGAATGAAGACAGGTTTGGTTTAGCTAAAGTCCGAATGTTTCTTCATAACAAGGTTGAAACAATTAATTCCGTAAAGAAACGTTTTGGTACTCAGTGGAAATAATGTTACGTTTATTTTTGCGAACATTATATATATATATAATATCTCAACATAAAGTACATCATCAGAAAGAAACTGCTATTCAGTTAAGATTATGTTATTATAGGTAAAAGTTGTTTAGCTACCTTGTGTTGTGAAGCATCAATTAAATTCTCATTGTCGTTTCTTATTTCATTGTAAAAACACAATCTACTAGTATTGCTTTTGACACTCTCTGCCAGCATTATTTATTGTGATCTTATAAAATGATACAAACCTTTGAGATTATCAAGCAGGTGTTGCTGAAACATTTTCTTCTGATATTTGTTCTTTACATTATAATACCTTTGAAAACTCATTTCAAACAGCTCATTAAGTAGGGGGTATTTGACAGCATGTACCAGGGAGTGCTGTCAGTTTGTAGACGTATTTGTCAGTGTGTAGCAGGGAGTGGTGTCATTGTGTAGACGTATTTGACAGCATGCACCAGGGAGTGCTGTCAGTTTTTAGACGTATTTGTCAGTATGTAGCAGGGAGTGGTGTCATTGTGTAGACGTATTTGTCAGTATGTAGCAGGGAGTGGTGTCATTGTGTAGACGTATTTGACAGCATGCACCAGGGAGTGCTGTCAGTTTTTAGACGTATTTGTCAGTATGTAGCAGGGAGTACTGTCATTATATAGGCATATTTGACTATGTATATTTGAGTATGTACCTGGGCGTGTTATTATTGTATATGTGTATATTATAATATGTACCAGGACGTGCTGTCATTGTGTATGTGTATGTGACATTATGTACCAGGACGTGCTGTCATTGTGTATGTGAATGTGACAGTATGTACCAGGGCGTGCTGCCATTGAACTGGCAAAATCTCAGTCATCTTAGTAAAGCTAATTTGAGTGTAATTTCCAAGGTATGTACAACAACTAACATTTTTTTTATATATTCAGCAAACGAATTGATTCAATGAAGATTTTAACAATTTGTATCACAATATTATTTCATTACGAAAACTAGCATTGGACATCATTCATGTCTCCTTGTAACAAAAATAAATCAAAAGGGAACCGCTGAAAATGGGGTGGGGTGGGGAAGCAGATTAGTGCAAATAAATACATGGACATATACCATAAAGGAATGAACAGGACAAGCCTTTTTCCTATCTCACCCGCATTGTGGAATACAGAAATCGCAGGAGAACTCTGTGTGCGGAAGCATCCAGTGTGGTACTCCTACGACCCTGACAGGTTACGGGTTTATAGATAGATAAATCTCTTCATTGTGTCAACTAATGGCATCATATGGCATGAGAATCGCTGGTGTTTCAGTAAATTATATTGGGATCAACTAAAGTAGCTGTTACGTTGGTCTTGTCGAATTCTGCTCACAACATCTACTCCTCTGCGATCATACTTAAAGAACCTGATCTTTGGCCTGATCCGCTTACTTTTGTCGTTTTTCAAGAGCACAATACATGGGAGGTGGTCACTGTCATGATGCCCCAGCACGTCCCATTTGTAAATAGCCATAGAAGCCGATGACACTAATGCCAGGTCGATAGCGCCATCATCATCACCATTCCTGCTTTCCATTCTCTTTATGCGGCCATCATTTATGCACACCAGGTCCGTATCTGTCAGGGCCTGCTCAAGCTCTCTTCTCTGTTTGTTTGTTCTAAGCATTATTGCTTCATAATGTACCTTTCGCGTTGAAGTCACCGCAGAAGAGGATCTGCTTTTCCTGTTCCATTATCTCCCCTAGGATTTTTCACGATCAAAGATCGTGTTGCAGGCATACACATTTACAATCACGAATGTGTGCTTGACCCTCACTGTCTGTAACTGGATATTGTCGCTATTCCGCTTGGACATATTGACCTCGCAAACACTAATAACCTCGCGTACTAGGATTGTCTGTCCAAGGTGTCGTCTGTTGTAGAAACACTGAAAACCGGTTATCCTAATGTTACCACTTTCACATAACTGTGTTTCTTGTAACGCAATGATATCAGCGCATTAGGTCATCTTGTCTAACTATGGTCTACGCTTGTACACACTGGCCACAGTCCAAAACAGAACACGCACGTTTTTAATTCCTTGCCTAGCGGTTTTCGTTCTCGTTCGTCTCCCACCCGCCCTGTGACTTTTCCATTTTAAGCCACCTCGTTTATGCCGCTTGCTATTGGTCACCATATTAAACGTAAGACTAAAGAAGTGGGAAATCAGGTGTGGGATAAACCCCCCTGGTGGAACGAAGAGGTGCAAAGGGCATGGAGCAAGAAACGGAAAGCAGCAGCACTATGGCAGAGGGAGAGGAAACGTGTTGCGGCTCAGCCCATGGAGCTCGCACAATGGAAACGGAAGAAAGATATCGTAGACCAAACATTCAAAGAGATTGCGAAGTAATAAAAGGCGTCAAAATTGGACGAATTTTGCCAGGAGAGTACACGTGAAAAGTCACTAAAATTGTTCTGGTTTTTACACAAATCCATGAGTGGTCTGCAAGATGCGTGACTATTGCCGATTTCCACAGATATTTAGTTCCACTACCCAAACCTGGGAAGGACCACACCAGGATACAAGTCTACAGAATAATACCAATTCAGAATACGATAGGTATGCTTTTGGAAAAAAATTGTGACCTGGAAGGTATCGTGTTATCTTGAAAGAAATAATTGTTTACCATTATTGTTAGGAGGGTATTGCCCAGGAAAGAAGACATGGCAGGATGCAGCCATATTTACGCAGGGTGTTTTTGAGGGGTTTGATTCGCGCATGGAGACATGTGTGGTCGCAATAGATCTTGAGGATGCGTACAATAGGGTGTCCTTGGATGTCTTGATGGACCAGCTGTTAAATCTTGCAGTTAATTTGTGGTGCGGTGGGTTGGTGCCGCCCTGATGCACAGGATAGTAGTTCTTAAGTGTGGTTACTGGATATCTGTAATTACGGTTATTAGCCTGGTCTGCCACAGGGATCGCCTCTATCTCCTGTACTTTTCAATGTATACACAGTACATATCGCTAGCAATCACATAACAGATGCTGGCGGAACGATGTCTTACGCCAATGATATCCTGGTACATTGACAGGGCAGAAATTTAGAAGAGTGCGTCGTGGAACTACAGAAGGAGCTGGACAGACTGATAAATTGGTGTCGAGATACGGGAGCAGTGGTTAATCCTTCTATTCGTGACATGGTTTTCCTTGAACAATCACATGGTAAAGACACCCATGCCAAAAGTTTCGTTGTCCGGAAAAAGTTTAGAGAGAACCAGCACGATGCGATATCTTGGTGTGTTTTTTTAACAGAAGTCTGGGTTTCATGAAGCATGTTGACCACGTTATCATAAGGGCAGGCAAAGGCTTAGCAGCAATGAAAGTTATGGCTGCTACGCAGTGTGAGCAGAGGTTGTTATTTCTTTTGTCCCAGTGTTTGGATATGACTGTGGTGGAGTATGCACTGGCAATTCTGACTCTTGGCCAAACTCAAATCGAAAGACTGGATAGAATCCAGAATGCAACAGTGCGTATCATACTTGAGTGCACAAGAGACACATCGACAAGAGCTATGCGATACCTACTTGACTGTCCAACAACTGAGCATAGATTACAGTATTGCCGTGCACGGGCGTACTTTCAAATACATGCAGATAAGGAACACTCGTTGCATTCCGAAATACAGAAAGTTAAAGGCAGCAGACAAGAGAGGGAGGTAGTGGATGGGACGTGCTCAGGATGTCTTACAAAGCGTGTGCAGATTGCAGGATGTGGCAGTAGTTGCGGAATGGATAAGTCTACCCACATATTTCGAAACTTGTTTGCGAGTAGTAATATCACTTAGCGGGGAATGCAGAGAATGGTGTCCTACAGCTGTAGAGAAAGAAGTGCAGGCTTTGGTCAGTGAGAATACCAAAGAGGGAGATGTGATTATATGAACTGATGGATCTGTGATTAGACATGTTCGTAGTGCTTGGGCCTTCACAGCTCAGTGCGCAGATAAAACGATCAAGGATGAGAGTGGTTCTTTTGCGGTCACTACGAGTAGTATGAACATGGAAACTATGGCGGTGACCAGGGTATTTGAGTGGGTATGCATACAGAAGGTAACGCAGGTTTGCATCTTGAGTGACTCTATGAGTATGATTAAGAAGGTACAAGTGAGTCTCGTTCGCGAAAAGTGAATTGAGGCATTGAGAAAGCCGAGGCTGACAATGGTTACATTTATTTTCGTGCTTGGACATGTGGGTGTTCGAGGCAATCAAATAGCGGATAAATTGGCATCATGCGCAATCTTGGCACAGGAAGATGGGGCAATGGATCGCGCTTAGTTTTGAACTCCTTAGAGATATAGCACGCATTTGTGAGACTAATGTGGATGATGATTCCTTTTCAATGGCTAGGATTAAAGATCAGGTATTGAAAGGCGGTGTTGCTAGAAGTGAACATTTTGGAGGGCGCAGAAGAATGATGGCCAACCAACATAAGACCAGTACTGTTAGCAGAAGTGTAATGGCGATTACACTCAAGGAGAGATCGAATCAACTATAGACGTGTCTAGTTTGCAGCGATAATGATCCGACGACTAACTAACTAACTAAAACAGCTGTTGCCTATATGAAGTATGCAACATATGAATACTAGAATGTGGTATGAGTAAAGTCAATTTGAAAATGTTCAGTTCGCCAATTCATCCGTCATCTAAGAATATTTCGCCAATGTATCAGTCATCTATGAATAGTTCGCCAATCCATCAGTTATCTATGAATATGTACCGTCAAAATCCCAGTCAGTTTTTGTTGGTTGTGGGTTCTTCAGATATTTCCAGATATTCCACACTTTCTTCCACTATCTTTTGGCAATCCTACTTAAGTAATTATCTGCACATGTACATTGTCTTACAGTTAGTATCTGATTATATGTTATACTTTGTACATGACCGTTGACGAAAAAAGAGTGAATCATACCATTCTAATCGTACACGTTTCAATCTTGCTCAGCAGGCTTTACGAATCAGATAGAGTAACTGCTTGTATAGTGGTTGTTTTAACAACTGAATAAAAACATATGTCATAGAATATATCTTAATTCTCACAGTTGATATACTTGTGAGATAAACGGTTGTATCGCTTTACCATTTTTCCTTCAACGTTGGTACACAACGAAACCTCATGCACAAGTGTTTGTCTCCCTATGACGGAGTTATTCTTGTAAATTATTATGTCGTATAACTTTGAGTACGATTAATTGAATCCTTATATAATCCTTTCTGTTTTTGGAAGGGGGGGGGGCAACCATTCGGCCATGTGTAATCACAACTTTTATTAGGAACTTTCTGTTCGCAGACATCCATTCACTGACACTTTCTGTTTGCATATATCCATTCGCTGAAACGTTTTGTTTGCATCTGTTCATTCACTGACACTTTCTGTTTGCATCTGTTCATTCACTGACACTTTCTGTTTGCATCTGTTCATTCACTGACACTTTCTGTTTGCATCTGTTCATTCACTGACACTTTCTGTTTGCATCTGTTCATTCACTGACACTTTCTGTTTGCATCTGTTCATTCACTGACACTTTCTGTTTGCATCTGTTCATTCATTGACAATTTATATTGACATCTGTCCATTCACTTTCTGTTCAAACATTCACTGACACATTCACTGACACTATCTATTCAAACATTCACTGACACTTTCAGTTCACACATTCACTGATACATTCACTGCCCCTTTTTGTTCAAACCTTCACTGACACTCTCTGTTCACACATTCTCCCATAGTCGTAACCTTCGATAACAGTTACCATGTTGTTCCGACAGTCCGACGTTGTGCTTGAACTAGTTATGGGCACGGCATGAGTGGGCGGAACAACAAAGAAACCTGTCGAAAGGGCCAGAATTGTGCCCTGATGTCGACGTCTGTTTCTGCGACATTAGACTCGAAACACCATTGAGTCGGATGTCTGCTGGAACAGAGGGCGGAGCACTTATGGGACGGCCCCACGTGCTGTGAGGCCAGTTTCTAATCAAGAATCAAAATTCAAGAACATTCACTGATACATTCACTGACACTGACACTTATAAATAAACATGACTAGTAACCTAGTAACAAAGTTGTTCAAACATTTAGGTCTGGACATATTTATCATCATTAAGTACATAGTTTACTATTTTCTCTGTTATCCTTCTGTTATCTTTGATATTAATTGCATAATTCATGCAATATCACTAAATTGTATATGTTTTTAGGCTGGTTCCTGGGACAGGAAGAATGGTCTCAATTTCACTATGGAAACTCCTGTCACTGTGAAAAATGTGTCTGGTCAGAAGTACATTGTAACAACATATCTTGTAAGTGCGATATTTATTATAACTTGTAAGATTAATATTCTTCACAACTTCGTTGGGACAGTGTATGTCATAACATGTGCAAATGTTAGTCAGTTGGATAAAATATCGGTGTCTAGATCGTTAATGCATAAAAATATTTGTGTTTGTTAAAGCTTGTGAGCAAGTATTTGTTACAAGACGTGAGATTAGTTTCTGTTACAGCTGATATAATAGTGTTTGTTACAAGACGTGAGATTAGTTTCTGTTACAGCTGATGAACAAGTGTTTGTTACAAGACGTGAGATTAGTTTCTGTTACAGCTGATGAACAAGTGTTTGTTACAAGACGTGAGATTAGTTTCTGTTACAGCTGATGAACAAGTGTTTGCTACAATACATGAGATTAGTTACTGTTACAGCTGATGAACTAGTGTTTGCTACAATACATGAGTTTTAGTTTCTGTTACAGCTGATGAACAAGTGTTTGTTACAAGACGTGAGATTAGTTTCTGTTACAGCTGATGAACATGTATTTGTTACAAGACGTGAGTTTTAGTTTCTGTTACAGCTGATGAACAAATGTTTGTTACAAGACGTGAGATTTAGTTTCTGTTACAGCTGATGAACAAGTGTGTGTTACAAGACATAAGACTAGAGTAAGACTATGTTTCCAGTGCTGCTATACGCTAGTGAAACATGGACTGTGTATAGACGTCATGCGAAAAACTCAATCATTTTCATACAAATTGTCTCAGAAAAGTTATGAACATCAGATGGCAAGACAAGATTCCAGATACCACTGTCCTTGATAGAGCTGGTATCCCAAGCATTGACACGATCCTGATGCAGACACAGATTCGTTGGGCAGGTCATTTGGTGCGTATGCCAGACCATCGTCTGCCAAAGATACTTCTCTATTGTGAGCTAGGGAAGGGTATACGATCTCAAGGTGGCCAAAGGAAGCGCTACAAGGACTCGTTAAAGAACTCACCGAAAGCCTTTGAAATAGACCACGATACATGGGAAGAACTTGCACAACATAGATCTACATGGCGTTCTAAAATTAAAAAGAGCGCATCATCTTGTGAAAAGAAAAGAAATGCAGCAGCTCAACAGCGGAGAGCAGCTAGAAAGTCACGGATAGACCAAGATCCGTCTACAGTCGTTATTCCATGTCCAAACTGTCCAAGGACATTTACAGCTCGAATAGGGCTCATTAGCCATCTACGAACTCATAATCAAGGACATAACTAAAATTGAATTTTCAAAAGTGGATGTAACAAATGGTCATCATCACTTGTGATGGACGAACAACACAAGACTAGTGTCAGTAATACAGTAATAACTGACGAGCTAATGTTTGTTACAACATACTACCGTTTTACCCGCGTGCGATAAATCTATTAGAATCAGTGTCATGTTATAAGACAGATGTAGCTGCAGTTTGAGAACAATCGTCGCTAAAATATATTTTAAAAAAAGATATCATCATCATCATCATCATCATCATCATCATCATCATCATCATCATCAAATTTTTCTTTCAACTTTTCAAAAGAGGAAATTGTACTCCCAACTATTCGCTTTGTAATTATGGCATTGATCATGTAAGACTAGCGTGTCATAGAAAATGCAACATTAATTTCTGTGCTAATATGTAAGATAAGTGTTTGTTGCAACAT
This sequence comes from Meghimatium bilineatum, assembly GCA_034231615.1. Classification (NCBI taxonomy): domain Eukaryota; kingdom Metazoa; phylum Mollusca; class Gastropoda; order Stylommatophora; family Philomycidae; genus Meghimatium; species Meghimatium bilineatum. The sequence goes on from CM067311.1 coordinate 40,808,800, forward strand.
GTGAAATGAGTGTGTCCGTGTGTATTGCAATATGTAAGATAAATGGTATTTGTTACAACATTTGAGATGAGTGTGCGTGTATGTGTATATTGCAATATGTAAGATACATGTTTGTTATAATATGTGAGAAGAGTGTGTATTGCAATATGACAACATGTGAGATGTGTGTGTATTACAATAAATACAATAAGTGTTTGTTATAACATACGTAATTAGTGTGTATTCAACAGCAGAAATCCGATTATCCGAATTAACAAGGACTGTACGGATAATCAAAAATTCGGATAATTGGATATATCTAAGGAATGAAACAAAACAATGTACATACATACAATCATCATCATCATCAGGTGCCATGCCGGGTGGCGTAGGCGGTCATGGCTCTCCACAGCTCTCTGTCCACAGTATTATGTATCAAAGTCGTTGTTGTTTCTTTGCCGTGCCAGGTTGTCAAACTGTCTAATATTTTCTCACGTTGTCGCCCTCTGTCTCTGGTGCCTTCAATCTTGCCTGTTGTGATTATGTTCTCTAAACCTGCCTGTCTCATGAAGTGGCCAAAAAAAGAAGATTGCCTTTTTCTTATATTGTTACAATAATACATACATACAATAATACATTGAAATGAGCGAAATTTTAAACATAAAATTACAGTAATATGTAAGCAACTATGTATTGCAAATATACAACATAGTAGCGGTGCGTGCACACTGCCTCAAGACATCTACAGCGACCGCTAAAGCTCTCGCTCTAGAAACACCAGTATATATATATATATATATTGGAAACAATAGACTTAAAAAAGTGATAGAATTCACATACCTAGGAAGTAATATAACAGACGACAAGACCAGCAAAGAAATACACAATAGATGTAAAGCAAACCAAGCCCTAGGGCAAATGACACCAGTCTTCAGAAACAAAAATGTAGATTTAAACACCAAAAAAAGAACACTATTAAAAATGATTATTATGCCAACGCCGTGCTACCATAGCCAAACATGGACAACGACAGCACAAGACAAACGTAAACCTGTGACAGCTGAAATGGCATGCTTATGTAGAATCCTAGGAATACCGCTAAGAGACAGAGTGAGGACTGAGGACATTAGGCAAAAAAACCGGCACAACCCAATCTTATAATATATTAGGAGACAACAGATCAATTGGTTTGCATACATCAGCAGACTATCATCTGACACATACCACAGTAAGCCATGCTACACATATTCAGTGCAGGCAGACTTAGAGACCGACCACAAAAACGATGGACCACTGAAATAAAAGAGTTCAATTCCCTAATATGTTCAACACACAAAAGTGCCGTTTCCAGAAACCTCTTCTACCCCTGACGCTGAAAGGCAACAAAGGGTTTAACGAATAGATATATATCGAATATATATATACCAATAGTTGTGATTGTATGTCGCACGCAATCCCGTGACGTAAATGAGCTATTTATAGAGCGTTCCGGAAAGTCTGACATACCACGGTTATTATATTATAGATATAATCTTAGTGTTTACAATAACTTGTGAGATTATTATCATGGTTTCTTATGACGGCTGGTATAGATTATTATTTGTATGAGAATATGCTATTTTTATCAGACTGACCCATATGTGATCAGAAATTCATCAGCACCTTCTCGTTTCTCTGGATTTTGTGTGGATCTCCTTGACCATATAGCGAAAGCTAGAAACTTCACGTGGGAGATTGAACTTCAGGATACCGTTGGCAAGAGACAGCCCAATGGCTCTTGGAACGGAGTAATGGGTGCTCTTATTAATAAGGTCAGTTGTGAAAAATAATAGAAGTATTCTTATTCGATAAATATAGACAGATGAACCTATATAGGTAGTGATTATCTTATATAGGTAGTGATTATCTTATATCTTATGCTGGTAGTGCTTATATTATATCTTACATTGGTAGTGCTTATATCTTGTAGGTAGTAGTTATCGAGACAAGTTTTAGAGTTTTTAGAGACAGTTATCTCAGTTAGTGAAATAAATTTGTCGAGGCATAGAACATTTGATGAACAATATATAACATTCGACGAACTAGGTGCCAACATTTGATCAGTCTCGTATTTAAACAGCGATATGTAGTTGTTATGGATGGTCGAGCCTATAACGTGACTCTGCATCTGGACCAAGAAGATGTTTATTTAGTTATTTGAAGATCTTTCGGGATGTTATAGAATTGGTGCATGTTAAATTCAAATCTTCTCTCGCCTCTAATGTTGAATATCAAAAGGTGGCGCGTGCTCTGTTGCAGGAAGTATATTTTGCTCTAGGATGTCTAGCAATATCAAAGGTTTTACATAATCATTTCCTCCATATCACTGTCTGATATGTATGATATCATTAGACAAATATAGGAGTTTATTACACATGTAGGATATCATTACACAAATACGGGATGTCATTAGATAAATACACGATTGTATTAAAGAATATATATAAATGTTAATATATGATCAGACGGAGAAAGTGTAATTAGAGATGTAGATAATTTGTGGTGAATGTTAAATTGGTATATGACGAGAAATAATTTTATGAAACAGATTTAGAATGAGGTTTTCATAAAAGATATTTTTAAATATGTGGATTTCATGATACATTTGATAAAGGTGCAATCTAACTAATGGACCGATGTGAGAGCTGTTAGTTGAGGATTTCATAAAGAAATGTTTGCACTAGATGACACACGTACAGGTCTTATCCATTCACATTTTAGAAGTAAGGTTTCAGTACACAATGTTTGAAAGAAATCACAGAACTGTAACACTGTCACCTGCCATGCATTTCACACAAGGGGACTAAGCAGGTTGTGGTAATCAGAAGTCATGCTAAAATGGATTGGGTAAGACTTGAAGGCACACAATTGCAGCCAAGTCTAAGCCATCACACATCGTATCACCTTCTATCCCCGACTACATTCTGCTAATATGCAAGTATTTGAGTTCGGACGCACAAGAAAAACAGTCACGAAGTGTCAAATAGTCAATTTGAGGTTAGATTTACGTCAGGAAAAGCCATGTTACATATCATGACAACCAACTAGACTCCGGTCCACAAAGCATGTTATAATAGAAATCCGATTAAACGAATTAATTGGGACCCGGCCGATTCGAATAATCGAAAATTCGCATAATTAGATATAGCTCAGGAATGAAGCAAAACAGTGTACATACTAGAGGTGTACCAGATTTCGGCTCCAACAAATCCGTAATCTGGCCATTTTTACAGATCCGGCTTCGACTCCGGCTCCGGTCCAATTGTGCAGTTGGGATTAGTTCAAGGTTAAAGACGATGATTCAGCGAAGGTAATATGTAAGCTGTGTGACAAACAGTTATCTCGTGAAGGATCAGATCTTCACTAAGCCTTCTCAACATCATCAATGAAGACCCATTTGCGATCAATGCACATGAAAAGCTATGACGAAATGATAGAAAAGAAAGCATCACTGGAGGCCAGTGCATTAGCGACCACATCTATGATGAATCTGGGACCGTGTTTGCACAAAGCAAGCAGCAGTACCCAGCAGTCAACTGTGTAGGCATGGGACTAGGCCAAAATTTGGGACATCAACAGTCCCAATGCTAAACGCATTCATGCTGCCGTAGCCCGAATTATAACCATAGATATGGAGCCTTTTCAAGTAATTTAACGGCCAGGTTTCAGAGAGTTGATGCTTACAATGGAAAAAAGGTATGAATTGCCTTCAAGAAAGTACTTTACTGAACATGTCATTCCTGACATGTGTAAACGTCTGCAGGAAAAAATTGCAGCAATGCTATTTGAAACTGATTACATATCTTTCACAACAGATACGTGGGCAGCTGAACACACCACTCAGTCATTTATTGGCCTCACTTTGATGAACATCATACGGTCACAAACTTGCTTGCACATTTTGAAATGATGCTGGATGAGTGGTCAATTCCACGTGAGAAGTGTCATGTTGTTGTGGGACTATGCAACAGTAAACACAGTGCAAACTGAATAGAGCGAACAGTGCAAACTGAAT